>OX243822.1:10622354-10634854 GCA_945859605.1 Lumbricus rubellus | reverse complement strand
GTCGTACAGTCTATCTCACTTTACGTCTCGGCTTAAACGACCCAAACGAGGCTGCTGCAAACGATCGATGCCGTTTGTGGGTACGGGGGGGTCGTTTGGAAAAACGAAGGGGCGGAATGCAAATTGATGAGAACGGGCGCTGCGGAGTTATATGCCCCGAATGAGCAGTGCTGTGAAATTGCGAAACTTGCCCTTCCACCTCAACAGTTATTCATCGAATCATCGAACTGCTTGGGGTGGGTGGTGGTTGGGGATTGGGGGGGGGGGGTATTCTATTAAACGTAGAGCTCAAGAAACATCGTTGGTTATTTTAAGAGCAGTTGATTACCATAGAAAGCGTCGTCCACGGACCATAGACGTCTTAGACGAAATGGCTTGAGATGAAGTTATTATAGGCTACACGGTGTTAAATAGCGATAGGGTAAACGATGTGTTCATTTATACATAAAAACAATGTAATACATATATACATACATACATACATACATACATACATTACATACATACATACATACATACATGCATGCATACATACATACATACATACATACATACATACATACATACATACATACATACATACATACATACATACATACATACATACATACATACATACATACATACATACGTACGTACGTACGTACGTACGTACGTACATACATACATACATACATACATACATACATACATACATACATGCATACATACATACATACATACATACATACATACATACATACATACATACATACATGTACATTAGGGTGATTCAAGCTCTGTAGGAAAAAAATGAAAGTTAGAAATTAAAAGACGCTCTTTACTTTTTTTGTTCCTTTTAGTTCGTGGATCAAAACTGTGAAATATGGAAGTAATTGGTTTGCATTTAGTTTTGCCTCACGGAGCTCAAAGTTTTCAAAGATTAGTTTCACTAAATTTTATTTGCGTGTAAAGCATTTTAAGTTAAATTACCTAATTTTTTATACTATAGAATTTAAAAGAGTATATAAATTGAGCATAAACAAAAGGGTGAAGTGTGTAAACAACCAAATTTGTTGATTTATCATTATAATTTACGTAAAACAAATTATTGCAAGACTATTCAAAATGAGAAATGCTTGTTAGCATTTTGAATACATAGCGAAAACAATATGGCTGCAACCAGCCAAAGATTTCTATTCATCTTGATGGAGAATCATAGGAGACGTTTTGAGGTAGAGTAATGACTACAATCTTTAATGTTTACAGTTTTCTTTCATAAGAAAGGGAAACTTTATCAGAAAGTGGTAGTGAAAATGTAGGTCAAGAGATCGAAATCTGTGCGAAAGGCTAAAGTATTCCAAATGCAGTTCTAATTAATATTGTTCGGAAACTAAATGCATTAGGCCTATTAGAAAAAAAAGATGCACCTGATGTAACAAGAATTGCAGGTGAACAACACAGAAAACTGACAAAAGATGATTGTTTTCAATAAATTAATATTCTCTTTCATATTGGTCATTGTGAGGCCATGAGTAGGCAATATAATTAAAACTGAAGAAGGTACAAACTTTGCAATGGTGCAACATTGGTGCAGTTGGACTAGATACAGAAGCCTATTTGGCCAAAAAGAAGAAAATAAAAACAAATGATAGAAATAAGTATACGGCGTAAAAAATGAAAAAAACACAAGAAGCATTGGAATAGGTCTATGTAAGCCACGAGCAGTAGGCCTACTGTTGTCTACATCAAGTTTTGAAAGTGAATCAGAATAAGATCATAGTGATTATGAAGACAAATAATTGAGTGCCCTACTTGAATGAACAGTACTGAAATTTTTTGGAAATGCATTCTGCGAAAACTCAAAATCCATTGACATCTGAATATGAGAATAAGAGGAAATGAGAGAAGTTTTGTTCTCTGAATATCATTCCACCAAATCGCGCTTCTGCATTGGGTCCAGCAAATTTCACCAGCAGAAAGGCAGACTACTTTTTAGCAGCAGGAGGTTATTTGCAAAGATAAAGCAGGCTATCCAAGTTTCGACTTTCGTTCAGCGGCATTCGATTTCAACGTTCGTCAAAATTTATATTGAAGTTGGCTTTGCATGTAAGGCAACTGTGTTGAAAGATTGAAAAGAAATGTTTGAGTTTAGTCCTTCACTTGGGGCATATTTGTGAGGGCTGAGTGCACTTAACCATGCACAGTAGATGGCTGAACTTAAATCAAGTGAACACAAAATGAAATCACTGGTTGTTTAAAATATGGATTATTTTTAACTTTATGTGAATGCATAGATCACATGTCGCAATGCATATGATGCACTGTTGCTCCATCTACTGATCTGCAATTGATACAAGAGAAAATAAAATTTTATCTGCATCGAAAGTAATTTCCAACTTGTAAAAGTGGTTCAGAAGCAGTTGACCGTCACTTAAGGTTATCTTATGAGGCCTATTCCTATTGGTGAGGAATTGGCATCATTTCGTTTCTTTTCGTAAAACGTTTCCACATTGCAGTTAGATAAGTCATTTATTCAAGAAGATGTTTGTTAATCAATGGTGAGAATCTCCAAATATTAGGATGGTATTAAGATTGTTAAAGCTCTTTAACTTGCAGGTTACAGTTCGGAAGGAGGGATTTCACTAGCATCAGCCTTCGATCTTACATTGACGAAGCACGAAGATCAAATTCGAATAAAATCAATTAAATTGTTAATTACTTTTAATCATTAAAAATAATATATATTGGCATTTAAAACAATAGATACTAGGTCTTAGATAGTGTTGCATCGTTTTTATTAGACTGGATTACCAATTTTTTCCAGAAAATATGGATATTTATTAAAATACAATTTTTTGACAAATCACAATAAAATTAAATAACTTCAAGGTCAATGAGGCAAAAAAGCGAAACATTACCCAATTTCATTCAAATTTTTTGGGCCATATTTTATTACCAAAAGGAACATAAAAAATCGAGAGCACCAGAAAAATTCAACATTTTATTTTTCTGAATCACCCTAATGTACATACATACATACATACATACATACATACATACATACATACATACATACATACATACATACATACATACATACATACATACATACATACATACACACACACATACACACATACACACACAAACAGATAGGCAGACGGATAGACATTGGTCTACGTGATATATCGACACATGTACATACACACATACCAAAGGAGCGCTCGTCATAATCATGGATGCGCAACGTTAAAGCTACCAGAGGAGCATTAGTTTTGGTTGTCATCCTCGTCTGTTTATGAAGCAGTTTTTGCATTAATCTCTCTCTCTCTCTTCTAGTCGTCGTCTAGAGCTCTAGACTATAGACTATAGAGTATAGACTCTATAGTAATAGGGGCTCTTAGAGTCTCTTTCTTACTTAGCACGAGATAAAGACCCGTTTCTATTGATTACGAACCCGAGCCTACATGTATTATGTTAGTTCAGTATACAGTGACAGCTTTGCAGAAACTTGAATAAAGAATAGAGTCTGGTTCGATGGTCCTTGTCACGGAGTCCTAGTCCTGCTGTAACATGACTGCGAGTCTACCTCCTACGCGAGTTTATAGGATGTATGCGTCTGAGCTTTGATGAAGCGCCTCGATATATAAGAACTCTCGAAAGCGATGTGAGCGATTGTAACAGAACTGCCGACTCGATTATAAGAAAGCGAAAGCAATTTCTGCACTGAGTTAAACAATGAAGTACGTTTTATGTTGTGTTTGGGGTTGAGGAAATTGAAAGTTTCTTCTGCGCTGAGTTTTCGGCGACGAAAGTACTCAATCGTTTTAAATACTATATACATATTATAGCCTATAGACCCGAGAATTTGTAGCCTACTTGCACTTAGGCCTATAATTCTGTCGGACCGTTATAGTTTTCTGCCCTTGCTTAAAATAATAGCCAACTCATTTTGAAAATTTGCGCTTGAATTAAAAAAACAATTTTACTAAATTTTATCGAAACGCATGTTTTACAAGCTTATTTCACTAAGTTATATTGAATGAGATAGGCTATATAAGGTGATATTTTCTATACAATTTTGATCTTGCTTCACCTGATGTACCGACTGACTGCAGTAGGAGACAGGTGGAAGAGGGGTTACCGATGTTTACGTCATCCGGTTTGGACGACGTAAACATGATTGTGGAGATTCTTTTCCCCATTCATGATTGTTGATCGTCGTTTGCTGACAGATATGGACGCCAGTGCGCATGCGTGTCGGGAGGCAATTTCCGGTCTAGTCGAGGATCGCATCTACCCGATCGTTGGTCACGTGATGGACTTTCTGGGATTCAGGTCAGTTGGGGTCAGTTGGGGTCAGTCGGGGTCACCTTCGATGGATTAATGATTGTCTCACCGAGTGCTTTGTTTCTGTAAGAGTTCATTCACACGTTACATTCATTCATTCATTCATTCATTCATTCATTCATTCATTCATTTACTCAATTCGTTCACTCGTTGATTAGGCCTATTTCTTTCTTTCATCCTTCTTACCATCAATCCATCCATCTCTGTTCGCTTTCATTTGTTAATTTCTTCTGTCTCTCTCTCTTTCTGAATGTTTGAAGCAATTCTTTCAAGATACATGTAAGTCTTTCCAGCGAGTTACTGAGGCTACTCAATGGCTGCCTAGATAGAAGGTTTTCCAGTTTGCTATTCGATTGCCAGCTAGACCAGATAATGATCTTTGGCTGCTGTATATAGATTTTATGATGTACAATGCATAAATGAATATAAAATATAAAATATGTGTATTATGTCAATATTTATGACTATGACTATAATTATTTATAACTTAGCAACGCGTTGCGAGAAGGGGCATGCAGAAGGAATACAGACAAAGAGACGCACGAAGGCAGAAAGACAGAGGGAGAGGCAGGGAGCGAGGCGGAAGAAGAGGCAGAGAGGAACAGAGAAACACAGGGACTCATAGAGAGAGACAGGAAGAGAGGCAGTGAGTTGGCGGGAGAGAGAGAGAGAGAGAGAGAGAGAACAGGGGAGGGGAGGGGAGGGAAGGGGAGAGAAAGAGAGAGAGAGAGAGAGAGAAGGAGGGAGGGAGGGGAGGGAGGCAGTGAGTGAGCGAGTGGGCGAGAGAGACAGAGAGACAGAGACACAGAGACACAGAGAGAGGAAGGGAGGCAGTGAGTGAGCAAGATAGAGTGAGAGAGAGGCCGACAGACAGACAGACAGACAGACAGACAGACAACAGACAGACAGACAAACAAAACAGACAGACAGACAGACAGACGGACGGACGGAGACAGGGAGTGAGGCAGTAAGAGTGTGTAAGAATAGGTCGGCAGCGAGGCAGAGTGCATGGTCTGCAAAGACACACAGAGGCAGAGAGTCAGGAGAGAGGTAAAAGCAGAAGGTATATCAGTCGTCGCCTTTCATATAAATCTGGACGAGACATCAATGATACCCGAATGAATATCAGCACTTTCTCCGATACATCCGAAAAGACGCTATATAAATGGCCAGCGTCACATGATGCCCGGATGAGGAGAGTCTTAAACGAAGCAGACGGAACAAAGAGGACCAGTTAATCATGAAGGAATATCCAGGTCTCTTCCTTCTCTCTCTCTTCCATTCACTTCCCATTCCCTCATCTGATCTACTCCCTCCCCTCCTCTCCCCTCTTCTCCCCTCCCATGCCCTTCCCTGCCTTCCTCTCTCCTTCCCACCCCTATCCACCCCACTACTCTGCTCTGCTCTGCTCTGCTCTGCTCTGCTCTGCTCTGCTCTGCTCTGCTCTGCTCTGCTCTGCTCTGCTCTGCTCTGCTCTGCTCTGCTCTGCTCTGCTCTGCTCTGCTCTGCTCTGCTCTCCTCTCCTCTCCTCTCCTCTCCTCTCCTCTCCTCTCCTCTCCTCTCCTCTCCTCTCCTCTCCTCTCCTCTCCTCTCCTCTCCTCTCCTCTCCTCTCCTCTCCTCTCCTCTCCTCTCCTCTCCTCTCCTCTCCTCTCCTCTCCACTTCACTCTCCGGATGCTGGATGGAAGTGTAGGATTGAGATGATGTAGCTCATCTATCTCCTTCAACATAAACATATGCGACATCGAAATATAAATGACACGGATTTGTTCCGGATTGCGGTTGGTAAACGACACGGGGTGCGGTAAGCAACCGACCATTCAAAAGTTGATCGGTTAATTGGAGGGCAGATGTAAAAGAATAATACAATCCCAGGAGATAATTATATGTGGTAGAAGTTGAAGAAAATCCGGTTACAGTGAAATATTCTTACCCCACTTCTGGTACCACTTTGTGACGTTCCAGGAAGTGGGTAAGAATATTTCACTGTAACCAAATTTCCTTCAACTTCTACCACATATATACTCCGCTTTCCTCTTTCCAACTTCTACCACATATATACTCCGCTTTCCTTTTTCCGGATCACTGAACCAGCAGTGCACGCTTGATCTCCCCGGACTCTGGCCTTGCACCGGAAAGAAACAAAGCAGTCTGCAATTTCTGCATGGCTATTGCGGACTTGATTTGACGTGACGCATATTCCGACTGTCGTCCATCCTTTTGCAGTGGCCGTTTCTGTATGACAATAATATTGCATATTGGATTTTAAAGAGATAGATACATGTAAATAGTTTGAAGTTGGGTTCTTGCGGTCCAGTGTGCATGCACCCGGCTGTTTTTGAGGAAGTTTTAGAACTGCACAACTCCTTCTTTCCTTTCCCATCCTCCATGGCAAATTACTTCCAATTGGAGGACAATGGCCTTTTTTACTAGCTTTAGCTGTACAGAAGTGCTTCTAAAACTGCACAAACCCATTTAGAACTGCACATTTTGTGTACAGCATGCACGTTAAAAAAAAGTCCTGCATGCACCTCTTCTGAGGAGCAGAGAACATCGTCTGTCCTTTACTTTCAATACAACTCTTTCTTCACATTATATTTTCACAAGAGTTTGTGGGTCGCGGTGGTGTAGTGGTGGCGTCGTTGCCTTGGAGGCGGAAGGTTCGAGGTTCGAATCCACCTCGCCGCGTAAGGACCTTGGGCAAGTCCTTCACTCACAATTGCTCAGCGCTTCGGCGTGAAACTCCGATGCAGTGTCCGCTCTGCAATCGTGAGCGCCTCTGAGTAGAGAGAGAGCTTGAAGGAGCGCTATAACAAGCGCACATACAAACAAACATAGATACAATTATCTTCCTCCAAATTATCTTACAACTTCAACATGGCGCTTCTGAAGAGCAGGGCGCAGTATCTTCTGTTCTTTACTTTCACCATTGGTGTGGACAAGGGTGATTTAGGGGGTTAAAACCTCCCCCGTTGACTTACGATTCTTTTAAAAGGTTATTTGTCCACTTAAATAAAAAAAAATAAAAAACCAATTGTTTGTAGTAACAATTGTTTTTCTTACTTTATTTCCTTTGTTATACTTTATTCCATTTTTATTTACTGCAATAGCGTACACTGTTGGGTTGATGTCAGGAAGGGCATCCGGCCAGGCCATAAAACGCTCTCATAATAAATTCATGACTACGCCACTGACTTTCAACGCAACTCTTCCTCTCACAATATATTTCACACTATAGCCTACTATATTTTAGCCTACATTAACCGCATAAAGTGACCTATGCGCGTAAGGATGTCGGGGTTTACATATAGGCCTACCGATCTTATAAAAAAATTCAAGACTGGGAATTGGGGACCAGGTTTTTCCAAAAAAAAGTAAGAACTGTGCAACCCATTTTTACCTTCCCATCCTCCATAGTAAATTACCCCAATCGGAAAAAATAGCCTTTTTAAATTTTTAACTGCACATAAGTGCTTCTATATAGGCCTAATGCTGTACAAATCCATTTAAAACAGCAAATTTAGTGTAGAACTGTATACGCCAGAAAGGCCCTGCAGGTATAGGCTATATAGGGGACATTAAACGCAGTTCAACTTTTCTGGGGGGATCGTTCCTGGAAATTGGAACTTCCTCTGAGACGTTTTGATTAAACATTGCCTATATTGAACGCAATTAGAAATGCCGGTAAATTTTTCTACCGCCATCGTTTGATTTCTTGCATATAATATCCGTGGACGCGGACGCAATTAACGCTGCGATATTAAAACAATTGACCTGATTAGCGAGGTCGAATCTTACTGCAATCGGTGCGATGAGGCGTTGCCGATCGATCGGAACTCTAGTCGCGGAGCACGTTCTCGCGAGAATGTCGGGTAATTCGAGCGATGGAAGGAAGAACTTTCTGTCATAGACGACGACAGCTACCGATCTTAGCAAATAAATTCTATTAGTGGATGAAAATTATTGACAAATGGTCGCAGTCTATAATAATGGATACATCTTTGCACCCTCCCTCCCTCCCTCCCTTTCTCCCTCCCTTTCTCCCTCCCTTTCTTCCTCCCTTTCTCCCTCCCTCCCTCCCTCCCTCCCTCCCTCCCTCCCTCCCTCCCTCCCTCCCTCCCTCCCTCCCTCCCTCCCTCCCTCCCTCCCTCCCTCCCTCCCTCCCTCCCTCCCTCCCTCCCTCCCTCCCTCCCTCCCTCCCTCCCTCCCTCCCTCCCTCCCTCCCTCCCTCCCTCCCTCCCTCCCTCCGAACTGATTCTCATCTTCATCTTTTCCAATCCTCTTGTGTGTACGCTATATACTTGCTGCTCTCTGCCCGTTCTCTGGTCTATCTACGGTTTCTCCGTAGCTACCTCCTCGTCGTCCTCCTTCTTGTCCTCCTTCTCCTACTCCTTCTCATACTTCTCCACCTCCTACTTCTCCTACTTCTCCTCCTCTACCACCACCACCTCCTCCTCCTCTTTATTGTGAATCGTGATCATTTATTTCTCTACCGCGTGTTGAAGCATATCCAATTTTCTCTTTCTTATAAGCTCTAATAATTATAATTATTGCCCGTAAATCATTCTATCTCTATCGTTTCGCCTCTGCTTCGTTTCATCCATCTGTCCATTGGCATATTTATGGAGGGGGAAATTACGAGTTCAACCCCCACCCCCCAAGAATTTCTTATTATTCAAAAATAATTATTTGTACTTTGCGATCATGTCCATTGGATCACCCACCACCCACCCCCCCAATGGAATACCTCCCTAAAATTTATGTTTGCACCCATTCTCCTTTCTTTTCGTCATATTTTCACCCTCCCGTCATCCCTTACTTTCTTTTTCTCTTTCTCTTTACTTTTCTTTGAATTCTCTTTATTTTCGTTCTATATATATACTTTTTGATTAAGGCCTTTTAAAAGGGATTTTTAGAACTGCACCACCTCCTCTCCCCATTCTTATCCTCCATGGTGGCTTGTTCCAAGCGGATGACAATGCACGATTGTAACTTTTTAACTGCACAAACTGTTTTTATGACTGCACAAATTCATTTATAACCAGTGCTTAAAGTGTAAAGAACAAGTGCCTGGACGCCCTCACCTTTTCAGTGTGTGCTGACCAAATAAGTGACAGGACGGCATTAATTCAGATTTGAAAATAAGTGCATGGACGCCGTTCATGACCGTCCTGTCACAGTTTAAGGCATGTCTATGACTGCCCTCTCCATGTATAGAATTGCGCGCTCCATCCACGGTCTTTCCTCTTCGCCCGCACCCTCACTCGCTTCTACTCAAAAGTAAGCCTACTCCTCTTCCTCCTCTTCCACCTCTTCTTCCCCTTATTCTTCTTCTTCCTCTTCCTCTTATTTCTATTCTTCCTCTTCCTCTTCTTCCTCCTCTTCCTCCTTTTCCTAATCTTCTTCCTCTTCCTCCTCTTCCTCCTCTCCGTCCTTTTCCTTCTCTTTTCCTCTTCTTCCTCCACCTCCTCTCCCTCCTCCTCCTCTTCTTCTTCGTCCTCGTCCCTGTCTCACACTCCTCCCATCTTTCTATTTCTCATGGTCGGCCTCCTCTTTCTCAAATTCACCCAGATCTCGTTCTATTCTCGTTCAAAACGCGATTAAGGCGACGCCACGATCTGACCGACCGAGCGGTCACCGGGCATCTGAGTGCCGTACAAATCAACGTTGAAACCGCACCGATTCGCTTCAGAATACATCGGATCTGTCAAACATTAGGATAGACGTCATTTGAAAACTACTCTACCCTGCTTCCGATTCTGCTCCGACGCAGCTTATCGCTTACACTAAATCAACACTTTGTCCTCTATCGTCCATCTACCCCCACCTCCAACCATGACCCACCCTCCCCTACATCCATCCATCTTCACATCCATTCATTCGAGCGCTCATCTAATAAAACAAACCAGCGTCGAATTGACCATGGTCGTAAATCTTACCGGATCCGGTGCGATTGTCCTTCGACGAGCGGCTAAGCGGGACGAGGAATTGCGTTTATTTTTCTCGAATGAGAGATGAACAGAGGCGGAAATGACGTCAGAATCTCATTAGGAGAGAAACGCGTCTCATCTAAATTGCAAATGGTCAGGCGTTCATCTCAAGCCGTCTGTCTGTCTGTCTGTCTGTCTGTCTGTCTGTCTGTCTGTCTGTCTGTCTGTCTACAGCGAGAGAGAGAAAGAGAGAAAGAGAGAAAGAGAGACAGAGACAAAAACAGACAGACAGACAGACAGATAGACAGGCAGGCAGGCATGCAGGCAGGCAAGCAGAAACAGAGACAGAGAGACTGAGCCAGAGACAGAGAGACAGACAGACATACAGACAGGCAAAAACAGAGACAGAGAGACTGAGCATACAGTAGGTCAGGTTGTTGAGGGTAACCCCAATGGACCAGAAAGCAGATTAAATTTTGATGATAGTCATCTGCACGATTCTGCAGTGACTCTAACGCCCCCCCCCCCCCCCAACCTGGATTTGGAGAACAACCCCACTCTGGCTAACCTATAATATAGGTTATTATTAGCAGCCCCAGTTTATGTCCAAAGCGCACTTTTGACCCCGCTTTGTTGTTGACAGTGTCTGACAGGGGCTTAATTCTACACCCACCCCCGGATTTTTAGAGCAGTTCCTACTCTGGCCGACTTACTGATCAATTCCACAGTCTATGTATGTCCAGAACGTACATTAATTAGCAACCAACTTTCATCACTGGCAATGGTTTATAGCCATCACCCCACCCCACCTGGATTCATAAATCAACCGCCACTCTGGCCGACTTATATTATCATCGGAAATTATCAACTCCTCAGTTTGAAAATTGGTAAATTACTATTAAAGTGGTACCGAAAAGTTGGTTGCGTGACTGTCTAAGATGCTCTAATGCGTCCAGAGATCGTCTGCTATAATAAGCGCCCCGATATTCCTTCAGGAGGCTACTATTATATAGTACGACTTGCGCACCGTTGCATCACTCTTGCGAAATTGCTAGCTGCGCCATGCACGCAAGTGATTTCTAATGGATAAGAGAGTTGAGTTAGAAGAAAATCAGAGTGCCTGAAACAGTTTACTTTTAACCAAACACTTAGTCCGAGATCAATCCAATTACCAACGTCTTTTACCGCTCTCTCGTTTCTGGAACCCCATCTGAATAAACAAATGAGACCGTGCTAAGTGACACCGAAAATTTAAATAGACAACCATCCCAACTCCCAAGAGAAGGTTTTCTGAGAGTAGAACAAATTCGTCTATTTGAAAGGTCTATTTTAAACGAAGATTGCGGAAACGGGCAAAAACATACTCAAGAGAATTCGACGAACTTCGCAAGCTTTTACTTTTTTAATTACATGATTTGGAGAAATAGAGAATAAACACTGAGAAAGCATGTTATAGACGATGATACAGTCGATTTTCCTATATATGCAAGGGGGGCCATGAAAAAGCACCCGAAGTTTTTTTGGCCAACATCGTGGCCAAATGTTATAAGAATTTATAAACGAAATTTCTACATGAAATTTTACAGGCTTAAAGGCAAGTCATATTTACGTACAATGGCCAAATTTCACCAAAATTATATGAAACGGAACAAAAGTTACGTCACTTGGATATTGGCCAAACCTTGAGAGGTTTTTATTACCCACCATGTACATGGGCTTGAATGATAGGCAATACAACAGCTTGATGAGTAAAAAATCTTCCAGGAGAAATGATTTGACTGCGAACCCTGGGATAGATATGAAGACCACAGATAAAAAAGAAAATGGTGACATTAGGCAGCCGTCGTTATCCATGCCACTCGGCTAAACAAAGTAGTTAAACGAAAACTGGGATGGTTTGGACACGTGTAGACAAAACACCAGTTGACCGAACCCCCCCCCCCCACCACCCCCTAACCCCCCCCCCCCCCCCACACACACACAAAATGTAATGCACACAGAGGATTGGATGGAGATGTAAACAAAAGCAGACCCGAATTACGACGTGTAGATAATATAAATGAATGCATAGCATCACTTGTGCTGACGCTAAGGAGAGCCACGGACTTGATAAATGACCGTGGACAATTGGAGGGGGTCATTTATTTCAACGCATCGCTGGTAACTGGCCGGAGTCAGGAACTGATGATGATGATGAGGAGGAGGAGGAGGAGGAGGAGGAGGAAGAAGAAGAAGAAGA
>OX243822.1:10589854-10617354 GCA_945859605.1 Lumbricus rubellus | reverse complement strand
TATTATAAGACTTAGGTCTACACCATGGGCCGTTTATTATACAGAGGACTGGTAACGCAATTCATTAAGTTGTGTCCCTAGTTTTTCAAGATAGTCTAATTGGGTTCCAGAAAACTTAACATCTTATAAGTTGTTTGCACTAGAAAGTCAATTGACAAATTACATTATGAAGACAGATTGACGAATAATTATGTTTTCAAAGTGAAAAATGCATTTGGAGATTAAAAGCCTAAACTTTAATAGCATTCGAAACGAAATTTTAAGTGGGGCGACATCTACGGTTGAGAGTGAAATGGATGTATACACAAAAGTTTAACGAGTGGCCAGTCTTGTAAATAAAGAGTCCTATATAGGTCTATACAGCAGACTACTAGTATAGTTATCAATTGGTCAATGAAGAATATATTTACTTATTTACTTTGAGCATTAGAGCGCCGCAATAGAAGTCGTCAGATTGGATAACTTAGATAAATGTTGATTAGATTATAATGAGACTGTCGATTAACTATTATAGGGTCTATGGTTTCTGAGGTTGAACCATGTTATGGACGAACAAATTAGGCGTACATGCCAGTGGCGTAGCCAAGGGTGGGTTTGGGGGTTAAAGAAACCCCATTGGCTCATAAAAAGTTTTTAAAGGTTATTTGTCCAATTATGTAAGAAAAAAAGCATCCGGCCATAACCCCCCCCCCCATAAGAAATTTCTGGCTACGCCACTGGTACATGCATGCTACTTATAAAGAAGGCATGCAAGCTAGGTGTAGATCAACTGAGTACTGTTTTAAAATAAACAGTAAAAGCCCTGCTTTTCTCAAGTTCTCTGTTTATTCTTACGAGTTCAAAAAACAAATTGAAAATTGAATTAAATACCGATTCTTACTTTCCTCTTTTCTACCCATTCTCGCTCTACCCAAATACTGTAGACCTATTTGTTTTCTAATTCTCCCGATATTCATGATACGCAGTAGACCTTATCGAACGCGGTGTGATTGTCCCTTTCGTCTCTAGAACGCGCGTTGTCTGTTAAGAGCCGATGTCGCCATCTTTCAGCCTGCATTGTAGCGCGGGACAACAGAGTAGCAGACGTCGCGAGCGATATTTGCGGATATCCAGTGCTTACAAATCACTATCTGTACGACGAACACTGTTAGCTTTGTGGAGGCGGCGTATACGGTATACGCATGGCTTAATAGGTTGGCCAATAATGATTCTGGCTAAACCGTAGGGCCTACCTTCTGCACGTTGGATGGATAGTCAGCAGCTTGCCGTAGAAAAGGCGTCTTGCCTAGAAGAGTCTTGCCGTGGAAGCATCTTGCCAAGAAGCGTATTGCCTAGAAGCGTCTTTGCATTGTTTAGTATTGAAAGACTCCTGCGCTATTCTGTGAAATGTTCGTTACAGGGAGTACTATTTAGGTCTACTGTTACTCTAGTCCTACGATGCTCAATAAGTCGCTGGGTAGTCGAAAAAACCTGTACCCTATTCTATTCACAATAAGATGCCATACAGTAGAAGTAAAGTAAACGCGATAAAATGCAACAATATGCGATAGGCCTACACGCGACACAAGAACAGTAGGCCTAGGCATTCTAGCCTACGAATTATATATTCATAGGCACAGGTCGATAAGCAATTATTAGCTTCTATGCATTCCAGGGTAAAACCGCAGGCTATGCTTTTCACGAGTATCTCTGCAGTTTAAGAAAGAAACAGAAACAATTGAGAGACTGAGTCATTTGTCGGTTTAATAGGATTCTTCATCTAACGGGCGCTATATAAATGTACGATTTCGACTGCAGCGGATATTTTTGTCGTATATATATATAATTAAATATATATATATATGTATATATATATATATATATTATAATTACACGTCTTGGAAACGTCTCGTATCCATCCCGTCATGACGTCATCATTCGTTGACCTGCGTTTGACCTACTTTTCGACCAATGGTGGCTTGCCCTCGAACTGACATAGTCTCTCGTCTAACTCGATTGATCTTTATTTTCCTCAACGATCAAGAAGATGATTTCCGTCATTCATGAATGCTGCATTATATACGATACAATACAGTACAATGCAATACAGCACAATACAATACATTACATTACATTACGAGCGTCTGACTAAACTCTGATCCAAAAGCAATGAAGAAATTCCTTGACACGGTTGATGCGTCGGCGCGTCTTCTCGACTACGACGGTGGTCGCGGCGGAAGTAGCGGGGCCCTGTCGGACCAAGGGGCCCTCTACCAGGGCGACGCCACCACCACCACCACCGCACCCGGTGGTTCCGCTCCGGTGACCGGCTTCAACGGCAACTGCGGTGGCGGCTACAATGCAACGGACCGTGACGGAGGAAAGGATAAAGGAAAGGCGAAGGGTGGTAAGAAGGCGAAGGATGAACTACCGAACGCCAAGGTTCACAGGATTCGAGGATCATCGTCATCGGGCGATGGACCGGAAAGAGTCGTCTGCTCAATCAACTGCTGCGGGGCGGGAAGACTGTTTGTCACGTGGACGGTATAACAATATATATTGTATATATAATATAAGCTTATATATAATGTAATTTTTTATATATGATATATATATAATATATATACATATATATATATATATATAGGATCTGCTGAATTATTGTAACACTTGAATTTAGTAGTGTTAGTGGTAGAAATTTTTGCAGTAGTAATAGTAGTAGTATTATAGTACTTAGTAATGGTAGTCGTAGTAGAAATACTGCCTCTGAACGGTTCACCCTAGTAGATGCACTTTATAAATGTTTTTAATCTTTTATACAATACACTACAATACTGTATATCAGCTGAATTAAGACATTTGATTTTAGTAGTGTTAGATGTAGAAATTGTTGCAGTAGTAATACTATAGTAGCCTAGCATAATATAGTCGTAGTAGAAATAGTTGTGCTAGCAGTTACAGTGGTGGTGTTGTATTGTATTGTATTGTATTGTATTGTATTGTATTGTATTGTATTGTATTGTATTGTATTTAAACATTTATAAAGCGCCTCTAGTAGGGTGAACCGTTCAGAGGCGCTCCCAGTGCGGTGGTGGTAGTAGTAGTGATCATGGCAGTAATTGTATGTGTATATATAGTATTTATAGTAGTAGTGGTGTGGTGGTAGTATAATAATTGGTGATGGTGGTCCATGGCAGTGGTGGCAGTGGTAGTAGGCCTACTGGTGTTAGTGGTTGTAGTAATGGCAGTAGTAGTAGCAACAGCAACAATGTCATGAGTAGTAGGCGGGTGATATCGAAATGTCACGGATTTATTTTGCTATGTGATCGTTTATCTTTACATGACATGTACATGTATGTCCATCCGCTAATAGTTCTAATACATGTAGGTGATTGAGTTTTCTCTGTCAATAACATTATAGTCTTTAAGTCAATCGGTCGGTGTGTGGGTCGGTCGGTTAGTCAATCAGTCAGTCAGTCAGTCAGTAAATCATTCATTCAGTCAGTCAGCCAGTCAATCAGTCAGTCAATCCAGTAAGTAAGTAAGTAAGTCAGTAAGTAAGTCAGTCAGTCAGTCGAACGGTCGATCGATCTTTCTGTATGTTTCCACTCCCTTCCCCATTCTCCAGCCCGCATTCCAAGTCGATTGAACCACGATTTCTTTGCTTTGAATCATTCATGAAATTAACGAGACTCTTTAATCCTCATTTCACCTAAATAATCAGCATTAAAAAAATCGACACTGAGACCGTCAAACGGTATCGATTCTTCTACGCATTTCGTGACTATAAGACATTAACCATGACAGGTGAGAAAGGTATACGGGCTGAACAAATAGCACGCTTTCTTCCTCCCAACGCCCCCCTAAAAACTTCTCCTCCATCTCCTCATTTGGGCAAATTGGGCAAGCGGGAAGAGCACTGGTAATTCAGTGGAGTAGTTGATTGGCCATTCAGTCACACATTATTATGTACATAATTCCTCCTTATTTTTCTAATTCTTGACTCTGTCTTCGTCAATCGTGTCTTCCATGTCACTCTCAATTCCTTTTAAAATAAATATTATATTTATCACCTCAAAGTTAGTTGCATAGAGGGCCACCAAGACCCCAACGCACCCCACCTCTCATTCTGGGGACGGGTTGAAGGAGGGGACGAACCCGATATTCCCGGTCAACGCCGAAGTGCCCTAGCTAGTACGCTCACAGAAGAGCCCTCTACACCAAAACGTTGGGCGAAGGTGTTTATATTTTGAACTTCATGCATACATCACACATCTTTATCTACATGTAGAGATCTTTACTGGATTGTCTTCAAGCCCTCTTCTTCCTCTTTATATATCTCTATAAATCACTATCCCCCCACACACACACACGCATACGCGCACACCAAGACAAACACACACACACACACATTAACACACACACACACATTAACATACACACACACACACACACACACACACACACACACACACACACACACACACACACACACAACAACGCACACACAGTCATCAGCGTAAATAATGTACCTTCACAACTTCAGTAAAGATGTGTGAAAGTTAATTAACCTCCAATAATTACGCCTCTAATAGTTTCGTCTCGTTCGGGCCGCACTTATTGCCTGTGAGGTGTTGACGATAAAAGACTCAGTCGGGGGTCGGGTGGGGGTCAAGTGGAGGTCGGGTGGGACACCGTGCACTGAATCGCTAATGTCATTGTCACCTACATGTGGTCGACAGCAAGAATCGGACACACGTGACAGAAAGACATTCAACATGTCGTCACACAAAACACTTTGTAGTTTGTATTTGTAGATTGCTCTCTATGACTGTCTGCCTGTCCATTCGTCCACCCGTCCATCTTCTCCTCTTCCCTCTACTTTTCCTTCTCCTCTTTTTCATATTTCTTCTATTTCTTCTCCTCGTTCTTCTTCTTCTTTTCCCCTCTCCTCTTTCCTCTCCTCTCCTCTTCTTTCTTCTCCTCTTCTTCTATTTATTCTCCTATTTCTTCTCCTCTTCCTTCACTTTTTTCTCCTCTTCTTCTATTTCTTCTCCTCTTTATTCTCCTATTTCTTCTCCTTTTCCTTCTCTTTCATCTCCTTCTCTCTCTTTCTTCTCCTCTTTCTTCTCCTCTCTCTTCTCCTCTTTCTTCTCCTTTTCCTTCTCCTCTTTCTTCTCCTCTTTCTTCTCCTCTCTCTTCTCCTCTTTCTTCTCCTTTTCCTTCTCCTCTTTCTTCTCCTCTTTCTTCTCCTCTGTCTACTCGTCTTATCTCGTCTCTCCACTCTCTGCATATCGCAATCGTTTCAACATTCTCATCATGCATAGTCTAGCCATGTTCTTTGAAGTCGGAATAGTACGTGGAAGAAGACGGAGGCAGGAGAGAGAATGCAAGGAGAGGCGGTGAAAGGTGGAAATGAAAGGAAAATAACGTGGAAGAAGAACAATTAGAGAACGAACTGAAAATGAGAGACGTAGGAGGAGGAGAAGGAAGAGGAGGAAGAGGAGGAAGAGGAGGAGGAAGAGGAGGAGGAAGAGGAGGAAAAGGAGGATGATGAAGAAGAAGATGAGAAGCAGGAAGAAGAGGAGGAGGAGGAGGAGGAGAAGGAAGAAGAGGAGGAGGAAGAGAAAGAAGAGAAGGAGGAGGAGCCGCTGGAAAAGACTGGGAATATAGGAAAGAAGAGGAAGAAGCGGTGTAGATGGGGGGGGGGGGAATGAGTGGAGGAATAAGAACAGGGGAGGAGGATGGACCATTCTTCGGTGGCGATACCAGCTACACAATTACTTCAGGAGGTCGCGTCAAGGTTATGGAAGTTATTCAGCAGGTCGAATATATTAAACGCGAGCAAGACATTAAAAATAGCAAGGAATTTTGGGCAGGTCATCAATCATGAGGTCAAGTATGTATGTGCACTTGTTATACTGCCCCTTCAAGCTCTCTACTCAGAATCGCTCCCGATGCAGAGCGTACACTGCATCGGAGTTTCACGCCGAAGCGCTGAGCAATTGTAAGTGAAGGACTTGCCCAAGGTCCTTACGCGGCAAGGTGGATTCAAACCTCGGACCTTCCGGCTCCAAGGCAACGACGCCACCACTAGACCACCGCGCCCCACGTGTAAAACCGCGTGTAAAACAGACAGGCCAGAGAAATTGCCACGACCTATGGTGGCACCTGCTGATAATAATAACATCGATCGTGCCATTCCTTTCCATCTATAGTTAGTTACCTCCCGCGGGTATTTGCACTTGCTTCACATCATCCATAATCCTATTCAAGTGTTATTAGCTTCCTTTCTATGTTCATCTCTTTCATACTCACGTTCACCTTCCACTTTCTGTTATCTCACTTCTCGATCATACTTCATCACGCCTTTTTGCACAATTCTCTTCATATTCCATCTACGCAATAACTTGCCTCCCTCGTGAGTGGCGGCGCTATCATATACTATATATAATATAATATATAATTATAATGCTATATATAATATATATATATATAATATACAAAGGTCGTAGCAGATCACTTGATCTGTCTATTTTACTCTTATGACATGTCAAAAATATTTTTAATTTTTAATATCTTCTTAACATTTAATTTCTTTGACCTGCTGAATGGTTTCTTTCTGCATGCCGGTCCGCATATTTCCAAAATGTACATGGCAGCTGCAACCATAGGCTTTTCAGCCAATCACAAGTCACAATACATATTTTAAGCTGCTTACAGCGCACAGCCAATGTGAATCGTCGTAACTAATCGCAAATAACTTTCAAATTTTTACGATTGATTTTGCCAGTTCCAATAATTTGTCAAAAAAGTATTCCTATGGAGATATAAAATTAGATTCTGAGACAGAAATTCATTTCTAAGTAAATAAAAACCAATATAAAGCCTTTCGCTTATTTAATAGCCTAATATAGGCCTAATGTTATTTTGATTCATGTTATCGGTATTTGGCAGGGTGCCAGGTTAAGCCAGTGGCTTTCGCAATTAATTGATTCAGTGAGTTTCATAATGAACAAGTATTCTTGAATCAATCCCACTTCTATTTATGAAAGGGATAATTTTTCTCGTCAAACTTCTATTTAGGCCTACGCGGGCCTGATAGGCCTAATAGCAATGAAAAAATTAATACGCTAAAGTAAAATCAATGTTTTGTAATGATAAAATAAGTGGGTAAGATGCAGATGAACCATGCAGTCGCTTTAGACCTAACGCTTTAAATCTATTCTCGGTCGCATAGTGTGAAAGTTTGACTGAGTAAACGAATTGTCGCTAAATATTATTCGGATTGATGAAATAAATTTGCGATGAAATTCATGAAACGTATTTTGCCTAAATGAAAGCTGGATAGATTATAAAGATTCATGCAGGACTGAAAAATATAATTACGTTGTCCCAGGCGAATAATTAAAAGCGCTAAAGCAATCGACGCTTGGGAACGGCTGAGATTGTTTACACGCCTAGGCTACTGGTTTGCGAATTGCGACTAGACTTCGAAATCATTTGCGAACCTTTTTTTATTATTCAGCTTCACAGGCCAAAAATTGAGAGGAAGAATTTTGCTAAAAGTTGAAAATATCCAACATTAAACAGTGAAGATTATTGAAAAGGAATCCTTATTTTACGATTAGTAACGACATTTCTTATTGGTTGTGGAGCGCTGACAGTTAAAATATGTATCATGACGCGTGATTGGCTGAAAACCCTGCGGTTGCAGCTGCCATGTACATTTTGGAAATATGCTGCCGGCCCCTTCCATACCATAACCATATAGTTTTGCCTCTTCCCACTTCCTATTATTGGCCTATATCCTCCTTTTGTCACATTCTTTCCACTCACTTGCACACGTTCCTTCCCATTTCCCTAATCCCCTTTTCCCCTCTTCCTCCGTCATCCGTCTTTTTCCTTGACATTCTACCTCTTCCATCTTCCCCTCCTGTCACCTCTTCCATCTTTCCCTCCTGTCACCTCTTCCATCTTTCCCTCCTGTCACCTCTTCCACCTTCCTCGATAATCGCCTATAGTCTTCTTTCCCCTCTTCCATCTTACCCTCTTCCTCTTGTTTTCCACCTCTTCCTCGATAATCGCCTATAGTCTTCTTTCCCCTCTTCCATCTTCCCCTCTTCCTCTTGTCTTTCACCTTCCTCAATAATCGCATATAATCTTCTCTTCACTCTTCCATCTTCCCCTCTTCCTCTTGTCTTCCACCTTCCTCGATAATCGCATATAATCCTCTCTTCCCTCTTCCATCTTCCTCCCCTTCCCCTCCAGTCACCTCTCCATGTCGCCCGCAGCCTCCGACATCAGTTGACAGGTCGACAGGTCGACAGACGCTCTTGACACTTGAATGCACAATGGTAAACATGTGCATATAAAGGCGCTTGAAGGGACATTTGTTTGCATATACATGTCTTGCATATGTACGTATGCACACATATATGTATACACTGTGAGGCATAAAAAAGGAAACCCCTAGCAAAATCGTTATTATTTTAACAATTTTCAAACAATGTCGATGAATTTCAGGAAAATTATAGCTAAGTAGCAAGCAATGTAAATACATTTACAGTTTTTACTCTAACTGTCCGCCTTTAGCTTCTACGCATGCGCGAAGTCGCTTGCGTCTTTAACGCACCGCCGAATCAATAATTCGCTGGTCAAGATCGTTCCAAGCTTGCATGATTCGCTTCCGAAGATCTTCAACATTACGGACCTTTGTTCTGTACACCATTTCTTGCATGAATCCCCATATTTTATAATCGACGGGATTAAGATATGGGCTGTTAGGGGGCCATAGAGTTGGAATTACGAAGTCAGGAGTTTCATGCGTCAGAAGTGAAATCGTTTCTCGAGCTCTGTGCGTTGGAGCACCATCTTGCTGGAGAATTTAAAATTCATTGAGTTCTCGAATTTCAGGTAGAAGGCTTTCCATGAGTAAAACATCTGGGTAGTATTGGCCGTTGATTTTTACCCCCGGTTCAACAAAATGAATTGACATGTGTCCCAGAGAAGAAACACCGACATTATCAATATCAGGGATTTGCTAAACGCCGGACGTGTGCGTACAAGGCGGTCGGCTGCAGCATCTCTCTTTCGAGTTCCAACTGTTACATACAGACGATCATTTTGAGTATTGCTATATAGGAGAAGCAGGAAATGGTGTACAGAAAAAAGGTCCGTGATGTTGAAGATCTTCGGAAGCGAATCATGCAAGCTTGGAACGATCTTGACCATCGAATTATTGACTCGGCGGTGCGTGAATGGCGCAAGCGACTTCGCGCATGCGTAGAAGCTAAAGGCGGACAGTTAGAGTAAAAACTGTAAATGTATTTCCATTGCTTGCTACTTAGCTATAATTTTCCTAAATTTCATTGACATTGCTTGAAAATTGTTAAAATAATAACGATTTTTCTAGGGGTTTCCTTTTTTATGCCTCACGGTGTAGTGTATGCGTTTATATATACATGTATATTTGTGCATGATTATATGCATGGAAATTGACCATTATGTAGGCCGATGTGCGTTTATATATGCATAGTAATTAGATATCGACAATCTCATCATTTTCAGTGATTGTCTAATTTCGATATTGGCTGACGATAAGATAATAAATAAGCTTGTCTTATAATTATGATGTCTCTAGTATTCTTGTCTCGTAATAATGCTTAATGATCTTTTAATGTCTTGCTCATCTTGACTAATCTTTTTTTCGTATCCACAAGCTGGCTTGCCTCTTCTTTCGAGTTTTAACCTCTTGTAATAATCACTGTACAATCCATTCTCACAAAAATCCAATGCATTTCTCTGAAATCAAAAGCATTCATCATCTAAAATCCAATGAATTTAACTCCAATCCAAAGTACTTCACTTAAGTCCAAAGCCCTCCACTCAAATGCAGTGTATTCCTCTGAAATCTAACGCATTCCATTCAAATCGAAACCACTCCACTCAAATCCAAAAAACTGTAATCGAATCCACTTAAATTGTATCCAGAATCCACTTAAATTGTATCCAGAATCCACTTAAATTGTATCCAGAATCCACTTAAATTGTATCCAGAATCCACTTAAATTGTATCCAGAATCCACTTAAATTGTATCCAGAATCCACTTAAATTGTATCCAGAATCCACTTAAATTGTATCCAGAATCCACTTAAATTGTATCCAGAATCCACTTAAATTGTATCCAGAATCCACTTAAATTGTATCCAGAATCCACTTAAATTGTATCCAGAATCCACTTAAATTGTATCCAGAATCCACTTAAATTGTATCCACTGTAATAATTATACCACAATTCATTCGAAACTAACGCAACTTATGCAACTTAATCTAACTGTTCTAACATATTCCAAATGAATCAACTTAAAATCCATTCGATAAAATCCACTTCAATACCGTCGCGGTGGTCTGGCGAGAACAGAAAGCCCATGTGCCACACTGCTAATTATAGTAATTATGTCTCACTACCGTGATGTTTATCGGGCAATAATAAGAAAGAAAGCTACATACCCATTACCCAATCAATTCCAATTAAATCAACTTAAAATCCTCTTCGATAACATTTCAGACGGTGCAAGGGCCGAAGACATCCAATCCGTCGGACTTCGCATCTCCTCTCCATCACCACCAACAGCAGCAGCAGCAACATTCATCTGACACATCAGACACTCTGACGACCCAATCCGGTCAGCTGGTCCCACACGTCCCTGACCACCAGGTGGCCAACGACGACCCGGAAACGACCGGTCCAGGGGAGAAGCTCGGACGACTCCAGTTCAGCATCGCATACGACTTCCAGGAGACGACCTTGACCTTGAGGATCATCCGGGCCGTTGACCTTGTCGCCAAGGACTTCTCCGGAACGAGCGATCCATACGTCAAAATCATGCTCCTGCCCGACAAGAAACGAAAGTTGACGACGAATGTCAAACGAAAGAATCTGAATCCAAGGTGGAATGAAGTGTTCGCGTTTGAAGGTCAGTTCAAATTTTATATCAAGCCATGCACTTTCAAATCAATCCAGTCCACTTCACTCAAATCCTGCGCAACTAATCCCAGTAGATTCCACTCAAATCTAATGTAATCCACTCAAATCCAAAAGACTTCACTCAAATCAAAAAGACTCCACTGAAATCCAGTAGATTCCACTCAAATCCAACAGACTTCACTCAAATCCAGCGCATTTCACTCAAATCCAATACAATTCATTACAAATGATTCCATACCACTCAAATCCAATCCCTCCGCTTAAATCCTCTTCACCCAATTCCATTCCACTTTATTCTATCCTAATCCAGTCGAAACTAACCTTAACCCTCTCTAATCTTACCGAATCAAAGCTTTAGTAGATTCTTAATGATTGTATCCTTGCAACTTTCCACCGATGCTTACAATAGTAAATGCGCTTGCCCAAACCTGTCAATGTCCTCTTCCATTTTCTCCTTTCCACTTCTCCCCTCAATTCCCTCCCTCCATCCCTCTCTCTACGCCTTTGTCTCTCTCTCCTCTCCCTCCTTCCTGTCACCGTTCTTTTCCATTTTCTCCTTTACACTCCTACCCTCACTTCCCTACCTCCCTCCCCTCTACACCTTTGTCTCTCTCTCCTCTCCCTCCTTCCTGTCACCGTTCTTTTCCATTTTCTCCTTTACACTCCTACCCTCACTTCCCTACCTCCCTCCCCTCTACACCTTTGTCTCTCTCTCCTCTCCCTCCTTCCTGTCACCGTTCTTTTCCATTTTCTCCTTTACACTCCTACCCTCACTTCCCTACCTCCCTCCCCTCTACACCTTTGTCTCTCTCTCCTCTCCCTCCTTCCTGTCAATGTCCACTTCCATTTTCTCCTTTACACACCTACCCTCGCTTCCCTGCCTCCCTCTACGCCTTTGTCTTTTTCTTGCACTCCATGCATCCAAATTCTCTCTGTCTAAGTCTCTGTCTCTTCCTCTGTCTGTCTGTCTGTCTCTCTCTGTCTCTGTCTGTCTGTCTCTCTGTCTGTCTGTCTATCTGTCCGTCTTTCTCTCTCTCTCCCTCCTTCCTGTCATCTCCACTCTTTTCTCACCGTCATCAATTCACCTGTCAATCATCTTCAACCTTGTCCCATAATTTTCGCGCTGCAGACTTGCAACTCATAATTATCATGAAGAGAAGAAGTGGACAGAAAATTACGCGAATTTTATGCGACGTCATCTTCCGCTAAATCGATCATCGTGTACTCGTCGTCCTCGTGCTTTTTCTCCACCACAGTAAAATAGATGGCGCTTTAAAATATTTAGAGCGAATAGATGTCGCCACTATACTATAGTAGCAGACGACAGAGTCAGCACACGCTCCCTAGCGACGGGCGCCAAAACGATGTCTAGCCAGTACAGACACTGCATGAATACATATAGTTATACACGGTTTCAGGTTGAGTGTGATAATATTATGTGGCAGGAAGAATACTTTATGACGAACAGTCATTAGTAGTGTTGGGAGGGGTCCTGTAGGAGGGGGGGGAAGGTTGTATTAGCGAATGGCAGCATTGTAAATCGCTTGCGGCTTTTTAGCTGCATCTGATCTATAGGCTTAAGAGATTTCAACGTTGGCGCCGCATAAAATGCCACGACAGATTCCTTTGACCTTTGGAGTTGAGGTGTAACATTGGGGAGTTTGTGGTGGTGGTGGGGGGGGGGGGTGGTGGTATGACATACCGCAATACATGCTTTACTTGCCAGTCGCCATATAAAATAGTCTTAAATAGACAACATTATTGTGATATTATAATATAATATAATATAATATAATAATTATTAATTATTATTATCATATTATTATAATTATAATTATATTATTATGTTATTATAATATATATTATTATAATTAGTAAATATTACAATACAATATAATAAATTATAGTATAATATAATTGGTCATAAAAGAATAGCTTAGCTAGATCTATATTAGATCTAGCTAAACTATTCTTTTACGACCAATTATCAGCTAAATGACGATTATAATCGAACAAATTACCGTTTTCAATTCTTGCTGAAATGGACTCAGATGAGGCTGATGAGCTAATTAGTAATTACCATTCAATATCTATAAGCTTACTTAGCAAGTGCAATTATTCGGAGTTTTCATTCGCAACATTTTCTAATGCACGAATAGCCAATATTTCAAGTGCAGCATAGATTGTCTTTAATCATCATTTTCTTCGGTTTTCTCAATCCAAAGCATATGCACATTGCAAATGATTGCACACAGTATTAGCGTGTTCAAGGCATGCACACTGCCACACTGGTAAATTCATTAAAAATCAACATGTATAGGCCTAGACTTGTACGAGCTGAGAGCGCCTCTGAGTGTGCATTCTGCGAGAGGAGCCATACAAAAACTGCATGGATACAATAATAGATAGGCTACAACATAGTATACGAAATAATTACAATTTCATTTTTAAATGCAACGAAATAAAAAACAAACTGCTCGTTCAAAAGAAATATTATTTTTTAAGTATTCGTATTTCACATTCACTACGGTAAAATAATAGACAAAAGCAACCCAAGCTGGTTCCGCGTTGTCCGCTAAAAGCGTAACGTAGAATAGCTATACGGGGTGTGTCATTATACTCGATCCACATATAGTCTCCAAAGGGTCGAGGATGCAACGTTGGCGCTATATACTAAGTCTTATTGATGCAGGGATACAAATACCCGGATATTCAGTGACACGAGCTCTATACCGAAGCCCTTGCAACGCTATTATACGCGTCTGCTTGTTTTTCCATTGTTCTGTCTGTCTGTCTGTATATCTGTATGTATGTATGTCTGTCTGCATGTCTTTCGCTGTTTTTCTCTTTCGCTTTACTTCTGTCTGTCTCGCTGTTCATATTTCTGCATGTGTATTTATTAATATATTTTATATATAAATGTAATATTATATGCACTTCGTAAAACGTAAACTGTTAGATATAACTATTATATATGTACACCATAATATATATATAATTTTTATATATAAACCATAATATATTATATATAATTTATATATATAAACCATAATATGTTATATATAATTTATATATATATATAAACCATAATATGTTATATATAATTTATATATATATGTAACGCCCACCCCCGCGTACACTCCCGGAGTCGCCACTTCCGGTCCAACGTGTGAGAGGGCCGCGTGCGGTTGCAGGTCGTAGTTCAGAGATATAGACGGAGGAAGGGAGGCGGTAGCTTCGGGGTTCGAATCCCGTCGGGTTCGGGATGGCCAGGTATCTCGACCTCTTAGCTCTCCGTATGAAACTGGGGCCTTACTGGCCAGTCTTTCACTCCGGCGCAGGATTCCGGGGTTAACCGGAAGTGAAAGGTCCTTAGGCCTAGCCCCCGAAGCTCTTCCCAGGCCGATGGCTGAGTGGTAAGGTCTATCCGCGGTGGTACCAAAGGGAAATATTGCTCCTGGGTTCGAACCTGCAACCGGCTTCGGAGATGCCCTGGGCGTCGTTTCTAAACGTTCTATACGCGCGACGACTTCCGTCAGCGCTTCCCTAACGCCATCTTGTACCGAGGCAATTGCCTCTTGTGTATTTATAGCGTTGGCTTGAAACTCAGTCCTGACAGAAGAAAGAGCCTCTTCTACATTACTTTGTACCACGGAAATTGCCTCTTCAACATTGCTTTGTACCACGGCAATGGCCTCCTGGGTATTTCTATCATTATTTTGTATTGCATCTTGTGTGGACCTAGCATTCATTTGCATAGTTGCCTGCATAGACGTCATGGCTTCTTGGGAGGACTTAGAATTTGTTTGTATGGCCTCTAGTAAAATGCCTATTTCCAACGCAGATGGTGGTCTAGATGGCTGCGAGGGCGTTGATGCTCCGCTTCTATCCATGGCGCTATACAAGTTTTGGTTATGTCAAATCCTAACGCTAGCAAGAAGTAAATCCGAAAGTTTAATCAATGGATCTTATTATTATCAGAAACATTTAATAATTATTCACAATGCTAATCAACAGCTTACAGTTTAAAGCAACTGATAATAATATGCAACACAATTCAAACAGACTTCAATCGGAGCAGACAAAATGAATCCCCAATTTTGTACTTAGATGCCAATCTTAATTTCTCTGCCCAAAAGATCAATTTAGTTTTGTATTGAAAACCCCAGCAAAACTGTACCTTCTACTAGAGACACAGGACAAGGCCGACGTTATGCGAGGAAAGGCGCAGATGGAGCGTCGAATCCAGGACGTGCGTCGACGATAAGTGACTCAGAGGAATCCGCAACAATCGACGCTGACAGGACGGTAAGGCCGAGTTGACACGTCGAAAACAGGGAATCCACGGCAAAATATTTTAATAACAGATTGACGCCCGTAGGCTAACTGCGCAGAAGATTTCGACGACAGAAGAAATTCCGGAAACCTGAGCGGTTTCGCTCCAAACGAGAGAAAGATCGAAAACCAGAACAAAAGACTTAACTCCTTTACGAAGATGCGAAACAGAACCACGTCGCTGACGATTCGCTCGTAACACAAAACCGCAATGCAAACAGCTCCTTGCCGGTTTCTAGAATTCTTGTACAGAATCCGTGAAGAACAAACGTAACAACGCAATAACTCAGACGTCGAAAACCACGCCGACTTAAATAACTTTCACGTTTCTAAAATAATCAAACTCCGATTTTGTAACTTGCTCTCCAGAGCTACACGTCTATCTTCGTCAAAGTACGTCGTGAATCTGCCTCCGAGCAGCGCGTTTCTCTTATATCACCTTCCTGGGGGGGACGCTGGCGCATGCGCAGAAGGCACTGCACGAGCCGTGATCACGCATGTACCGCGTGATCAGATAAAGCGCGCTGAATTCCTATGCAGCTGCGACCACCTATCTCCCTCTAAGCGTCTGTCTGCAGCTCACTGTCTTTCTCTCTCTTCCTCTTGCTCTGACACGTACGCACGAGTTGCACTGAGTCAACCGTGCTAAAAATAGACCAGGTCACCTCGTACAGCGTGAAGGAAAAATACCACACATGCATTCAATGACAGCGGCCAGCAGGGCGTATTGCTCCGTCCGTCTGCCTATCTGTGTATCTGTACTGCTCAGGCGCTGCGCCTGTCATATCGGCCGACTCCTCTTCCTCCTTTTCGGCCGACCCTCCATTCGCTGAGCGTATGCAAGAAGCGATCAATAACCTGGTAGCTATGGCGACCGCTTACGTCACGGCCTTAAAATCGTGTCGAGCACGATCTCAGCATTAAAATCTAGGTCACCAATATTATCTAGGTCACCGAATGCAGCTCAAAAATTGATATAATATATTTTATATCGGACCCTGAAAATACCATAACGGATCCAAAATATATATGTGGCAACCAGAAATCAAATCCGTAGCGCCTGGGTATCCCAGTCGCGACACTCTCACCGGCCATCCCCCGAATTTCCGGCTCTATTTAATTGGACAAATGGAGCCTGAAATTCTCTGTAAGGCTATAGGCTACTCCGATTTTAACATTAAAAGTTCAAAATTAATTGCATTAATCAAAAATATGCAATGCACAATTATAACAGCAGAATCGAACAGCGTTAATCAATAAGCATTAGACAGTCAACCGGATTGCCAGTTCACTCTCAATAAAAGTCACTGCGCAAATTTAAGTGAAAACGGTCATCACTGATTTACAATTCAGCGAAAATTGTCATTTCAATATCCATAACGCCAAAGGTTATGTTTATATGGCTCCTTATAAGTAGGCCTACTTATACATATATATATATATAGGCCTGTATTTATCACAAACTTTCATCCGTCCAGTTTTTATGAAGGGAATTCAATGGCAAACCTCAACCTAAATCACAGACAGCAGTTAGACCAGTCACACGATTAGGCCTACATTATACCATATTATATCACCCATGACGTCATACTAGGCCAGACCCCTGTAGGTTTATCGCTGTGGTATAACCGATCAGCTTCACCTTGAGTCAAGCCACGTCATTGTTATAACAAGTCATCTGAGTTTCATACTCACTAATATCACTAAAAGGCAGATAATTATCTAACGAAACCACACTGCTATCATATCAGAGCAGAACTCCGTCTAGATTTCAACTCAGCCTATAACGCCAGAGAGACTCTCTGAGTACACAGCTTCTGTCTCTAAGTAGGCCTAACTCGTAGCTAAATATAACTGTGTCTGCCACTATCCAAATTTACCATCGAAAGCTCGCATAACTCCAATTTAACAATAGGCCTAGATATAATATTAATATAATATTCTTCATTAATCCTATTTAGTAACTGAGGATAAAATAAGCGACATATTAGGCCTACGTTATAAGCCCTACAAACAATGTGTACAAACAGCCCTGCACAATATAGGCCTAATAGGCTGTAACACTAAGTTTATATTCTATGCGTGCCATGTATCGGTTGCAGAAAGCCTAATTTACATTAAAAGACTCATCAGCCCATTGCACAGAACACTTACGGTAACATAAGCTTAATTAGGTCAAATTAATATAGGCCTACTGCAACTTACGCTCAAGTACAATATTACGCTGTAAACGTCGTTTACGAGACAGCGTAACCACATATAATAATTATAGGCTACATATAGCATATTGCCTATGCAAGAACTTATAATAGGCCACGTTGGTCTATCTACATATATAGTCCATACATAAATTAATCACCGTCAGCTTAGCATGAATATAATGAATCTAGGTCATCCTTCTTTCCTTCAGTCACTTTATCATTAATCCAATGCACAGTCCATGAGACCACCCACACGAAGTCACTATCGTGGGAAAATCATCATTGACCCACGTCACCGGCTTCTTTGAAGCGTCTGAGCGTCTCTCGCCGACGCCGCCTCCCTCCGCCGTATCGATACACGGCGACGTGAGAACAGCAAGCGTTTAGCCAAGGCTGACACAATTTTAAGTCACACGTGCAACTGACTAGAGGTCGCCTTTACTCATTGACACGTACGCTGGTCCAAATATAGATACGTACACAGCGTACACATTAAAGTCGCATAACCACAATATATATACACACCAGTCCATATAAACAAACTGAAACTTAGGTCATTCCTGCATCGCATTAAAACCCTTGCAGACCGATTAATAATAATATTAATATTAAATTATCCTGCGGAATTATAGGCTACCAGTTCTACAGTTAGTAATATAAACCGCCACAATATTAATATACAATACACTCAGCCGTCAATATCAATAGGCCTTCAACTTCAATCATCAGACCGTCCACAAAATTATTGACAACCTTACACGGCTAAATAATTCCAAAAAAATGCAGCAATTTATCCACAGCCTATCAATGTATATATGGACGCTTAAACCTCAGTATTATTATTAGCAGATATTATATATTTATAATCCTCCTCCTACCGGTTTAATACACAACCAGAGTCAGTACAGCTGTTATGTAGGGCTCCGGCCGATATATTTTAATTAGGCCTATATAAGCCAAACAAAATAATATAATATTATCTACTTCAGTCTATCCAGAGGCTAATTCCTTTTATTATGTCTGAACGAGCAACATATATATATATATAGGCCTATGCACGTTAAAGTCATTCAAGCCTGCTATATTATTATAAACATCTTCGTCTAAAAATTATATGAGCTCATCAGCCGTTAATCACAGTATATTATTATCATCTATAGGCCTACCTTAAGCCTATAATTTACTTATATAGCGCCCTTCGGGATATAAGCCTACAATTTAATATTATAATCGCGTGTACCCTAGGCTTAAAATATGTTTATATAATTATAGCGCCTTGTACTATGCAATCACAACAGCTGAGCAAAACAGAACATATAGGCTTATGTCTTAATATAATCAATGCAAACTATATATATATTTCTTCTGCTGCTACAATAAGACACTAAGGGCCTCTAGAATTTTTATATAGCGCCATTTTAAATCATCAATAATGCCTCTATCATTTATTATTATATATCTGCTATGCTCACGACTAATTAAAAATCTTATGTAGGCCTACTGCTGCATCCAATTTACTGAGTGAATCTGTTATTATTATTCTTGCCTCACAATATCTCAACATCAGCCTATCAGGAGGATAGGCCTATCATTATTATTACCATCATAGCTAATTAAAAATGAGCAATCTTAATCATTCTAATATATCCCCTCAGGTCAAAAATCATTCATAAAGCGCCAACTATTTATATAGCGCCACACAATATATATCATCTGATGCAATATTCAAACTGCCATCTTTATAATGCAATGCAATACAATACAAATATTAATCTGTGCAATGCCACACACAGTTCAGTCAACCTACCATGCACATTACAGTATTTACACCGTAACCCACACATGTAAAAACCATTACATGTAAAATAACTCATTTTCATCACAATTGAACTAAAAATTGTTACAGATACTTCTGCATTCAGAATCTCCGCCATTATGCGGTCGTTAATCACAGTACCGGGCCGGCATCTTAATGTTACGGCGAGGTCTTGATAGTTCCACAGGGGCGTCGGTAGTGTCCTCGGTTCCAGGAAACTCGATCGGCTCCTGTGGTTGTAGGTCGGGTTCGGTCCAACCAGACGGAGGGTCACCCAGATACGGTTTTAGCTTGTCGACGTACACAAGCAGTGCTTGTGATCTGGCCGATTTCTGGATCCTGTACAGGACCGGACTCACTTGTTCCAGGATCTTGTAAGGTCCGGAAAACCATTTTGCCCATTTATCTTTGATGTGGACACGCTTCCGAGGGTAGTAGTACCAGACCCACTGTCCTTTTGTAAATTCCGGCTTCCTCACTCGAAGATCATACCGGAACGCCCGGCGAACAGCCTGCTTTTGCATGCATTCTCGCGCCAACTGGAACACATCTCGCATCTCGTCTGTTCTTTTCTGTACGTAATCATCCACCGACAGCTGTTCATGGTTCTGGTTACAGTCTCCAAGTACCAGATCGATAGGGAGACATGTCTCGCGTCCGAGAAAAAGTTTGTTTGGTGTGAATCCCGTACTTTCATGCTGACTGGCCCGATACGCTCCCATGATCCAAGGTAGATGAACGTCCCAGTCTTTCTGATTTTGAGAAACTACTTTGCCAAGCATTGAATTCAAGGTTCTATGTAGTCTCTCCACCATTCCGTTTGTGCTCGGTTTATAAGGGGACGTCCGAATCTTGTCGATCTGCATCAGACGACATAGATCACGGAATAAGGCGGCCTCGAAGCAGGGGCCTTGATCCGTTAGGAGCTGTTTTGGACAGCCGAACCTCGGAATCCACTGGTCCATCAGCATCCGGGCGACGGTGGCGGCCTCCTGGTTGCGAATAGGGTATGCTTCCGCCCAGCGACTGTAATGGTCGATCACAGTCATTATGTAGCGGAACCCTCGACTGCTCACTGGGTGTGGTCCGGTGATGTCGACGCCTAGACATTCCATTGGTTCTCCGACGGCCATGTCCTGTAGTTGCCCTTGTCTGGGTGGCTTCCCTCGGATATATCGGGCGCAGTTGTCGCATCGCTTCAGCTGTTGGTACACCTGTTCTCCCCAGCCCGGCCAGTAGGCTCGCTGTTGTACTTGAGCCATGGTTCGCCGGACACCCAGGTGTCCGCCAGACATCCCTTCGTGTGCCAGTCGGATGATAGTTAGCCGTCGTCCGACGGGCGGTATTAACTGGTCGCGAATAGGTTTGCCTTCAGAGTCCAGCCACGTACGGTGCAAGAGTCCATTTTTTACGACTATCTGGGGCCACTGATGGATCAACCTTTTGGTCGAGGCACTGCAGCTCCGAATTTCATCTCCGGTGGGCATTTCGGTTGATTTCTCCTTCCATTGCAAGATCCAATTTAGATCCGGATCTTGTCGTTGCTCCTCCGCTAGGACCGACGGGTCCCAATCTGCGATTTCCGATAAGACAGGATGAGCTGGTGGCTGTCGCTCCTGAATGACGTTGACCTGGATTGGCCTTCGAGATAGCGCATCAGCGTTTTGATGCGCCGCTCCAGACCGATGTTGTATATCGAATTCAAATTCCTCCATTACCGAGAGCCACCGTGCCTGTTGTCCGATGGGAAGAGGCGTCCGTCGCAGCCATTGGAGCGCCGAGTGATCCGTTCGTAGGATAAACTTCCGTCCGAGGAGATACGGTCTGAACGCTTTAAGAAAGTTGATCACCGCCAGCAACTCTCTTCTCGTCACGTCGTAATTTTGCTCCGCTACTGAACACACTCTGCTTCCGTAACAGATGACCCGCTCCTGCGACTCTTGAATCTGGGAAAGTACCGCGCCGATGGATTCCCCTGAAGCATCGGTGTCCAGTATGTACATTCCGGTGTCGTTTGGAAGCGCCAGAATGGGAGACTCCGTTAGACAGTCTTTTAACTTCTGGAACGCTTCTTCACACTGATCGGACCAGGCAAACTTCAACCCCTTCTTAGTCAGTTGGTGGAGCGGGCGCGCGATGTGAGCGAAGTCGGGTACGAATTTACGGTAGTAGGAGCATAACCCGAGATACGCTCTCACGTCCTTGACCTTGTTTGGAGTGGGCCATTCACGGACCGCTCGAATCTTGTCTGGATCAGTAGTGACCCCGTGCTCGCTAACCACGTGACCCAGGAACAACACCTGCTTCCGTAGCAGCTTACATTTCGATGGCTTCAGCTTCAGATTCACGGCTTCCAAACGAGACAGGACTTGTTCTAACCGCTCCAGGTGGGTCTCCAGGTCCCCAGCGAAGACGATGATGTCGTCGAGATAGATCAAGCAGATCTCGAAGTTTAATCCAGCCATAACTAGGTTCATCATGCGACCAAACGAGGCAGGCGAATTGCAGAGCCCGAACGGAAGCACTTTGAATTGGAAACTCCCGCGTCGGGTGACGAAAGCGGTCTTGTGGCGATCCTTCTCGTGGACGGCCAGTTGATGGTAACCGGCTCGGAGATCAAATGTACTAAACCATTTAGCATCCCCAAGAGAATCCAAGCTCTCACTGATCAGCGGAAGTGGGTACGCGTCCTTACGCGTCTTGGCATTCACCGCCCTGTAATCCACGCAGAAGCGGGGGGTCCCGTCTCGCTTCTGGACCATGACCACATTACTTGCCCAAGGTGACAGTGAAGGTTCGATCAGCCCTTGTTCCAACATCGCGTGGACTTGTTCGTCTATGATAGGGAGCAGCGACAGTGGTTGTCGTCTCAGCGGTTGTCGCACAGGTGTTTCATTGCCGGTGTCAATCTCATGCTGCAGAATGTCCGTAAAGCCCAGATCCCATTCGCCGAGAGAGAAGGCCGCGCGGTGAGTCAACAGTAGCTCACGAAGCCGACGCTGCATTTCCGATGGAACATCGTCGGCAATTTCCGACCACAACGGACCCAACACAGTCTCTACGTTCTCTGCTTCGGAATAGTTACTGACTCCAGCGACCATGGCGCAGGTCGCGGCGGAGCTGTCGTTCTGATCATCCTCAGCCAACATCACTTCTTCCACCGTACATTGGACTCCTTTCGGCATTCTGATCACTTTGGCGGTCGGGTTCAGCACTCTGACGGTAAGGTCAATCGCTCTTTCTGGCAGAAGTGTTCCGGCGATTATCAGTCCCGAGGCCAGTACATGCGGTGGCGTGGCCCAGTGCGTGTTAGTCGGTTTCAGATCCGCCAGTATGGCGTACACTTCCACATCCATCTCCGACAACGCTGGAACGTTCACGTTCTGAGCCGCAGCAATCCTCCGACATATTCCCATCCGGTCTCGGTTGAGAAGTGGAAAGATGCTCCCTTGGTACGTTATCGTTTTCTCTGGGAAGTTTATATGGGCCGGTTGTCCCATCAACCAACCGAGTCCCAGAATCAGTTCGCTGACCTGAGCCGTTACCAAGCAGGGCAGGTCGAATTGTTTGTCCCCAGCTTGGCAATGTAGTACTGTTTCGCCGAGTATCCGGATGTCCGTTCCATTCGCCGCTTTCAACAACTGCGTAGACGCCGATATATCTTTCTGTCGGACGAGGGACGCAGGCACCAGCGACATCTCACTCCCTGTATCCACCAGCGCCATTACATCCTTGCCGTTGACTTTCAAAGCCCAGTAAGCATTGGAGCTACCTTGTACATGATAGACGTTCGCTGGTTCGTTCGGAACATCGTTCGTCTCAGCCTCTCTTGTTCGTCGAATCGGGCAGTTGCGTACTAGATGGTCAGTGGCGGAACATTCGTAGCACCTCCGCTCCGGTCGTCCAACTTCCGGTTCCATGCCTCTCCGCGGTCCACTTCTGCAGGCCGAGCTTAAATGGCCGAGTCGATGACATGTATAACACCGTGGACTTCCCCGCTCGTTATTTCCATTGGTGTTCGACCAATTATTTCTGGCTGGAGCGTTCTGGCCACTCCACGACCCGCGATTATTGTCTCCGTGTTGAGGCGCCGACACCGGTTGTTGCCCTTTCTTTAATTGCTCTATTTCTCCATTCATCTTCTCCATCTGCCGTTTCAGGTCTACCACTATCGGATCCTCGTTTTCTTTAACGGCGTTGACCCGTCCATGTCGTCGTTCGTGCTGTTCATGGCCACCGACTTCTGCTTTCTGATAGCTATCCAATCTCATAGCTACCTTGTAGGCTTCATCGAGCGATTTAGGTTCTCGCTCACGGGTCTTCAGCGCGAGATTTCGGTCGCTCAAGGCATCCACGAATGCCCGAATGGCAATGGCTTCACGGTGAGCTGTCGAAGCACCAGGATACGCTCGCGAAGACAAAAGTCGAACGTCATCAATTAATACTCCCATGTCTTCGTCACTTTTCTGCTTTCGGGTGCTAAGTTGCGTCTGGAACAGGGTCTGCTGCTCGGCGCTACCGTACCGTTCTCGAAGTCGCTGGACCAACGCCGTCCATGTATCCAAGCTGTCAGATTCGGCCAGTAAATGGGTCGCCGGTTCCACCAAGGAAACGACCAGTTGGTCTAATTTCTCTTCGTCCGTCCAACCGTTGTTCCTTGCGCAGACGGCGAATTTGCGCAAGAACACCTCCACATCGGTCCTTCCGCTGAAAGAACCGAGTTTCGTCCATTGCTTTTGTCTAGGAGGCCAAGCCGACGACGATTTGACCTCAGCCGCTTTAACTGTCGTAGAGGGGGTCGGTTCCGGTTCCTTGCTTGTTCCACGAATGCTACTCATCGGAAGTTCCCAGTCACCAGGTGTGGTCTGTGTCGCAACTGATGTCATGGGAACGGATCTGATAGGACCGACGTAAGCGTTGACAGGCGGCAGCACCTTCATTTCACCAACCGCAGACATCGTCGCTGTACCATCGCCTGTTATTTCGCTTTTCCCCAGATATGTCGGTTTCAGCAGCGTTTGACGAGGCAATTCTGTGTCACGACTAAATCCAAAATTCTGGGCGCCGAGACATGAGTTCATCTTTGCCGACTCCACGACGGTTGGCCACCGAGTAAAAGCGACGTCGCTGGGACGCGGTGGGTCGAGACAGCGAAGCGGGTCGAGCCAGACCCGGTTGTCGATGCTGTTGTAGAGCGCGTTCGGAGCGTAGTTCGAAGCGTAGGTCGAAGCAGGCATCCATGACATGTACGGATGCTCAAGACGAGCGCTCGGTTGCATCCCGTCGACCGCGGCAGTAGGCAATGGACCAGGTCGAAAGTCGGGTCGAAGATCGGGTCGAGCGTAGTCTCGACCAACCATGGTCGAAGTCGGCATGGAGTGGTAGATCGGCATTCCCGACGTTGATTGGAACGCGTCGATCCGATTTGCCATCACTTCCGTTCTTGGCTGATCCGCATGCACGAACGATTCATGCATTCTCCATTGCGGATCAGGTCGAGGATAATCCACGCGAGAGGGCGAAGAAGAGGCCAAAGGAACTGGGTTGACCTTATCACCCCCCTCCCACAATAATTTATTTGCGATCGGTTTATTTATTTCAAAATTTCTAGACTCCGATTGCTGTGCTGCTTGCATTCTTTTATCAATTATTTTCACAGTTTTAGGTCTAGATTCCATTATTTTGCTAACTTCAATGTCTACACTACCATCATCAGACATAATTTCAACATTATCAGCAAATTCCCTTTCCTTCCTTCTTTCAAAAGATAATGCAGTTTCTCTTATTCCGACATTTTCCGTTTCCTCCTCCTCGTCCAAATCTCTAGAACTAAATCGACCCCACTGACTGGGACCAATTGTAACGCCCACCCCCGCGTACACTCCCGGAGTCGCCACTTCCGGTCCAACGTGTGAGAGGGCCGCGTGCGGTTGCAGGTCGTAGTTCAGAGATATAGACGGAGGAAGGGAGGCGGTAGCTTCGGGGTTCGAATCCCGTCGGGTTCGGGATGGCCAGGTATCTCGACCTCTTAGCTCTCCGTATGAAACTGGGGCCTTACTGGCCAGTCTTTCACTCCGGCGCAGGATTCCGGGGTTAACCGGAAGTGAAAGGTCCTTAGGCCTAGCCCCCGAAGCTCTTCCCAGGCCGATGGCTGAGTGGTAAGGTCTATCCGCGGTGGTACCAAAGGGAAATATTGCTCCTGGGTTCGAACCTGCAACCGGCTTCGGAGATGCCCTGGGCGTCGTTTCTAAACGTTCTATACGCGCGACGACTTCCGTCAGCGCTTCCCTAACGCCATCTTGTACCGAGGCAATTGCCTCTTGTGTATTTATAGCGTTGGCTTGAAACTCAGTCCTGACAGAAGAAAGAGCCTCTTCTACATTACTTTGTACCACGGAAATTGCCTCTTCAACATTGCTTTGTACCACGGCAATGGCCTCCTGGGTATTTCTATCATTATTTTGTATTGCATCTTGTGTGGACCTAGCATTCATTTGCATAGTTGCCTGCATAGACGTCATGGCTTCTTGGGAGGACTTAGAATTTGTTTGTATGGCCTCTAGTAAAATGCCTATTTCCAACGCAGATGGTGGTCTAGATGGCTGCGAGGGCGTTGATGCTCCGCTTCTATCCATGGCGCTATACAAGTTTTGGTTATGTCAAATCCTAACGCTAGCAAGAAGTAAATCCGAAAGTTTAATCAATGGATCTTATTATTATCAGAAACATTTAATAATTATTCACAATGCTAATCAACAGCTTACAGTTTAAAGCAACTGATAATAATATGCAACACAATTCAAACAGACTTCAATCGGAGCAGACAAAATGAATCCCCAATTTTGTACTTAGATGCCAATCTTAATTTCTCTGCCCAAAAGATCAATTTAGTTTTGTATTGAAAACCCCAGCAAAACTGTACCTTCTACTAGAGACACAGGACAAGGCCGACGTTATGCGAGGAAAGGCGCAGATGGAGCGTCGAATCCAGGACGTGCGTCGACGATAAGTGACTCAGAGGAATCCGCAACAATCGACGCTGACAGGACGGTAAGGCCGAGTTGACACGTCGAAAACAGGGAATCCACGGCAAAATATTTTAATAACAGATTGACGCCCGTAGGCTAACTGCGCAGAAGATTTCGACGACAGAAGAAATTCCGGAAACCTGAGCGGTTTCGCTCCAAACGAGAGAAAGATCGAAAACCAGAACAAAAGACTTAACTCCTTTACGAAGATGCGAAACAGAACCACGTCGCTGACGATTCGCTCGTAACACAAAACCGCAATGCAAACAGCTCCTTGCCGGTTTCTAGAATTCTTGTACAGAATCCGTGAAGAACAAACGTAACAACGCAATAACTCAGACGTCGAAAACCACGCCGACTTAAATAACTTTCACGTTTCTAAAATAATCAAACTCCGATTTTGTAACTTGCTCTCCAGAGCTACACGTCTATCTTCGTCAAAGTACGTCGTGAATCTGCCTCCGAGCAGCGCGTTTCTCTTATATCACCTTCCTGGGGGGGACGCTGGCGCATGCGCAGAAGGCACTGCACGAGCCGTGATCACGCATGTACCGCGTGATCAGATAAAGCGCGCTGAATTCCTATGCAGCTGCGACCACCTATCTCCCTCTAAGCGTCTGTCTGCAGCTCACTGTCTTTCTCTCTCTTCCTCTTGCTCTGACACGTACGCACGAGTTGCACTGAGTCAACCGTGCTAAAAATAGACCAGGTCACCTCGTACAGCGTGAAGGAAAAATACCACACATGCATTCAATGACAGCGGCCAGCAGGGCGTATTGCTCCGTCCGTCTGCCTATCTGTGTATCTGTACTGCTCAGGCGCTGCGCCTGTCATATCGGCCGACTCCTCTTCCTCCTTTTCGGCCGACCCTCCATTCGCTGAGCGTATGCAAGAAGCGATCAATAACCTGGTAGCTATGGCGACCGCTTACGTCACGGCCTTAAAATCGTGTCGAGCACGATCTCAGCATTAAAATCTAGGTCACCAATATTATCTAGGTCACCGAATGCAGCTCAAAAATTGATATAATATATTTTATATCGGACCCTGAAAATACCATAACGGATCCAAAATATATATGTGGCAACCAGAAATCAAATCCGTAGCGCCTGGGTATCCCAGTCGCGACACTTACATACATACATACATA
>OX243822.1:10406034-10589654 GCA_945859605.1 Lumbricus rubellus | reverse complement strand
TTATATACAGGGTGGTCCAGCATAAATGTCCCGACTTTACACGCTTATAACTTCGCCATTTTTCGGAATTTATTTATACTTTATACGTCAAATAAAAAGTATTTCACTCTAGTATTTGCACCAAAAAAATGGAACTGGTACAAGTTTAGGTTTTAATTATATGCTTGGAACAGCACTAGCTACCATATTTTGTTGTTTTCTATGACGCGATCTGGCACCGTTGACAGACGGTGATTGCGTTTTGATCTTAATTTTCAGAACTGATAAGGGATTTAATTCGGTTGAAATGATTAACGAATTTTTTAACAGTGGATGGAATAAACAATACCTTGAATTATCTGCTACTGAAAATTGAAAAAAAGCAGGACTTTCTAATCGTAAACCATCGCAATTAGGCTACGGCGTTCATATCCGCTAACATTGTTCTTGTGTCCGAGTAAATTGGCCGTCAAGACAATGACCCATGCAGGCCCTATAATCAAATCTCTCCAGGTCATTCCGCGCGATACAGGTAGTCCTAGAAACACCGTATCATAAAAGATGATCTAAAGTTAGGCTATTTGTCAACGTGATGCCCAACAGTAGCCTACTAAAACACTGACGCAAAGAAACGGTATAGCGAGACAGCCGTTTCTTTGCGTCTAAAGCAGCGCGTGGCAGTGCGCACGGCTGTTGATGAAATTGAAAGAAAATGATTTAGCAAAAAGAGGATATTCATAAGAGAGACACCTACAAAGACCTAAAATAATTGTGTCTATGCGCGCGTTAGCAAAAAACGATTTGTGAATATCCCGGGAAAACGGCGCCATATTATGTCATAAAAACAACAAAATATGGTAGCTAGCGCTGCTCCAAGCATATAATTTAAACCTAAACAAGCACCAGTTCGACCTTTTCAGTGAAAATACTAGAGTGAAATACCTTTAATTTGACACATAAAGTATAAATAAATTCCAAATATTAGGGAAGTTATACGCGTTCAAAGTCGGGACATTTATGCTGGACCACCCTGTATAATTATGTATATGTATGAAGGGGCGCATAGGTGGACGGCGGATCGATGCTCTGAAGAATGAATGGATTAAGAGATAGAAAGATGGACAAGAGGTCATGGTCTGTACAAGCATACATATGTATATATACATACAATGTCATACATATACATATATATACATGTACATATGTATATATATATGCATGTACATATATATAAAATATAAATTGTACATATAGAGAAGGATTGATGGATGGACTAATGGACAGACGATGTAAGACTGGACAGACGGAAGAAGGCATTGATGGATGGATGGATGGATGGATGGGTGGGTGGATGGATGGATGGTGGATGGGTGGATGGATGGATGGATGGATGGATGGATGGGTAGATGGGTGGATGGGTGGATAGATGGATGGATGGGTGGATGGGTGGATGGATGAATGGGTTGATGGATGGATGGATAGACGGATGAGTGGATGGATGGATGGATGATGGATGGATGAATAAATGAATGGATGGATGGATGGGTGGATGATGGATAGATGGATGGTTGGATGAATGGATGGATGGAGAGATGAATGAAACGAAGGATAATGGGGTGATGGGTTAATTTACGGATGGATAAAGCGATGAACGAATGGATGGATGTAGTGGGTGGGTGGTTGGAGGATAATAATGTACTGTTGGACGGATGAATAAGACAGATGGAAACGATGGACTGACGGACTGACGGACGGAGGGGCGGACCGACGCTCGGGTCTTTTCATTACGGTTGGCGACTGCCATGTGTGGTCGTCGTTTCGGATGCAATTATTGAGTCCGAAGTGGTCAACTGTCTGCCACTGTAGCTCTCTCTGTCTGTCTGTCTCTCTGTCTGTCTGTCTGTCTTTCTCTCTCTCCTCCACTTGACCATTATTACAACAATGGCAACAGAAGAGGAGCAGAGATGACCACCACCACCACCGCCAACGCCACCGACGCAACATCGGATGTTGGCAGTGGCGACTATGCGACGTTGGCGTCTGGCCTTCGCTTCCTCCTCTTCCTCCAATGATGCTGCTGCTGCTGCTGATGCTGCTGCTGCTGCTGTTGAGGTCTCCCGTGCGCATGTCGTCCGATGGAAATAATTCCGTCTAAATTAAGCAATAAAGTTACCGAGACGACGACGATGACGACGACATAATATATGTCGCCAGACATGATCAGATTCGCAACTCTGATGACCGTTGGTGCCGGTGGGAAGGGGGTGGGGAAATCAACCCTCCTCGCTGAAGGCCAAGTTGTAAATTTCCAGGGTTCACTGCGACTTTGGGTACCGTAAAAGACCCGGATGGGATTGGATGTCGACTGGTACGACGCAATGCATGTAGGGTCTCGATGAGCCATGGTTGATTTGGTTCGTTTGGTTAAGTACTGCAGAGAAGTGCAGATGAACTGGTGAAGGTGTACTTAATGTGCTATTGTATACTAGAGAGCGGAGTTGATTTTATATAGCGCTGGCATTAAATGTGGTCTCTGTAGCGCCGCCTTGGATGAAGGAGGATGAGATGGATTTCGAAGGTTTACATTTAAGTTTTAATTAAAACGCCTCACATGCTGTGGCTGTGCCATGGATGTCGTTTGAAGAGAACTTACATGTAGACGCCATTGCAGAATAGAAATAAATAAATAGATAAATAAATAAATAAACCGTGAGGTGATACATTATGGATATATGTTATCTCCCCACAGGTCTTTCACTCAAGACTCAAAACATTGCTCTTCCACAAATCCTATCCTGGTTCTTACACTTCTCACATCTCTCGCCATTTCAAATCTAAACATCACCCACCTTAGCCGTCCATCTGTCTGCCTGCCTGCCTGACTCTCCGGACTTGGCCCGCTGCCTATCGATTTTGTTTCGATTGAGCGCCTGTGAATAAGCTGGTTCCGCGACTTGACTTTTGTGGGCGCTATAGAAATCTCAAGATTACGATTACGATTACGATTATGATAGTAGATTACAGAGTGCCTATACATAGGCCCTACGATTATGATATTATATTATACAGAGTGCCTCTACATACTCTATTACGTCTGATAAATAACAATGATAGCCTAATAATGTTATTTTCAAGATAGATACCCCCGCAAGGTGTCTCAACTCTTTCTTCTGCATTGTTCCTTCTTCTTTTTACCAACTAAAGCTTACTAACCAGTTGTTTGCGTTTGTTTTGAAGAAGCTTACCTGCATGCATCCTTACATGCACGCATACATCATACATCATACATACATACATACATACATAGTTTACATACATACATACATACATACATACATACATATGTAACGCCCACCCCCGCGTACACTCCCGGAGTCGCCACTTCCGGTCCAACGTGTGAGAGGGCCGCGTGCGGTTGCAGGTCGTAGTTCAGAGATATAGACGGAGGAAGGGAGGCGGTAGCTTCGGGGTTCGAATCCCGTCGGGTTCGGGATGGCCAGGTATCTCGACCTCTTAGCTCTCCGTATGAAACTGGGGCCTTACTGGCCAGTCTTTCACTCCGGCGCAGGATTCCGGGGTTAACCGGAAGTGAAAGGTCCTTAGGCCTAGCCCCCGAAGCTCTTCCCAGGCCGATGGCTGAGTGGTAAGGTCTATCCGCGGTGGTACCAAAGGGAAATATTGCTCCTGGGTTCGAACCTGCAACCGGCTTCGGAGATGCCCTGGGCGTCGTTTCTAAACGTTCTATACGCGCGACGACTTCCGTCAGCGCTTCCCTAACGCCATCTTGTACCGAGGCAATTGCCTCTTGTGTATTTATAGCGTTGGCTTGAAACTCAGTCCTGACAGAAGAAAGAGCCTCTTCTACATTACTTTGTACCACGGAAATTGCCTCTTCAACATTGCTTTGTACCACGGCAATGGCCTCCTGGGTATTTCTATCATTATTTTGTATTGCATCTTGTGTGGACCTAGCATTCATTTGCATAGTTGCCTGCATAGACGTCATGGCTTCTTGGGAGGACTTAGAATTTGTTTGTATGGCCTCTAGTAAAATGCCTATTTCCAACGCAGATGGTGGTCTAGATGGCTGCGAGGGCGTTGATGCTCCGCTTCTATCCATGGCGCTATACAAGTTTTGGTTATGTCAAATCCTAACGCTAGCAAGAAGTAAATCCGAAAGTTTAATCAATGGATCTTATTATTATCAGAAACATTTAATAATTATTCACAATGCTAATCAACAGCTTACAGTTTAAAGCAACTGATAATAATATGCAACACAATTCAAACAGACTTCAATCGGAGCAGACAAAATGAATCCCCAATTTTGTACTTAGATGCCAATCTTAATTTCTCTGCCCAAAAGATCAATTTAGTTTTGTATTGAAAACCCCAGCAAAACTGTACCTTCTACTAGAGACACAGGACAAGGCCGACGTTATGCGAGGAAAGGCGCAGATGGAGCGTCGAATCCAGGACGTGCGTCGACGATAAGTGACTCAGAGGAATCCGCAACAATCGACGCTGACAGGACGGTAAGGCCGAGTTGACACGTCGAAAACAGGGAATCCACGGCAAAATATTTTAATAACAGATTGACGCCCGTAGGCTAACTGCGCAGAAGATTTCGACGACAGAAGAAATTCCGGAAACCTGAGCGGTTTCGCTCCAAACGAGAGAAAGATCGAAAACCAGAACAAAAGACTTAACTCCTTTACGAAGATGCGAAACAGAACCACGTCGCTGACGATTCGCTCGTAACACAAAACCGCAATGCAAACAGCTCCTTGCCGGTTTCTAGAATTCTTGTACAGAATCCGTGAAGAACAAACGTAACAACGCAATAACTCAGACGTCGAAAACCACGCCGACTTAAATAACTTTCACGTTTCTAAAATAATCAAACTCCGATTTTGTAACTTGCTCTCCAGAGCTACACGTCTATCTTCGTCAAAGTACGTCGTGAATCTGCCTCCGAGCAGCGCGTTTCTCTTATATCACCTTCCTGGGGGGGACGCTGGCGCATGCGCAGAAGGCACTGCACGAGCCGTGATCACGCATGTACCGCGTGATCAGATAAAGCGCGCTGAATTCCTATGCAGCTGCGACCACCTATCTCCCTCTAAGCGTCTGTCTGCAGCTCACTGTCTTTCTCTCTCTTCCTCTTGCTCTGACACGTACGCACGAGTTGCACTGAGTCAACCGTGCTAAAAATAGACCAGGTCACCTCGTACAGCGTGAAGGAAAAATACCACACATGCATTCAATGACAGCGGCCAGCAGGGCGTATTGCTCCGTCCGTCTGCCTATCTGTGTATCTGTACTGCTCAGGCGCTGCGCCTGTCATATCGGCCGACTCCTCTTCCTCCTTTTCGGCCGACCCTCCATTCGCTGAGCGTATGCAAGAAGCGATCAATAACCTGGTAGCTATGGCGACCGCTTACGTCACGGCCTTAAAATCGTGTCGAGCACGATCTCAGCATTAAAATCTAGGTCACCAATATTATCTAGGTCACCGAATGCAGCTCAAAAATTGATATAATATATTTTATATCGGACCCTGAAAATACCATAACGGATCCAAAATATATATGTGGCAACCAGAAATCAAATCCGTAGCGCCTGGGTATCCCAGTCGCGACACTCTCACCGGCCATCCCCCGAATTTCCGGCTCTATTTAATTGGACAAATGGAGCCTGAAATTCTCTGTAAGGCTATAGGCTACTCCGATTTTAACATTAAAAGTTCAAAATTAATTGCATTAATCAAAAATATGCAATGCACAATTATAACAGCAGAATCGAACAGCGTTAATCAATAAGCATTAGACAGTCAACCGGATTGCCAGTTCACTCTCAATAAAAGTCACTGCGCAAATTTAAGTGAAAACGGTCATCACTGATTTACAATTCAGCGAAAATTGTCATTTCAATATCCATAACGCCAAAGGTTATGTTTATATGGCTCCTTATAAGTAGGCCTACTTATACATATATATATATATAGGCCTGTATTTATCACAAACTTTCATCCGTCCAGTTTTTATGAAGGGAATTCAATGGCAAACCTCAACCTAAATCACAGACAGCAGTTAGACCAGTCACACGATTAGGCCTACATTATACCATATTATATCACCCATGACGTCATACTAGGCCAGACCCCTGTAGGTTTATCGCTGTGGTATAACCGATCAGCTTCACCTTGAGTCAAGCCACGTCATTGTTATAACAAGTCATCTGAGTTTCATACTCACTAATATCACTAAAAGGCAGATAATTATCTAACGAAACCACACTGCTATCATATCAGAGCAGAACTCCGTCTAGATTTCAACTCAGCCTATAACGCCAGAGAGACTCTCTGAGTACACAGCTTCTGTCTCTAAGTAGGCCTAACTCGTAGCTAAATATAACTGTGTCTGCCACTATCCAAATTTACCATCGAAAGCTCGCATAACTCCAATTTAACAATAGGCCTAGATATAATATTAATATAATATTCTTCATTAATCCTATTTAGTAACTGAGGATAAAATAAGCGACATATTAGGCCTACGTTATAAGCCCTACAAACAATGTGTACAAACAGCCCTGCACAATATAGGCCTAATAGGCTGTAACACTAAGTTTATATTCTATGCGTGCCATGTATCGGTTGCAGAAAGCCTAATTTACATTAAAAGACTCATCAGCCCATTGCACAGAACACTTACGGTAACATAAGCTTAATTAGGTCAAATTAATATAGGCCTACTGCAACTTACGCTCAAGTACAATATTACGCTGTAAACGTCGTTTACGAGACAGCGTAACCACATATAATAATTATAGGCTACATATAGCATATTGCCTATGCAAGAACTTATAATAGGCCACGTTGGTCTATCTACATATATAGTCCATACATAAATTAATCACCGTCAGCTTAGCATGAATATAATGAATCTAGGTCATCCTTCTTTCCTTCAGTCACTTTATCATTAATCCAATGCACAGTCCATGAGACCACCCACACGAAGTCACTATCGTGGGAAAATCATCATTGACCCACGTCACCGGCTTCTTTGAAGCGTCTGAGCGTCTCTCGCCGACGCCGCCTCCCTCCGCCGTATCGATACACGGCGACGTGAGAACAGCAAGCGTTTAGCCAAGGCTGACACAATTTTAAGTCACACGTGCAACTGACTAGAGGTCGCCTTTACTCATTGACACGTACGCTGGTCCAAATATAGATACGTACACAGCGTACACATTAAAGTCGCATAACCACAATATATATACACACCAGTCCATATAAACAAACTGAAACTTAGGTCATTCCTGCATCGCATTAAAACCCTTGCAGACCGATTAATAATAATATTAATATTAAATTATCCTGCGGAATTATAGGCTACCAGTTCTACAGTTAGTAATATAAACCGCCACAATATTAATATACAATACACTCAGCCGTCAATATCAATAGGCCTTCAACTTCAATCATCAGACCGTCCACAAAATTATTGACAACCTTACACGGCTAAATAATTCCAAAAAAATGCAGCAATTTATCCACAGCCTATCAATGTATATATGGACGCTTAAACCTCAGTATTATTATTAGCAGATATTATATATTTATAATCCTCCTCCTACCGGTTTAATACACAACCAGAGTCAGTACAGCTGTTATGTAGGGCTCCGGCCGATATATTTTAATTAGGCCTATATAAGCCAAACAAAATAATATAATATTATCTACTTCAGTCTATCCAGAGGCTAATTCCTTTTATTATGTCTGAACGAGCAACATATATATATATATAGGCCTATGCACGTTAAAGTCATTCAAGCCTGCTATATTATTATAAACATCTTCGTCTAAAAATTATATGAGCTCATCAGCCGTTAATCACAGTATATTATTATCATCTATAGGCCTACCTTAAGCCTATAATTTACTTATATAGCGCCCTTCGGGATATAAGCCTACAATTTAATATTATAATCGCGTGTACCCTAGGCTTAAAATATGTTTATATAATTATAGCGCCTTGTACTATGCAATCACAACAGCTGAGCAAAACAGAACATATAGGCTTATGTCTTAATATAATCAATGCAAACTATATATATATTTCTTCTGCTGCTACAATAAGACACTAAGGGCCTCTAGAATTTTTATATAGCGCCATTTTAAATCATCAATAATGCCTCTATCATTTATTATTATATATCTGCTATGCTCACGACTAATTAAAAATCTTATGTAGGCCTACTGCTGCATCCAATTTACTGAGTGAATCTGTTATTATTATTCTTGCCTCACAATATCTCAACATCAGCCTATCAGGAGGATAGGCCTATCATTATTATTACCATCATAGCTAATTAAAAATGAGCAATCTTAATCATTCTAATATATCCCCTCAGGTCAAAAATCATTCATAAAGCGCCAACTATTTATATAGCGCCACACAATATATATCATCTGATGCAATATTCAAACTGCCATCTTTATAATGCAATGCAATACAATACAAATATTAATCTGTGCAATGCCACACACAGTTCAGTCAACCTACCATGCACATTACAGTATTTACACCGTAACCCACACATGTAAAAACCATTACATGTAAAATAACTCATTTTCATCACAATTGAACTAAAAATTGTTACAGATACTTCTGCATTCAGAATCTCCGCCATTATGCGGTCGTTAATCACAGTACCGGGCCGGCATCTTAATGTTACGGCGAGGTCTTGATAGTTCCACAGGGGCGTCGGTAGTGTCCTCGGTTCCAGGAAACTCGATCGGCTCCTGTGGTTGTAGGTCGGGTTCGGTCCAACCAGACGGAGGGTCACCCAGATACGGTTTTAGCTTGTCGACGTACACAAGCAGTGCTTGTGATCTGGCCGATTTCTGGATCCTGTACAGGACCGGACTCACTTGTTCCAGGATCTTGTAAGGTCCGGAAAACCATTTTGCCCATTTATCTTTGATGTGGACACGCTTCCGAGGGTAGTAGTACCAGACCCACTGTCCTTTTGTAAATTCCGGCTTCCTCACTCGAAGATCATACCGGAACGCCCGGCGAACAGCCTGCTTTTGCATGCATTCTCGCGCCAACTGGAACACATCTCGCATCTCGCCTGTTCTTTTCTGTACGTAATCATCCACCGACAGCTGTTCATGGTTCTGGTTACAGTCTCCAAGTACCAGATCGATAGGGAGACATGTCTCGCGTCCGAGAAAAAGTTTGTTTGGTGTGAATCCCGTACTTTCATGCTGACTGGCCCGATACGCTCCCATGATCCAAGGTAGATGAACGTCCCAGTCTTTCTGATTTTGAGAAACTACTTTGCCAAGCATTGAATTCAAGGTTCTATGTAGTCTCTCCACCATTCCGTTTGTGCTCGGTTTATAAGGGGACGTCCGAATCTTGTCGATCTGCATCAGACGACATAGATCACGGAATAAGGCGGCCTCGAAGCAGGGGCCTTGATCCGTTAGGAGCTGTTTTGGACAGCCGAACCTCGGAATCCACTGGTCCATCAGCATCCGGGCGACGGTGGCGGCCTCCTGGTTGCCAATTAGGTATGCTTCCGCCCAGCGACTGTAATGGTCGATCACAGTCATTATGTAGCGGAACCCTCGACTGCTCACTGGGTGTGGTCCGGTGATGTCGACGCCTAGACATTCCATTGGTTCTCCGACGGCCATGTCCTGTAGTTGCCCTTGTCTGGGTGGCTTCCCTCGGATATATCGGGCGCAGTTGTCGCATCGCTTCAGCTGTTGGTACACCTGTTCTCCCCAGCCCGGCCAGTAGGCTCGCTGTTGTACTTGAGCCATGGTTCGCCGGACACCCAGGTGTCCGCCAGACATCCCTTCGTGTGCCAGTCGGATGATAGTTAGCCGTCGTCCGACGGGCGGTATTAACTGGTCGCGAATAGGTTTGCCTTCAGAGTCCAGCCACGTACGGTGCAAGAGTCCATTTTTTACGACTATCTGGGGCCACTGATGGATCAACCTTTTGGTCGAGGCACTGCAGCTCCGAATTTCATCTCCGGTGGGCATTTCGGTTGATTTCTCCTTCCATTGCAAGATCCAATTTAGATCCGGATCTTGTCGTTGCTCCTCCGCTAGGACCGACGGGTCCCAATCTGCGATTTCCGATAAGACAGGATGAGCTGGTGGCTGTCGCTCCTGAATGACGTTGACCTGGATTGGCCTTCGAGATAGCGCATCAGCGTTTTGATGCCAGACCGATGTTGTATATCGAATTCAAATTCCTCCATTACCGAGAGCCACCGTGCCTGTTGTCCGATGGGAAGAGGCGTCCGTCGCAGCCATTGGAGCGCCGAGTGATCCGTTCGTAGGATAAACTTCCGTCCGAGGAGATACGGTCTGAACGCTTTAAGAAAGTTGATCACCGCCAGCAACTCTCTTCTCGTCACGTCGTAATTTTGCTCCGCTACTGAACACACTCTGCTTCCGTAACAGATGACCCGCTCCTGCGACTCTTGAATCTGGGAAAGTACCGCGCCGATGGATTCCCCTGAAGCATCGGTGTCCAGTATGTACATTCCGGTGTCGTTTGGAAGCGCCAGAATGGGAGACTCCGTTAGACAGTCTTTTAACTTCTGGAACGCTTCTTCACACTGATCGGACCAGGCAAACTTCAACCCCTTCTTAGTCAGTTGGTGGAGCGGGCGCGCGATGTGAGCGAAGTCGGGTACGAATTTACGGTAGTAGGAGCATAACCCGAGATACGCTCTCACGTCCTTGACCTTGTTTGGAGTGGGCCATTCACGGACCGCTCGAATCTTGTCTGGATCAGTAGTGACCCCGTGCTCGCTAACCACGTGACCCAGGAACAACACCTGCTTCCGTAGCAGCTTACATTTCGATGGCTTCAGCTTCAGATTCACGGCTTCCAAACGAGACAGGACTTGTTCTAACCGCTCCAGGTGGGTCTCCAGGTCCCCAGCGAAGACGATGATGTCGTCGAGATAGATCAAGCAGATCTCGAAGTTTAATCCAGCCATAACTAGGTTCATCATGCGACCAAACGAGGCAGGCGAATTGCAGAGCCCGAACGGAAGCACTTTGAATTGGAAACTCCCGCGTCGGGTGACGAAAGCGGTCTTGTGGCGATCCTTCTCGTGGACGGCCAGTTGATGGTAACCGGCTCGGAGATCAAATGTACTAAACCATTTAGCATCCCCAAGAGAATCCAAGCTCTCACTGATCAGCGGAAGTGGGTACGCGTCCTTACGCGTCTTGGCATTCACCGCCCTGTAATCCACGCAGAAGCGGGGGGTCCCGTCTCGCTTCTGGACCATGACCACATTACTTGCCCAAGGTGACAGTGAAGGTTCGATCAGCCCTTGTTCCAACATCGCGTGGACTTGTTCGTCTATGATAGGGAGCAGCGACAGTGGTTGTCGTCTCAGCGGTTGTCGCACAGGTGTTTCATTGCCGGTGTCAATCTCATGCTGCAGAATGTCCGTAAAGCCCAGATCCCATTCGCCGAGAGAGAAGGCCGCGCGGTGAGTCAACAGTAGCTCACGAAGCCGACGCTGCATTTCCGATGGAACATCGTCGGCAATTTCCGACCACAACGGACCCAACACAGTCTCTACGTTCTCTGCTTCGGAATAGTTACTGACTCCAGCGACCATGGCGCAGGTCGCGGCGGAGCTGTCGTTCTGATCATCCTCAGCCAACATCACTTCTTCCACCGTACATTGGACTCCTTTCGGCATTCTGATCACTTTGGCGGTCGGGTTCAGCACTCTGACGGTAAGGTCAATCGCTCTTTCTGGCAGAAGTGTTCCGGCGATTATCAGTCCCGAGGCCAGTACATGCGGTGGCGTGGCCCAGTGCGTGTTAGTCGGTTTCAGATCCGCCAGTATGGCGTACACTTCCACATCCATCTCCGACAACGCTGGAACGTTCACGTTCTGAGCCGCAGCAATCCTCCGACATATTCCCATCCGGTCTCGGTTGAGAAGTGGAAAGATGCTCCCTTGGTACGTTATCGTTTTCTCTGGGAAGTTTATATGGGCCGGTTGTCCCATCAACCAACCGAGTCCCAGAATCAGTTCGCTGACCTGAGCCGTTACCAAGCAGGGCAGGTCGAATTGTTTGTCCCCAGCTTGGCAATGTAGTACTGTTTCGCCGAGTATCCGGATGTCCGTTCCATTCGCCGCTTTCAACAACTGCGTAGACGCCGATATATCTTTCTGTCGGACGAGGGACGCAGGCACCAGCGACATCTCACTCCCTGTATCCACCAGCGCCATTACATCCTTGCCGTTGACTTTCAAAGCCCAGTAAGCATTGGAGCTACCTTGTACATGATAGACGTTCGCTGGTTCGTTCGGAACATCGTTCGTCTCAGCCTCTCTTGTTCGTCGAATCGGGCAGTTGCGTACTAGATGGTCAGTGGCGGAACATTCGTAGCACCTCCGCTCCGGTCGTCCAACTTCCGGTTCCATGCCTCTCCGCGGTCCACTTCTGCAGGCCGAGCTTAAATGGCCGAGTCGATGACATGTATAACACCGTGGACTTCCCCGCTCGTTATTTCCATTGGTGTTCGACCAATTATTTCTGGCTGGAGCGTTCTGGCCACTCCACGACCCGCGATTATTGTCTCCGTGTTGAGGCGCCGACACCGGTTGTTGCCCTTTCTTTAATTGCTCTATTTCTCCATTCATCTTCTCCATCTGCCGTTTCAGGTCTACCACTATCGGATCCTCGTTTTCTTTAACGGCGTTGACCCGTCCATGTCGTCGTTCGTGCTGTTCATGGCCACCGACTTCTGCTTTCTGATAGCTATCCAATCTCATAGCTACCTTGTAGGCTTCATCGAGCGATTTAGGTTCTCGCTCACGGGTCTTCAGCGCGAGATTTCGGTCGCTCAAGGCATCCACGAATGCCCGAATGGCAATGGCTTCACGGTGAGCTGTCGAAGCACCAGGATACGCTCGCGAAGACAAAAGTCGAACGTCATCAATTAATACTCCCATGTCTTCGTCACTTTTCTGCTTTCGGGTGCTAAGTTGCGTCTGGAACAGGGTCTGCTGCTCGGCGCTACCGTACCGTTCTCGAAGTCGCTGGACCAACGCCGTCCATGTATCCAAGCTGTCAGATTCGGCCAGTAAATGGGTCGCCGGTTCCACCAAGGAAACGACCAGTTGGTCTAATTTCTCTTCGTCCGTCCAACCGTTGTTCCTTGCGCAGACGGCGAATTTGCGCAAGAACACCTCCACATCGGTCCTTCCGCTGAAAGAACCGAGTTTCGTCCATTGCTTTTGTCTAGGAGGCCAAGCCGACGACGATTTGACCTCAGCCGCTTTAACTGTCGTAGAGGGGGTCGGTTCCGGTTCCTTGCTTGTTCCACGAATGCTACTCATCGGAAGTTCCCAGTCACCAGGTGTGGTCTGTGTCGCAACTGATGTCATGGGAACGGATCTGATAGGACCGACGTAAGCGTTGACAGGCGGCAGCACCTTCATTTCACCAACCGCAGACATCGTCGCTGTACCATCGCCTGTTATTTCGCTTTTCCCCAGATATGTCGGTTTCAGCAGCGTTTGACGAGGCAATTCTGTGTCACGACTAAATCCAAAATTCTGGGCGCCGAGACATGAGTTCATCTTTGCCGACTCCACGACGGTTGGCCACCGAGTAAAAGCGACGTCGCTGGGACGCGGTGGGTCGAGACAGCGAAGCGGGTCGAGCCAGACCCGGTTGTCGATGCTGTTGTAGAGCGCGTTCGGAGCGTAGTTCGAAGCGTAGGTCGAAGCAGGCATCCATGACATGTACGGATGCTCAAGACGAGCGCTCGGTTGCATCCCGTCGACCGCGGCAGTAGGCAATGGACCAGGTCGAAAGTCGGGTCGAAGATCGGGTCGAGCGTAGTCTCGACCAACCATGGTCGAAGTCGGCATGGAGTGGTAGATCGGCATTCCCGACGTTGATTGGAACGCGTCGATCCGATTTGCCATCACTTCCGTTCTTGGCTGATCCGCATGCACGAACGATTCATGCATTCTCCATTGCGGATCAGGTCGAGGATAATCCACGCGAGAGGGCGAAGAAGAGGCCAAAGGAACTGGGTTGACCTTATCACCCCCCTCCCACAATAATTTATTTGCGATCGGTTTATTTATTTCAAAATTTCTAGACTCCGATTGCTGTGCTGCTTGCATTCTTTTATCAATTATTTTCACAGTTTTAGGTCTAGATTCCATTATTTTGCTAACTTCAATGTCTACACTACCATCATCAGACATAATTTCAACATTATCAGCAAATTCCCTTTCCTTCCTTCTTTCAAAAGATAATGCAGTTTCTCTTATTCCGACATTTTCCGTTTCCTCCTCCTCGTCCAAATCTCTAGAACTAAATCGACCCCACTGACTGGGACCAATTGTAACGCCCACCCCCGCGTACACTCCCGGAGTCGCCACTTCCGGTCCAACGTGTGAGAGGGCCGCGTGCGGTTGCAGGTCGTAGTTCAGAGATATAGACGGAGGAAGGGAGGCGGTAGCTTCGGGGTTCGAATCCCGTCGGGTTCGGGATGGCCAGGTATCTCGACCTCTTAGCTCTCCGTATGAAACTGGGGCCTTACTGGCCAGTCTTTCACTCCGGCGCAGGATTCCGGGGTTAACCGGAAGTGAAAGGTCCTTAGGCCTAGCCCCCGAAGCTCTTCCCAGGCCGATGGCTGAGTGGTAAGGTCTATCCGCGGTGGTACCAAAGGGAAATATTGCTCCTGGGTTCGAACCTGCAACCGGCTTCGGAGATGCCCTGGGCGTCGTTTCTAAACGTTCTATACGCGCGACGACTTCCGTCAGCGCTTCCCTAACGCCATCTTGTACCGAGGCAATTGCCTCTTGTGTATTTATAGCGTTGGCTTGAAACTCAGTCCTGACAGAAGAAAGAGCCTCTTCTACATTACTTTGTACCACGGAAATTGCCTCTTCAACATTGCTTTGTACCACGGCAATGGCCTCCTGGGTATTTCTATCATTATTTTGTATTGCATCTTGTGTGGACCTAGCATTCATTTGCATAGTTGCCTGCATAGACGTCATGGCTTCTTGGGAGGACTTAGAATTTGTTTGTATGGCCTCTAGTAAAATGCCTATTTCCAACGCAGATGGTGGTCTAGATGGCTGCGAGGGCGTTGATGCTCCGCTTCTATCCATGGCGCTATACAAGTTTTGGTTATGTCAAATCCTAACGCTAGCAAGAAGTAAATCCGAAAGTTTAATCAATGGATCTTATTATTATCAGAAACATTTAATAATTATTCACAATGCTAATCAACAGCTTACAGTTTAAAGCAACTGATAATAATATGCAACACAATTCAAACAGACTTCAATCGGAGCAGACAAAATGAATCCCCAATTTTGTACTTAGATGCCAATCTTAATTTCTCTGCCCAAAAGATCAATTTAGTTTTGTATTGAAAACCCCAGCAAAACTGTACCTTCTACTAGAGACACAGGACAAGGCCGACGTTATGCGAGGAAAGGCGCAGATGGAGCGTCGAATCCAGGACGTGCGTCGACGATAAGTGACTCAGAGGAATCCGCAACAATCGACGCTGACAGGACGGTAAGGCCGAGTTGACACGTCGAAAACAGGGAATCCACGGCAAAATATTTTAATAACAGATTGACGCCCGTAGGCTAACTGCGCAGAAGATTTCGACGACAGAAGAAATTCCGGAAACCTGAGCGGTTTCGCTCCAAACGAGAGAAAGATCGAAAACCAGAACAAAAGACTTAACTCCTTTACGAAGATGCGAAACAGAACCACGTCGCTGACGATTCGCTCGTAACACAAAACCGCAATGCAAACAGCTCCTTGCCGGTTTCTAGAATTCTTGTACAGAATCCGTGAAGAACAAACGTAACAACGCAATAACTCAGACGTCGAAAACCACGCCGACTTAAATAACTTTCACGTTTCTAAAATAATCAAACTCCGATTTTGTAACTTGCTCTCCAGAGCTACACGTCTATCTTCGTCAAAGTACGTCGTGAATCTGCCTCCGAGCAGCGCGTTTCTCTTATATCACCTTCCTGGGGGGGACGCTGGCGCATGCGCAGAAGGCACTGCACGAGCCGTGATCACGCATGTACCGCGTGATCAGATAAAGCGCGCTGAATTCCTATGCAGCTGCGACCACCTATCTCCCTCTAAGCGTCTGTCTGCAGCTCACTGTCTTTCTCTCTCTTCCTCTTGCTCTGACACGTACGCACGAGTTGCACTGAGTCAACCGTGCTAAAAATAGACCAGGTCACCTCGTACAGCGTGAAGGAAAAATACCACACATGCATTCAATGACAGCGGCCAGCAGGGCGTATTGCTCCGTCCGTCTGCCTATCTGTGTATCTGTACTGCTCAGGCGCTGCGCCTGTCATATCGGCCGACTCCTCTTCCTCCTTTTCGGCCGACCCTCCATTCGCTGAGCGTATGCAAGAAGCGATCAATAACCTGGTAGCTATGGCGACCGCTTACGTCACGGCCTTAAAATCGTGTCGAGCACGATCTCAGCATTAAAATCTAGGTCACCAATATTATCTAGGTCACCGAATGCAGCTCAAAAATTGATATAATATATTTTATATCGGACCCTGAAAATACCATAACGGATCCAAAATATATATGTGGCAACCAGAAATCAAATCCGTAGCGCCTGGGTATCCCAGTCGCGACATATAAACCATAACTTGTATATATATAATTTTTATATAAAAACCATAATATGTTATACATACGCCATAATATTATGAATATACTATATATATATATATATATATATATATATATATATATATATATATATATAACTGTTGGGATAATCTGTCTTCATTGATCGATTGTCGGAACAAGTGGGGCGTGAATAATTGTCGGACGATGGAAATGAACGAGGAAAAAAGTATTCGTTGTCAGAGAACGGTTGACGCTAAAGTGTCGGTCAGAGACAGTAGCGGGTAGGGGGGGATGAATGCAGCTTCGGTGTAAGGCAGTTTCGAGGAGGAGGAGAAGGAGGAGGAGGAGGAGGAGGAGGAGGAGGAGGAAGAGGAGGAAGAGGATGATGAGGAGCGGGTGGAGGAGTAGGAGAAGGAAGAGAAGAAGGAGGAGTAGGAGCGGAGGAGGCGGAGGCGGAGGAGGAGGAGGAAGAGAAGGAGGACGACGAGCAGGAGGAGGGGAAAGGGATAGGGAAGGAAGGGAAGGGGAAGGTGAAAGTGGAAAAAGGAAAGGAAGTGGTAAGGGGAAGCAGAATGGGAAGTGGAAGAGGAAAAAGGAGGAGAAGGACAAGGGAGAATACCCTCCCCTCCCATTTAACCCAGGACAAAAATGGACAAACTCCCATTTCCTGTGCAAATAGTCTATTTCTGTAACCTAATTAGCCTAATTCATAAAATGCGTTTTGTCAATATTTACGCAACAATATTGTCATCAATCGGGCTCCAATTTAATTAAGCAAAGAATATTCTCTTCAATCCAGCTAAAATTTAAGCAAGGACATTTTTATCAATCCATCTAAAATTTAACACGAACATTTTCATCAATCAAGCTCCAATTTACGCAACAACATTTTCACCAATCCAGCTTCAATTTAAGTAAAACATATTTTATATAAATCCGACTTCTATTTAACGAGATTTCTTTTCATCATTCCAACTTGTGTACGACAAACAGATAGATAGATGTCTTTTGAACTTATAGGACCGCCATTCGGAGTATATCACTTATACGCAATTTGTGTTCTACCCGGGGTATTGTCCTATAGTCTGGGGAGGAGTTGTCCGGTGTGTGGAGGATTAATGTCCGTACTCCAGTCTTTCGCTCACAGTAACTGTTGTTCAACGGAATCGATTAATGCCTAGTCAGCAAATAGAGGCGCTTCATAAATGCTTAAAAAAACACACACACACAGAATCCAATGCTGCTGCTGCTGCTGATGATGATAATTACGAATGCCTGGTTTATGTGTTTTGTGTTTCATCAATTCATTGGGCCACTCACTCATCGTCCATCCATCCATGGTCCTACACTACCTCCAACTCATCATCATCTGTCTCTGTCTGCGTCTGTGTCTCTGTCTGCCTGTCTCTGTCTGTCTGTCTGTCTGTCTGACTCTCTGTCTGCCTGTCTCTGTCTGTCCGTCTGTCTCTGTTTGTCTGTCTGTCTGTCTGTCTGTCTGACTCTCTGTCTAACTCTCTGTCTCTGCCTCTATCTCGTCTGTCTGTCTCTGTCTGTCAGTCTGACGGTCTCTCTATATATATATAATACATTATTATATATACACATAATATCAGACAACTCATCAGTACATCCGTCCACGCACTCATATAATACTGAGTCCACCAGTTTCTACCAGGCCCCCACTCCCCCTCAACATATCCCTCTTGCCCTCGATCTCCTTCTTACTTCCGCCCGTGCCATCCACCCCTCAACCCTCACTTCCTGCTCTCACCCCTGCGTGCCACTCCTATCAATCCCTCTTCCTCGCCGTCAGATCCTCCTCCCCTCCTCCTCCTCTCCTCCCCTCCTCCCCTGCCTGCAGCAGGGTCGTCGGTGGCGGCTCAGATGGTCCATGCAGAGTCCGTCCAACTGATCCGAAAGCGAATTTACGTCTGGCGCTAGATCAATTATTAACCAGACGGACATCAGTCGATCAAAGCCACGTTCCTGGAAGAGTATACCCCCCACCACCACCCCACCCCAACCCAACCCATCGCCATCTACCACACATCCACCCCATTCATATGGAAGCTCTCGTATCATCAGACACTCACGCTGGGCTGAAAGTCGCACGCACGTACACACGCGAGCACACAATGCATCTCCTCATGGATGGATGGATCCAGATTTGACCAGGGTTTATATGACAACAGAGGCCGTTGCCCTGGACAGAAATTTGGTTGTCTGGCATAATACAGCATCTCCTCAAATGTCTGATCATGATTTTGTTGTGCTGCCAGGCATGGAACGAAGTTGTCTGGAGGTTGCGACGTTTGGGCTACTTTTTTGGCGGTAGTCTCGCGAGTTGCGGCAAAGCGTTTAAAAATAAGATCTCTCGCGACCCTGTCTTGATTGGAGCGCCTTTTCCGAGTAATTCAATTGAATAGGCGCATTAATATTACATCGCATTTACAATTCATGGCAACTGTACTGTAATCCTCTGTCTCTGGTGTCCACGAACTCACCCGCATAATAGGCGAATGTCTCTATTTCCCTTGCTCTACAACTGATAATGGCTCAGTCCATGGGCGCCCGCACATAGGGGCAAGGGGTACTTCCATAGGCGTAGGGGACATTTCAGCGTTGGGGGGGCAAAAATGAGACTTTTGCCCGAAAATTTTTTTTCGTTCGGCCTAAATCTTAAGAAAATTTTCCGTTACGTTTGCCCGAAAATTCTGACGACGTTTTTCTAGTCATCCGGCTGAAATCTTCTGAAATTTCCCGTTACTTTTTGCCCGAAAGGTTTTTTTTCGGGCAAGTCTGATTTTTCGGGCAAGAAGACCCGGAAAAATTTTAAAAAGTAAAAAAAAATTTAAAACTTTTTTTATTTTTCCGGGTCTGCTTGCCCGAAAAATCAGACTTGCCCGAAATTTGGGGGGGCATTTGCCCCCCCTGGACCCCCGCCTCCTACGCCTATGGGTACTTCTATCTACTACTTTTGAGTTTTTAACAAATTTCTTCGCATTAAAACACTAATGATACCAATGATACACACAGTGAAAGTCATAAATTTATGTTTAGAAATCTCTATAGAAATAAATATATATATAGGCCTAGTGCCCTTCGTGGACCTACTTTTTAACATCTACTTTTGAATTTTTAACAAATTTTCGCACTTGGGAAACTATTCATACTAAAAATAATACGCAAAATGAAACTGAGAAATTTGCATTAAGAAACCTCTTTGAAAAATACCCGTGTTTTTAATTTCCAGCGCTGAATTTTCATGCTCTTGTCACTGAAAAATTCAACCGTGACCATAGGAAAATTTTTGCCCCTCCTGCAAAATTTTCTGCGGGCGCCCATGGCTCAGTCTCGATCTTTTGCCTCAATTGGCTCTCCTCTTTGCGCTGACTCTTTCTGTTCGCTCTATAAAAAATTTGTCTGGCAGTCTTTCTTTTTTACTTCTCTCGCTTCTCAAAACCTGATTCTTATCGCGTAGACAGTGCGCTCTGAACGTTTAAGGGGCGCTCTATAAATGTTCAAATACAATATAATACAATGCAATACAATACAATACGATGCAATGCAATACAATACAATACGTTACAATGTAATACAATGCAATACAATGCAATGCAATACAATACAATACAATTATAGAATACAATACAATACAATACAATGCAATACAATACATTACAATACAATACAATACAATACAATTATAGAATACAATGCAATACAATACAATACAATACAATACAATACAATACACATGTACGCTGTAGGCCCTACAGCACTGGGTGGGAAACTGACGGTGTTTGTGTTATTATACTGAATGATGCTTAACACGTGGATGCCCACACATACGCGCAAGGGGTGGGGGCACTTGCCCTTGGATACTTGAAACCTATTTTTTACTGCTTTAAAGTTTCTGACAAACTTCTTTGCACTAATGATACTATCGAAGCGTATAATGAAACTGAGAAATTTGCATTTAGAAAATTCTCTGAAAAAATGCCTTAATGTTTCTAATTCTCTGCTTTTCATTTACAACCTCTCGCATGTGCAACCTCTTGCTAACCTTTTAAACATGATCTCTGCATTTTTCTTCTGCTGCAAAAAGTTTTTGCGGGCGCTATGTCTCCATGTCTGTATGTCTGTCTGCCTGTGCAATGTGTCTACCTATTTGTCTGTCTGCCTATTTGTCTGTCTGCCTAGTTGTCTGCCTATCTGTATATCTGCCTGTTTGTCTTCCGCCTAATTGCCTGTCTGTCTGTCTGTCTGTCTGTCTGTACGTCTGCCTGTTTGTCTTCCGCCTAATTGCTTGTCTGTCTGTCTGTACGTCTGCCTGTTTGTCTTCCGCCTAATTGCTTGTCTGTCTGTCTGTACGTCTGCCTGTTTGTCTTCCGCCTAATTGCTTGTCTGTCTGTCTGCGTATCTGTATGTCTGCCTGTTTGTCTTCCGCCTAATTGCCTGTCTGTCTGTTTGTCTGCTGGCTGTGCAATGTATGCATGCACGCGTATATTGACACGTCTTTTTCTTTCGCGGTCGCACATTGCCTAGAGGCCACGGTCATATTTCAGTGAATTTATCGGGTGAGAAGACCGAAACGGCGATCACCGCTCGTCTTAAATTACAGGATCCTCTTTTAACCGGAGATACGGAAGAAGCCTTTGAAATACGATCACCGTTCCGTTGCCAACGAGCGTCTCAGGGCTATCCCGTGGGTATCCAACTATCCATCCATGTCTGGTTGGTTGCGTGGATGCAAGCAGACACTCTGCTGTTCTGTTACAGTAGACCTATGTTCTTTTTGTAGAGTGTAGTATTTTTTATTGTGATCTGGAACGCGTATTTCGTTGCCCAAAGATAAAGTCCCATCAGTGTATAGCGTTTTGCTGCATAGTGTAGTTGTCTGGTGTAGTATGTTATTGTTGCATAGTGTAGCCTAGTAGCCTACGAAAGATACAGAAAGATATAAACAGACAGACAGACAGAGACAGACAGACAGAGACAGAGAGAGACACAGACAGAAACGCAGATACAAACACAGACATGTACACAGACAGAAACACAGACGCAGAGAGACAGACAAACAGACAACGCTCAACCGATGCACCATTTCGCCTACGACCACCCCCCCCCCCCCCCATACCAAGAGCTCCAGTATAGCATACCGCCACCCCACCTATGGGCACGGCGCACATTTTTACCACTTGACGAGCTCTCCATACGTCGCACCTGAGGTTGGCTGCTCTTCTCTGACGGGAGTCTCTCGAGTACAGACAGGCGCCGTGCTAATGCTAATGAACCATTTGCACAGAACAACGAGTGGTCCCCGTGCAGACATAATAATTAGTCTCAAGCATAATATAGTGGAACGCATGCAGCTCCTGTTGCATATGATTTAGGATTTAAGGGAGTCAACTCTGGCGTTGCATAAATGCCAAGATATAGATTCCTTCAAAGATTTTTTGTTGGTGCTGCATAAATGAATGCATATACCCGGTGGATCTGACTCTTTGCCTTCATGGCCACACCTTGCTTTCCCTCATCGCACGATACATCATCTGAACTCTTACTTTAACTTAATTGCCTCACTTTTTCACGCCGTACCTTACCATATTTACTCTGCCTCACCTCAACTCATCGTAAATAAACAACATGAAAGAATAATTTTTAAATGACTAAATTAATTAATTAATTAATTAACTAAGTAATCAATCAATAAATAAATCAATCAATCAATCAATCAGTTAATCAGGCACTCGTTTAATTAAACACAATGGACTGACATAGATGCTACTTGTACAAAATCACGTGCATGCATGGGTTGGGGCCTTATCGAGGCAAAAAGTCATATTCCATAATTAGGCTAACTATTGTTTTATCTTAACCCTTTCCAGCCGGAATTGTTTTGAAACCTATCCTGTTACTGGGGTCACGGGTGACCCCATCCGGCGGGAAATGGTTAAGAAAGAATCATTACTAACGTTTCGATCACAGTTCTCATCACACCAGTGTCTGCTCTTTTCAAAGATGAGTGGCGCAATAAAAATTGATCATTGCGATTCGTACAATGGCTTCAGCCTCGAGCATCGCTTTGATATATTATGGCATGGAGCACGCTGACGAACAATACGAGAGGAAGAAAGCATTGTTTATGAGAAGGCATCGGAATCTGGATAGCTGTGGCCAATTTCTTTCATTGCCTGTGGCTATAAAGAGGAAGTGTATGAGAAATCTTTTAGAGCAGTTACTCATCTACTCGCTCGCTTGCTCACTCGCTGACTCACTCACTCACAAACGAGTGAACGAACGAACGAACGCACTAACTCACTAACTCACTCACTCACTCATGCAATAAATCACTCACTCAATCACTTACTCACTCACTCCCTCTAACTCACAAACTCACCACCCACTCACTCACTCACTCACTCACGCTCACTCACTCACTCACCCACTCACTCACTCACGCTCACTCACTCACCCACTCACTCACTCATTCACTCACTCACTAATTTACTCACTTACCCAATCACTAAATTACTCTCTCACTCACTCACTCTCACTCACTCACTCACTCACTCACTCACTCACTCACTCACTCACTCACCCACTCATGCACTCACTCACTCACCCACTCACTCATCACTCACTCACTCACTCACTCTGACATACTGTCGTTTTATGCAGCAACAAACAGACTCCGTTATATTGTTCCAGGCGATTGATTGTGTACATGTATTTAAGTTGTATTGTTCGTCTTTAACCCTTTAGGCTTTCCATACAACAAGCTGTTGACTCGAACCCTCTACCTTCAAGTCCTTGACTACGACCGATTCAGCCGCGATGACCCCATCGGTGAAGTCTGTATCCCACTCGGGGACTTTGACCTTGTGCGAGGTCAGACCCTCTGGAAGAATCTCCAGACCAGCAAAGGACACGCGGTGCGTTTTCGACTCTCATCCTCTACTACTTCGACTATAATAGGTTTCTTTTGGTTGTGCTGTTTAAAGAAGAAGAAGAAGAAGAAGATGATGATGATGACGATGATGATGACGATGATGATGATGATGATGACGATGATGATGATGACGACGATGATGATGATGATGATGATGATGATGATGATGATGATGATGATGATGATGATGATGATGATGATGATGATGATGACGATGACGATGGTGATGATGATAATTGTAGTAGCCTAATAATAATAATACCAATGATAATAATAATTATTGTTATTAGAAATATTATTATTACTATTTGTCTTGTACATTATTATAAATTATATCCCTTTATATCCTCTTAACAAAAATTGTCTTGCGTCGAATCGTCATAAAAACTCGTGCATAACCTTAAAACGCATTCATCATCTGACATAACTTCGGTGCATAATGCATAAGCTTATAGACCTATAAAAGGCGCCACAGAAGTCGCATTCACTTTAACAGACCAGTGCTGTTGTTGTTGTCAATCGTGCCGAACTGTGTGCACATTTGAGACACGACTTTTGCCTTTAATGGACCGCATGCAAATTTTATGGCTTATTTACGCTCTCGCAAACAAATTGGTCCCTTGTTGTTTCTCTCTCCATAAGGCGATGCATGAGAAATTACGGTCGTGCTGTGACCAAACGCTGAGCTCTGATTGGCTCGCTGCCGTCGCTAATGGCAACGAACTGCCGCCCCATCTGACCTTAGCAACAGATTCGATTTATCATTGCATGGAAAGACTCCGAAGGAGCAGCAGATATAACGTGTAAATACGGTTAAATTTTGCCGGAGAATATTTAAGAAAATATCGAGTGACTCGTGCATGTACCGTTTGATCCCGGTATATATAGATTATACTTTGGTGGGCAGGGCTGTTTTTAAGGAGTTTTTAGAACTGCACAATTCCATCTTTTCTTTCCCATCCTCCATGGTAAATTACTTCCAATCAAAGGAAAATGACCTTTTTGCTAGTTTTAACTGTAGCCTACAGAAGTGCTTCTACAATTGCACATTTTGTGTACAATTGCACGTTAAAAAAGTTCTGTTGGTGGGAAGTGTGCGTCTCATTTTGGCAGGAAACGAACAGTAGTTGGCGATTATTTGTTAAAACCAATGGATGAATGAAACATTATTCAGTAGAGGTTTTATATATTGTTCCTCAAAAATTCCAATCTCATGGACCCTGACAGGCTTGGTTGTCCAATAGTCTGCAAACAGTGCACATGCCAGACCTGTTACAGTAGTACATAGGTGTATATACAAGTGTGCATACGAACATCATATAAGTGTACATACGAACGAGACCCATACATAAATGTACATATTAATTATGAGACCTGTACATAAGCGTACATATTAAACGTGTTCAAAGGTGTGCATACAAGAGTGCACACTGCACATACGACCGAGACCATACACAAATGTACATAATGAGACCTGTACATAAGTGTGCATAGTGCATACGAAACGTGTACAAAAGTGTACAGACGAGACCTGTCGTTGCATGCGGTCCATTTAGTATCGACGTCAAAGGACTTGGCCCGACAAATCATGAAAGCTTTACGCCGTCGATTTTATACAGGCGCTATATAAACAGCTGATATTGACATCGTAAGCCATGAATAGCAAGAGATACTATTACTGAGCTTTCAAGCTCCACAATAGCACATCCATGACAGGCACACTGCTAATTGCAAGGCAATTGATTTTACGCAAAGAAGCAAAGTGTATAAAAGAAGTGCCTGGACGCCCGTCATTTCTCCAGGCTTTGCTTTACAAATAAGTGGCAGGACAGAGTTGGGATTTTAAAATAAGTGTTTGAACTCCGTCCACGACCGTCCATCCACACTTTAAGTCCTGGGTCACCCCCAGGTCGTATTAGCATGCCCCGTTTCTCTTACGATGAAGAGCTGAGTTTTGAGTTGAATTTTTGGGTAAAATTTTGGGTTGAACTTTGGGTTGAATTTCGGGTAGAATTTTGGGTCGATTTTTGGGTTGCATTTTGGGTTGACGTCAATGCTTCTTTTAAGGAATATTAGAACTGCACAACCTCTTCTTCCCTTCTCATCCTCCATAGTAAAATTAATCATGAACATAAATTCTGAAGTGCAATTTAACTGCACAAAAACGCTTCTACAGCAGCTGGAGAAATTCATTAAATTAGTACTGCCCCTTTTGTGTAGAACTACACACTAGAGAGAGCCCTGGTAGGCCTGCTTCTCCAATAATGACTTAATCTCGTCATTACGACCTCGTTTTCCGCGAAAACAGCCTCAGTCTCAACTGAGCATAGAGCGCGACACGGGCATTATCGACGCGCAGGCGTTGCGCTTTCAAAGGCGGCGCGGCGGTCACGTCAAAGCCGACGTTGCGGCTCAGATCAAAGGTGGCTATGACGCCAGCTTAATGGCTTTTCGTATCTGTTCGTATAGGGGAGACTGGGCGAAGTGAACATCGGCCTTTGCTACCAACCTACGACTGGCCAGCTTACCGTGGCCATCCATGAGGCCAGACAACTAAAGGCCAAAGATATCAACGGACTTTCAGGCAGGGAAACATTGGCGTGTACAACGCAAAAGTAGACAACGAGCGTACACTCGTGCACACGGCAATCGTATTCGTAAATTTGCATAGCGCCACAACAAGCGAGATCTCAAAGAGTATTGTATTGTGTTGTGTCTGACCATTTATAAAGCGCTTCTAGCAGCAAGAGCCTTTCAGAAGCACTCCCAGTGCTTATGCGATCCAGAGAGAAAACGCAGAATTTGAGACGAGAGAAAGCTGAGGAAAGACTGGCACCACAGAGGATCACAGCGCAAACTGATGGAAGGGAGAGGGAAAGTCCATTCCATAGTGAGAGACCTATGCAGGAAAATGTTTCTGGATTGAGCCATGACGGTCCTGACGCGGAGAGCAAAAAGAAAAAACAATGGGATCAATTAACGCCCTGGGACACGCATTTCTCGCCGACCAGAGTTCAAACCGCTAACTGACACCTGAGGGATTAGCCTATAGATACCCGGTGTAAAAAAATTAAAAGAAGGTTAACAATAACGCAGTTACCGTCAACAATTATATTTTCTCTCCTAAACAGATCCATACGTGAAGATCTGGTTGCTGTGTGACGGAAAGAAGACAGAGAAGAAGAAAACGGCAACGAAGGAACGAACCCTGAACCCATCCTTCGACGAAACCTTCGTATTTACCGTTCCCTACGAACGCATCCGACAAACGAGCCTCATCATCAGCGTCATGGACTACGACCGGATGGGGCGCAACGAGGCCATCGGGCAGGTCCTGCTGGGCAGCAAGAGCGGCAGCATGGAGGTCAGGCACTGGAATGAGATGTTTGCGAAGACGAGGCAGGAGGTCATGCAGTGGCACATCCTCAAGGATTTCGGATAGTCTAGACCTGATTACGTCACGACGACACGTCACTGTGTCACATGTATATTTATAAATACGTCGTATAGGCCTACACGTATGCAGAACTGGCGCCGCCTATCGCAACTTGGTCTAGAACCAACAGTTCGAACACTACTCTTTTAGTATTATATAATATAATATACACTGTGTCCGGAAAAAAAGGGACCCATTTTGTAAATATGAAAATAAATACTAAACATTCACCAATTTTTACAATTCAAACAGCATTTTAATCCTGACATATTTGTCTAATATTGGTGAAAATATAAAAGTTCCAGTCACAATGATGACGTCACAATGACGTCATTTCCATAAAAGTTCATTTAGCCGGCCAGTCATGCATGGTTTCGGTTGGTATATTGATTCTTAGTAAGACGGAAATCCATTTAATAGAACCAGGAGTGAAAATAAATGCAGCTCATAACAGGAAGTGTCTGCTCTATAAAAAAAATTGGTGCCTGATATACGGGAATACTAGGATTAATGAACATTTCAACAAGATGGCGCTCCAGCTAACTGAGCTCGTTAAACCGTTGAACTGTTGACTAAGGAGACTCCGAATTTCATTCCTCCTATGATCTTTGGCCGAGGAACGGCCCGAGCTTAAATCCAGTTGATTATAAAATTTGGAGACTATTGCAGGAGATGGTGTACAAGACTAGTAAAAGAGACATTGAAGAACGTGAGCGAATTGTTAATGCCTGGGAGGATTTTGATAAGCTGGTTATCGATGCTGATGTTGGCTATTAGCGCGACCGTTTTGAAGCTTGCGTTGGGTTCGAAGGTGAACACTTTGAGCACAAATTGCAGTCTGACATAATTCTGATATAAAAATAAAATTGAACTAACATTTATAATTGATAAATAACATCTTAAAACATCTTTAAAATATTGAAATTTGAGATAATTTTGTGCACTTATCGCTTAAATTTGAATTTTTATGCAAATGACGTCACTATGACGTCATCATTGGGACTAGAACGTTTATATTTTCACAATTGTTAGACAAATATGTTAGGATAAAAACGGTGTTTGAATTGTAAAAATCGATGAATATTTACTATTTATTTTTATATTTACAAAATGGGTCCCTTTTTTTCCGGACACAGTGTATATAAATTATATATCTATAGGCAGTCTATTTATTTGGAAATAATTCATTTGGGCCAACAATTAACCAACCATTTGCCCATAGGCGTAGAGGACATTCCAGCAGTGGGGGGGCGAGGGGGAATTAGACTTTTGCCCTAACAATGTTTTAGTCATCCGGCCAAAATCTTCTGAAATTTCACGTTACTTTTTGCCCGAAAATTCTGATGATCTTTTTTATAGTCATCCGGTACTTTTACCCGATTTTAAAAAACTTTTTATTTTATTTTATCCGGGTCTGCTTGCCCGAAAAAACAAACTTGCCCGAAATTGTCTCCTACGCCTATGGACTCAACCATTCATTCAGCAGATGGCGCTGGTAAACTGAATAGGATGCAATGGCGCCCTTAGTACATGGCCGCCAAACAGTTAATTTCGACTTCTGTAATAACCTGTGATCAACCGTTCATACCATGACTTGTAAATTTTAATCATACAGCGTTGTGTCAGCTTGAAACAATAAAGATTATTGTCATTAGGGACCGTCCATAAATGACGTCACGCACCTAGGGGTCACACACAAGCACACACACCTGTGACGATGTGTGACGGTCCCTTACTAGATATCATAGCATTTTTGTGTTGACATCTAACTAGAAAGGGGGGGGGCACAAAAATTTGTCCTAAATTGCACGACGTCATTTATGGACGGCCTTTTATTATAGCCAATCTAAGCTTATCTAGTGACGTGTCTATTGCTAATAATATTTGCCAGTCTAATGAATTCCACAGCTAAGATACCGGTACGCATTATGTGATGTAGGCCTAATTAAATGATGCAAAAAGACATTCACATGTCTCAGAGACATTCTAGGGACATCTTGAAGACATTCCCAGGTCACTCCTTGATGATATTCTAACTCTAACACCTTGAAGACATTTGCATCTGGGCTGAGCTCAGGTCATGCTATATCGTGGAAGGCAGGGGCGGATCCAGGGGGGCAATCCGGCCATGTCCCTCCCCCATTTAGAAATGCCCATGTATCGTGCCCCCCCCCATTTGGTTTCAACAAGCTTATCATTTGGTATATTTTCAGGGATTTGGATTTATGACTAAAAAAGTCATCAACTTTTTTGGCAGATGAAATGGTATAATTTTTCCGAAAATTTCGCCGGATGACTAAAAAAGAAAAAGTCATCAACTTTTCGCGGATACAAAAGAAAAAATTTTCACATACGAGGCCAAGAATTTTTGGCCCCCACCCCCGTCCAAAGTTTCTGTATCCGCCCTTGGTGGAAGGAGCTAAGTGTTATGATTCTGTCTTACTTTAACAACAGTATTTGCTGAACAGAAACTTTATTGTCACACATATTAAACTTCTACAACTCACCAAAAATTCATTTGACGAGTTTGCAGTTACAGAATTACTAAAACATCAGTGAAACTTTCACTTATCAAAATATCGGTTAATTAAATTAACTTCTAACAAAGTTTGAAATATTGTTGTTGTTGCTGTAGTTGGTGATGCAGTACTTCCCAGTTAAACCATCCATCGTAAGCAAAGGTTTCTGGCAATAATGTTACATTCAAGAGCTTTAAAAAAGTTTCATTAACTAATAATACCCAACAACTACCCACCCCGAATAAATCTGCAAGCTCTGTAGCCATATTTTCTTAGTGCTTGCCACTTATGCTCCCTTTATTCAGATAACAAAGTCTGCTCTCAGTCCCTTTTGACGCTTTTATTTGGCTGCGATGGGTACGGGAGCGCCTCTGAGTAGTCCTCTTGAAGAGGTGCCAAAAATTCTTTTAATCAATGAATGAATGCTACGTGAAGAAGGTTTCTGGCCATGTCATCTGTGACCGTTTGCAAAGTTTAAAACTTTTACATATTTATTTAAACACCAACCTGTCAACAATTGTGGGGCGCGGTGGTGCAGTGGTGGCGTTGCCTTGGAGCCGGAAGGTCCGAGGTTCGAATCCACCTCGTCGCGTAAGGACCTTGGGCAAGTCCTTCACTCACAATTGCTCAGCGCTTCGGCGTGAAACTCCGATGCAGTGTCCGCTCTGCATTCTGGAGCGCCTCCGAGTTCGAGGTGGATTCGAACCTTCCGGCTCAAAGATAACGACGCCACCACTACACCACCGCGTCCCACACTCATAAAGCAATGAATACTTTGCACAGAACACTTGCAGCAACAAACTTAAACTATTCCCTAAACCGCTCCACATATGCAAACAAAACCTACAACAAAACAACTCATAGATTTCCAGACTGTCTTGAGATAACAATTCTGCACGACAGAACTTTTATAAACAACCTTACATACCGTGTTGTAAAGACCTACTGTATACAAATAAACCTTAACTGAATTGCACTTACGCTGCCAAAAGTTCCACAGCGCTTTCCGAGTCTACGCACAAATGCACTAACTGTTTTCTGTATGAAAAACAAAACCGCAACAAAACCGAATCGTTGTAACATACATCAGCGCTGCTGTAAACGTGACAACGCGTAAAGTGCGTGTGGAAATGTCATAAACAAAATCAGTTTGCGTTTGAACGTCAAATCAACGTCGCAAACGGTTTCCGAAAGTTCAGTTCAGTTCGTGCGACGTCGCAGTAGTTTTGCCGGCAGAGAAAAACCACCGAGAAATCTGAAAGCAGAATAATAAAAGAAATTTCTACAAAATGTCTACAAGTTTACGAGTGATTTCAAGAAAGAAGGCCAGAAATGTTAGCATCAAAATAAGTCTAGGATGAAATTATTCCCGATTAAATGTTCTGGCTCGCTGATATGGAATAATCTTCCAAAGTATTTTACACATCTGCCCACCATTAACAAGTATAAGAAAAGATTAGAAGACTGCTCAATTTCTGTGTACTGGTACTAAACATAAACCATTGGTCATGTTTGTTTGTATGTGCACTTGTTATAGTGCCCCTTTAAGTGCTCTCTCCTTACTCAGAGGCGCTCCCGAATGCAGAGCGGACACTGCATCGGAGTTTCACGATGAAGCGATGAGCAATCGCGAGTGAAGGACTTGCCCAAGGTCCCTACGCGATGGCTTGAGGTGGATTCGAACCTTGAACCTTCTGGCTCTAAGGCAACGACATTATCACTACACCACCACTCCCCAGTGTCGTTTGTCGTTTTCAGTTGTTGTTCTTTTCATGCTGCTCATTTGTTTTCGTACTGCTGCTACTGCCAATGCTGTCCAGAAAGAAAGGGTTAATCCAGTCTCAGCGAGTCCATACGATCGTTCTGGATTGACACCTTGACTTGTGCTTCAATCACTTGAAAGCCATTCGAGTCGTGGGGCGCGGTGGTGTAGTGGTGGCGTCGTTGCCTTGAAGCCGGAAGGTTCGAATCCACCTCGCCGTGTAAGTACCTTGGGCAAGTCCTTCACTCGCAATTGCTCAGCGCTTCGGTGTGAAACTCCGATGCAGTGTCCGCTCTGCATTCGGGAGCACTTCTGAGTAGGGAGAGATTGAAGGGGCGCTATAACAAGTGCACATACATACAAACATTGAGTTCGTACTGTTGTTCTGCTGCGCATAGATCTCAATAAACGATTCAATGCACCTTTACAAGACAAGAAACAAAAGACCAACCCGCTCAGAGGAGTCCGTAGTACTCCTTAGCGACATCTCTCAGCGTCCAATTGCTCGCGTACAACTCGATGAGCATGAGCAGGATGGAGTTGCTCTGGACATCGGTGCCTTTGATGAACGCGTCCCTCAGGTTGCAGACGAGACTATCGAACGCTGCAGGGTCGGCCGAGCACAGCTCCTGGCCGCACTGCCTGTAGACCATTGCCAGCGCATTCACCTGCACAGGCAAAGACAAAGGTTTTCATTGTGTATTCATTGCAGCAATTTTATTTATGTAAAGCCCCTTCAAGGTTTCTACTCAGGAGTACTCTCCGGATCCATATAGCGTTACAAGGGCGCCTGAATAAAAAAACTAAGGGATAACTCATCAGCGTTTTACAGATTCATCAAGACTTGTTGTATCACCGTGCGTGGACTGGGAGCACCTCTGAGTGGGCTCTCGAAGCGGCGCCATAAAAATTCTCAAAATGAATGCACAAATGAATGAATGAATGATTGAATGATTGAATGCATAAATGCATGAACGAACGAACGAATGAATGCATGAATGAATGCACGAATGAATGCATGAATGAATGCACGAATGAATGAATGCATGAATGAAAAAATGCACAAATGCACGAATGAACGAACGAACGAACGAATGAATGAATGAGTACAATGCCTACTTCATCCTGGTTTTCCACGGACGGAGGATGCGACAGGAACTCGAGAATCTTGAAGAGTATGCACTGCAGCTCGTATAGTCGTCCTCCGTGAAGACTCATCTGTAGGTAGAGTCCGGCCAGAAAAAGACAGAAGTTGATCCAGAATCGGACGTCCACCTTACGCATCTGCGTGGCCACCGACATGCGCTGGTTGCACGCCTCGAGAACAGCACGGACGAATCGAGCGTCTGGGATGGTGTTCAGGTCCTGCTTGCCCTCCTCGTTCTATGCGACAATAGATAAGTAACAAATGCAGTCATGTAACAATGCACTGTGTAACAAAGCGCCGTGCTTTCACGGTCGTAGGGCCTGCTGTCTGGACCGACCTTCCGGTTACGCTTCGCTCTCTACTTGTGGTCCATCCGGCTGGGTTCTACAAGTCTCTCAAGTCTTTTTTCTTTGTTCGTGGTTGGGCTGGTAGCGCCTCTGAGTAGTTTCTTGAATGGGTGCTATATAAATGCTCTGAATGACTGAATGAATGAATGCAGTCAAGTAACAAATGCAGTCAAGTAACAACACAGCAATACTGCACTACAAAAGACAGAACTAGATGCAAGCAGTGAGGTATTGTATTGCATAAGTGGAAAGCATTGGCTTAGTGGTGGGTTCGTTGCCATGGAGCTGGGGGATTCCAGGTTAGAATCCACCTCAAGCCACCACGTAGGGACCTTGAGCAAGTCCTTCACTTGCAATTGCTCGTGCACTTCAGCGTGAAACTCCGATTCAGTGTCCGCGCTGCAGTTGGGAGCGCTTCTGAGTAGTAATCTTGAAGGAGCGCTATAACAAGCGCACATACATACATACAATTGCTGGCCCTAGAACCTGGAAGGGGCTCCCTGTTGCACTCCACCTTGTGCTGCACTCACACCACTATGTTTCTTTATCACTTAAAAACTGTTTTATTTAGCCGTTGTTGGACTGGGAGCGCTTCTGAGTAGATAACCTTGAAGGTGCACTACACAAAAGGTCAATAATAATAATAATAATAATAATGCGACAATCGAGAGGCATCAGACATGCGATTTACAACAAAAACAATTGAACGTAAAATGTAAACGTTGTTTACCTTACAGATGTAACCGCAGAGCAGGGCAGCGACGTCGTAGTACGCGAAATCCTCGCATGCTCGTTCGACGAGACTCTTGCTCACCTGACCAAGTTCAGTCTGCGACAGTTGCTTAGGGTCTGAACAACAACAACAACAACAAAACAACCATCAACATTTGTTTACATATTAATAAATTCATTTAATTTTATTTTATTTATTTTTATTTATTTTTGGGACAACAACAAAAAACAACCATCACCATTTGTCTACATAAGAAAAAAATTTATTTATTTAATTTTTATTTATTTTCATCTCCATTTCTATGGTGCCCCTTCAAGCTTTCTCCTCAGAGGCGCTGCCGAATTCAGAGCGGACACTGCATCAGAGTTTTACACCGAAGCGTCTTACCTGTGATCGCCATCTGTATGACACGCTGGGCGTCTGGAATGTACAGACGCAGCTCGGCCAGCTCCACCATCTCCTCGGGAGTACTTGGAACAGCCTCTAATGACAAAAGAAACGGCAGTCACATGAATGATCGCATACTTAGCCACATAAAAATAATATACTTAGCCACATGAATGATCATACTTAGCCACATGAATGGTCATACTAAGCCACAATGATTACCAGGAAATTTTGCCATCTGGTTTTGTAAGAATAACAAGATCCAACTTGACCCAGTTCAAGAGCAAACTAATTTGATGATAAAACTGAAAATACATAAAAAATTCAAATTTATAGTGATGATCTTATTCTCTGGTGCTATAACGAAACGCTATAATTAAAACTCAAGAAGAGATATGAGTGGGTGTATTTCCCTGTATTTACAAATTGGCTCCATAGTTTATAGTACAAAAGTGTACTTTAGATTGTTAAACATGATCTGTGCTGCTAAATGTGAGTCAACTGGGTCTGATGGTGTCTGTATTTAATTAGGTGACCATGTTAGCAGAACAATAAAGTATACATGTTCCTTCATGGGTTTCATTTTATCACAGCATGCAGACATGTATATACATGTATTGTGCAAATTGTTTCTTGTTTGAAGATTGGCTAACAATAAAGTGCATTCTGATTTGATTTAACTTGGTAAATAAAGAATTACCGCAATAATTGTCATCATTATTATCTAAATATCATAAATGAAAAAACACTTACTGCAAAAATTGTCGTTGTTCAAATACATACATACACACATGCATACATACCCTCGTTGTTCAAATACATACGTACACACACGCATACATACCCTCGCTGTTCAAATACATACGTACACACACGCATACATACCCTCATCCAATTTCTGGAGTTTTGTCGCAACCACCGACCGTAACTGAACAGCACCCTCGGATTTGAGAGGTGACGCGAACACCGTCTCGTCCTTCTTCGTTCCGTTCTGCTGGATCGGCTTCTGCGGGATCAGATTCAACTCCGCAGCGTTCGCAGTCAGATCCTTCTGTATGGTCTTCAGGAATCCGTGCGTCATGTCGATGCGTGGCGCAATTCCAGCTACAGTCTTTTTCATTCTGAAATGAGCAGTGCAGTGCAAAATTCATAAAAACATGTGGCGCTACAACTGGTGCTAAAAGTGTGAAAAAAGAAGTGAGTGGATGCCCCTTACCTTACCTTTCCAAAAGAAGTGCCAGGACGCCCCTTACATTTTCAGGTGTGATGGCCAAATAAGTGGCAGGACGGCATAGAGATTTGAAAAAAAGTGCCAGGACGCCGTCCATGACCGTCCTGCCACACTTTAAGCCCTGTGGCGCTAGCCATGTACCAAAACCAGTATTAAGGTGATTTGGCAACATATTGAGTTTGATATATCATTTCACTTTAGGTCTTGTGTCAGGCTTCAAAATGACACAGAAATTATTGCTGTAGCTTTATTCAAACTCGAGATATGAGACAAAAAGTGTTTTCCAATTTAATTACTTAATTAAAAAATATTATGCATATACAGAGCGAAATGACCGACCCACATGCATTGCATAATATTCATATAGCGTAAACGCAGGAACAATAATATTGATTTAAAAGTAAATTAATTCAATTTGTTCATTGATCTCATAAGCAAAAATAGACAGGCAATGATACATCACATTAAGTACATAGTGATTAAATAGTTGATAATTATGATGACACACTGTGCATTACTGGAAGCAACAGGCTACCTGAAGGCATGATCTCGCTTATGGGGCCTATTTACCGAAAACATGCTCATTACCGTAACATGGCAATAGATTTAGAAAATCTATATACAATGGCAATTTCTTTTGAAACATGTAAGCAGTTGCACTGCGATCTTTCCCTTTGACTTAACACAAAATAACTAAAAAATAAACATAGGTTGATAAGGTCGTTTATTTGACATCTTTACAGTGAAAATTAAGTAAATTACGGTTTAAAAAAAGCAATGTAAACAAATTACCTAAGGTAAGACAAGGCTGATAAGGTTCATAGGCAAAAGTCGATAATATTTACTGAAGGTAGTGTAAGGTAGTGGTAGGCAGTGAAGATGACGGTAAAGCAAGGTAATGTATCAAAAGACTGGTCATGTTCAGTAAAAAATAAAAATTGTAGTTGTAACAGAAATAATGGCATAATTATTATTTTTTAAGTCAAGGGAAGGTAACCTAATCATAACTTAAATAAAACCACAATAACATGTTTTAAGTAACATTTTTTTGGCATTACAACATAGTCCAACATTCCGAGAGTCAGTGGTCCAGTCAAACGGAAGTTCGCATGTTCAAATTACTCAGTATTTCGCCATGCAACAGTGTCGCGTTAGCACACAAGACAAAATAAACTCTTACTTTAGATAATTTTTAATACTTTTAGTAGTTATTATTCGTTATTTTCGACGTTTCCACTTTACACTTTAAACTTGAAAATTCTGGAAAGTCAGCACAGCGCCGCAGACGTCGTTCTAGATACTCATACGGCGGCCTAATCGAAAAATGTGAGTAAGTAAGCTTCGGTCTCGAACTTTTTTCTTCTTTTATTCTTCCCCAAAAATAAACATAATAAACAGAACACAAGTGGTATTTAACAATAAGTCATTCAACAAAGACTATGGAAATTGATTAGGGAGCAATAGGCACTCCAGAAGGGACTCTCAGCACCGGTGATCGATACTGTTTTGTTGTTGTTGATATAGCCTAGGCCTAATATTCGTTTTATTGAGTTCCTGCTGACATACCGCAGCCAGTTACAAATAAGAAATGAAAGCCTACAGAAAATTATATTATTATAAATCAATCAAATGGGTGGAAGTCATGCAGAGGGCCAATGGTCGAGTAAGCTTATAAAACTTAGAATTTGCTGTTATGTTGCTTTGACTCGGGCTCTGCAGAAAATAAGATAGCCCTTATAGTGTGGTCCTTAGCTCCATGTAGAAATATTTTTGTGGGAATTTTAAACGAGGCACCCTCCTAACTTATTCCTTTAGGTTAAAAAATATTAACACTGAAAATTTTGAAGGACTTTTTTGAGTTTTAGGGGTTGCTACCGGACATAACATATATCAATGTAAAGACACAGGCAAAGCATGGAATATCGTATATTGTAGGCTATACTATTACCAGTGTGTGGTTGAATGCACAAATTAGAATAAATTCAGTTGGGCAGTGGACTGTGTTGGAGGTGGACTAGTGGGCTGTGGACTGGTTTGCTATTTGGGTAAAAACACATAGGCCTACAAACGGGCATAAAAATGTTTTTCCAGTTAATATTTCCATTATTGCATCAGAGCCTTTTTCCGACGATAGGTTTATTTATTCACAACCAAATAGCAGACTCTGCTTCTGATTCTCATTATTTGTTTGAAGCTTGTTAGGCTGTACTTATTCATGAGTGCCAGTCCACACTCTGTTATGTCATTCACAACTTTCACTGAGCTCGCAGTGGCCTAACCTAACTTGAAGTTCTCATCGTTTGACCATGTATCAACGTGTTGTTGGAGAAAACCTGCTGGAATGCTAAAAAATCTCGTGTTTTCCGTGACAAAATCTTTCAGTTGCATTGAGCTTTTTTCTAGTGGATGTTCAAGCCAAGTTTTGTCCAGAGTAGTAACCTTTTGGCATTTGGCATAAATGGAAACCCCATAATCTTCTTCTTCTTTAGTTCTCTGCCGTCAGGTAGGTTCATATGTCCAATGACGCCATACACATCTGTCCTGTGCATCTCTCTTTAGCTATCGGTTACCATCCATTGTCATCATCCAGTCCAGCAGCATTGTTCTTGGTCTTCCTCTTGACTTTTCCCCTCCATTCTTCCTTCGATGATGTCTCTTACTTTGGTGTCACTCCTCATGATGTGGCCAATCCTGTTTCACCATAATCAAGGCTGGTCGACTGCACAGTGTAAGAATTGTAAAAAAATAACTTTGGGGAGGAGTTGGACCATTATCCACTTGGAATTGGGGTGTGAAAAACAGACTTTACTATGGGGCTCTAATAAAGACTGGAGGGTTGAACCCCCCCCCCCCAAACCTCCCGGCAATTTTCACCCTGGGTCGACACCCACTCCAGAAATGAGGACAGGAAGACGGTCTACTATTTCTTTACTGCAGATATCTTCCAACAACTTTCCATCCCAGTGAACTGCTAGAGAAATTCCATGGTTGAGATTCAGCTTTCAAGTTTTCAGCAATTTTCTGCCGAATCTTTATACGCTGCTTACGAATTGAAAAACAATTGAGATTGAACTCTGTGGGATTATTGCCAAAGCATTGCAGGGTGAAAGAGAGTAGACATACAAGTGTTGATTTCCTATTACTCACTTTCCCCATTGCATTGTCAAAACTTAGACCTATTGCCAACTTTGTGTTACCTTTTAAAATAGAGAGATTATGCAATATACTGATATACATGACAAGTCAAAATGAAGCGAAATTGCAGCCAAAAGATGCAATAGATGTCAACGGAACTTAATGCGTTATAGAATTTTTTAAAAATAAAATAAGTAAGTAAGTGACAATTATGATGTTGGGGATGTTAATAAAATATGCAAGCAGTTGCCTATCAAATTCTATCATAGCCATTTACATGGTTGGAAAGCATAATAATGAAAATTAAGCATATTGTACCACAAAGCCTAAATTAATTCTAAGCTTGAACTTTAACCTCTGGTAGCGACTAGTGTGGTCCTTAGCTCCATGTAAAAATATTTTTTGGGAATTTTAAACGAGGCACCCTCCTAACTTATTCCTTTAGGTTAAAAAATATTAACACTGAAAATTTTGAAGGACTTTTTTGAGTTTTAGGGGTTGCTACCGGACATAACATATATCAATGTAAAGACACAGGCAAAGCATGGAATATCGTATATTGTATACTATTACCAGTGTGTGGTTGAATGCACAAATTAAAATAAATTCTGGTGGGCAGTGGACCGTGTTGGAGGTGGACTAGTGGGCTGTGGACTGGTTTGCTATTTGGGTCAAAACACATACAAACGGGCATAAAAATGTTTTTCCAGTTAATATTTCCGTTATTGCATCAGAGTCTTTTTCCGACGATAGGTTTATTTCTTCACAACCAGCAGACTCTGCTTCTGATTCTCATTATTTGTTTGAAGCTTGTTAGGCTGTACTTGTTTATGAGTGCCAGTCCACACTCTGTTATGTCATTCACAACTTTCACTGAGCTCGCAGTGGCCTAACCTAACTTGAAGTTCTCATCGTTTGACCATGTATCAACGTGTTGTTGGAGAAAACCTGCTGGAATGCTGAAAAATCTCGTGTTTTCCGTGACAAAATCTTTCAGTTGCATTGAGCTTTTTTCTAGTGGATGTTCAAGCCAAGTTTTGTCCAGAGTAGTAACCTTTTTGCATTTGGTATAAATGGAAGCCCCATAATCTTCTTCTTCTTTAGTTCTCTGCCGTCAGGCAGGTTCATATGTCCAATGACGCCATGCACATCAGTTCTGTGCATCTCTCTTTAGCTCTCTGTAACCATCCATTGCCATCATCCAGTCCAGCAGCATTGTTCTTGGTCTTCTTCTTGACTTTTCCCCCCCATTCTTCCTTCGATGATGTCTCTTACTTTGGTGTCACTCCTCATGATGTGGCCAATCCTGTTTCACCATAATCAAAGCTGGTCGACTGCACAGTGTAAGAATTGTGAAAAATTACTTTGGGGAGGAGTTGGACCATTATCCACTTGGAATTGGGGTGTGAAAAACAGACTTTACTATGGGGCTCTAATAAAGACTGGAGGGTTGAAACCCCCCAAACCTCCCGGCAATTTTCACCCTGGGTCGACACCCACTCCAGAAATGAGGACCGGAAGACGGTCTACTATTTCTTTACTGCAGATATCTTCCAACAACTTCCCATATCAGTGAACTGTTAGAGGAACTCCTGGTTGAGATTCAGCTTTCAAGTTTTCAGCAATTTTCTGTCGACTCTTTCTACGCTGCTTACGAATTGAAAAGCAATTGAGATTGAACTCTGTGGGATTATTGCCAAAGCATTGCAGTGTGAAAGAGAGTATAGGCCTACAAGTGTTGATTTTCTATTACTCACTTTCCCCATTGCATTGTCAAAACTTAGACCTATTGCCAACTTTGTGTTACCTTTGAAAATAGAGAGATTATGCAATATACCCGTTATAAAATAAGTTTTCGGAATGAATACTGATATACATGACAAATCAAAATGAAGCGAAATTGCCGCCAAAAGATGCAATGGCTGTTAATGGAACTTAATGCGTTGTAGAATATTTTTAAAATAAAATAAGCAAGTAAGTGACAATTATGATGTTGGGGATGTTAATAAAATGTGCAAGCAGTTGTCTATCAAATTCTATCATGGCCATTTACATGGTTGGAAAGCATATTAATGAAAATTAAGCATATTGTACCACAAAGCCTAAATTAATTCTAAGCTTGAACTTTAACCTCTGGTAGCGACCCCTAGATGTCCTTGGATTATCTCCAAAAATTTTCTCAAATTTTTTCTCATCAATAGAAACCAACTTTGAGGGTGCCCCGTTATAAAATCAGACTTTTAAAAATAAGGACCACACTAATAGCCCTACTGTAACACACCAGTGGCGGCGCCAGGATTTTCGGTGTGGGGGGGGGGGGGCTGAAACCCCAAGTCCTTCCTCACTCCCAGGGGCGCAACTATAGAAAATTTTCCTTGAGGGTGCCCATAAATTAGTCGTAATAATTGCAAGCGTTGAAGGCGCGAAGCCCGTACCGAATAGGGGTCTGTGGGGAGCGTCGTAAGCTCCCCCAGCGGGGCTTGAAGCGGAACCCCAGCCACCAACGCATTTTTAGCTCTGTAGACCTCAACTGGAGACCTTTTTACTCTTAGGCTCTTTTTCAGCTAAATTATTTTATGAACGACCATAAAAAGTGAAAACTTCAAAAAGAAGTCGTTTTGCAGAGTCGCAGACTACCAATATAAGAATGTTTCGGGGAGCAGGTTCGGTTTCGAGGGACACCAAACCTTGTTTCGGGGAGAAACTCTGTTTTGGGAGAAGACTTTGTTTCGAGGGAGACTTTGTTTCGAAGGTTACTTTGTTTCGGGGTGGGGAGACTGTTTCGGGGGAGACTTTGTTTCTGGGGAGATTCTGTTTCGGGGGGTTACTTAACTTACTTTGTTTCGGGAGAGACTTTATTTGGGGGGGGTTACTTTGTTTCGGAGGGTTACTTTGTTTCGGTGGTTACTTTGTTTCGGGGTTACATTGTTTCAGGGGGAGACTTTATTTCGGCGGGAGACTTTGTTTCGGGGGGAAACTTTATTTCGGTGGGTTACTTTGTTTCGTGAGGTTACTTTGCTTCGAGGGTTACTTTGTTTCGGGAGGTTACATTGTTTCGGGGAGAGACTTTATTTATTTCGGCGGGAGACTTTGTTTCGAGGGAGACTTTGTTTCGGGGGGGTTACTTTGTTTCCGGGGGTTACTCTGTTTCGGAAGGATTACGTTGTTTCGGGAGGAGACTTTGTTTGGGGGGGTTACTTTGTTTCGGGGGGGGGAGAATTTATTTCTGTGTGTTACTTTGTTTCGGGATGTTACTTTGTTTGCGGGGGTTACTTTGTTTCGGGATGAGACTTTGTTTCGGGGGTTACTTTGTTTCGGGGGTTACATTGTTTCAGGAAGTTACTTTGTTTCGAGAGGTTACTTTATTTTGAGTGGAAACTTTGTTTCGGGGGTTACTTTGTTTCGGGAGAGACATTATTTCGGCGGATAACTTTGCTTCAAAGGGTTACTTGGTTTGAGAGGGTTACTTTGTTTCGGGGGGTTACTTTGTTTCGGGGGTTACTTTGTTTCGAGGGAGACTTTATTTCTGAGGTTACTTTGTTTCGGGGATTACTTTGTTTCGGTGGGAGACTTTGTTTTGGGAATTACTTTGTTTCGGGGGGTTACTTTGTTTCGGGGGGGGGGGCTTACTCTGTTTCGAGGGGGTTACTTTGTTTCGGGGGTTACTTTGTTTCGGGGGGTTACTTCGTTTGAAGGGGGGGGGGGGTAACTTTATATCGGGGTTTTTTGTTTTGGGGAGACTTTATTTCGGGGGGTTACTTTATTTCGGGGGGTTACTTGGTTTCGCGGGGTTACTTTGTTTTGGGGGAGACTTTATTTCGGGAGGTTACTTTGTTTCGGGGGTTACTTTGTTTCGAGGGAGACATTGTTTCGGGAGGTTACTTTATTTCGGGGGTTACTTTGTTTCGGGGGTTACTTTTTTCCGGGGTTACTCTGTTTCGGGGGGTTACTTTGTTTCGGGGGATTACTTTGTTTCGGGGGGTTACTTTGCTTCAAGGGGTTACTTTGTTTCGGGGGTTACTTTGTTTCGGGGGGTTACTTTGTTTCGGGGGAGTTACTTTGTTTCGGGGGGTTACTTTGTTTCCGGGGGAGACTTTATTTCGGGGGGTTACATTGTTTCGGAGGGTTACTTTGTTCCGGGGGGGGGTTACTTTGTTTCGGGGGTTACTTTGTTTCGAGGGGTTACTTTGTTTCGGGGGAGACTTTGTTTCGGGGGGAGACTTTATTTCGGGGGGTTACTTTGTTCCGGGGTTACTTTGTTCCGGGGGTTACTCTATTTCGGGGGGTTACTTTATTTCGGGGTGGGTTACTTTGTTTCGGGGGTTACTTTGTTTCGGGGGGTTACTTTGCTTCGGGGGGTTACTTTGTTTCGGGGGTTACTTTGTTTCGGGGGTTACTTTATTTCGGGGGGTTACTTTGTTTCGGGGGTTACTTTGTTTCGGGGGTTACTTTATTTCGGGGGTTACTTTGTTTCGGGGGGTTACTTTGTTTCGGGGGTTACTTTGTTTTCGGGGGGTTACTTTGTTTCGGGGGGTTACTTTATTTCGGGGGGGGTTACTTTGTTTCGGGGGGTTACTTTGTTTCGGGGGTTACTTTGTTTCGGGGGGTTACTTTGTTTCGGGGAGTTACTTTGTTTTGGGGGGTTACTTTGTTTCGGGGGGAGACTTTATTTCGGGGGGTTACATTGTTTCGGGGGGTTACTTTGTTCCGGGGGGTTACTTTGTTTCGGGGGGAGACTTTGTTTCGTGGGGTTACTTTGTTTCGGGGGAGACTTTATTTCGGGGGGTTACTTCGTTTCGAGGGGTTACTTCGTTTCGAGGGGTTACTTTGTTCCGGAGGGTTACTTTGTTTCGGGGGGGTTACTTTGTTTCGGGGTGTTACTTTGTTTCCGGGGGTTACTTTGTTTCGGGGGGGGGGTTACTTTGTTTCGGGGGATTACTTTGTTTCGGGGTGTTACTTTGTTTCCGGGGGTTACTTTGTTTCGGGGGGTTACTTTATTTCGGGGGGTTACTTCGTTTCGGGAGGTTACTTTATTTCGGGGGGTTACTTTATTTCAGGGAGTTACTTTGTTTCGGGGGTTACTTTGTTTCGGGGGGGTTACTTTGTTTCGGGGGTTACTTTATTTCGGGGGGTTACTTTGTTTCGGGGGTTACTTTGTTTCGGGGGTTACTTTATGTCGGGGGTTACTTTGTTTCGGGGGGTTACTTTGTTTCGGGGGGTTACTTTGTTTTCGGGGGGTTACTTTGTTTCGGGGGGTTACTTTATTTCGGGGGGGGGGGGTTACTTTGTTTCGGGGGTTACTTTATTTTGGGGGTTACTTTATTTCGGGGGGTTACTTTGTTTCGGGGGGTTACTTTATTTCGGGGGTTACTTTATTTCGAGGGGTTACTTTGTTTCGGGGGTTACTTTTTTTCGGGGGTTACTTTGTTTCGGGGGGTTAATTGAAGAACCGCTATATCAAATTTTCAGTAAATAACTAAAATTAATAAATTTGCGCCATTGTAGTTGCAGAACTGTCTGCACAGTTGGTAGTTAAGTTTAATTAAGATTACGGCATAACTTGTAGGCCTAAATGTAAAGCCCAGTGCGTCTTGCAGGCGTTTCAATGAAGAAAAGATTATGATTATTTATTAAAGCTGCCAATATCATCACAGTAAAAAATAAGGTGAGTATCGCCCGGGCTGTTTTTAAAGAATTTTTAGAACTGCACAACTCCTTCTTTCCTTTCCCATCCTCCATGGTAAATTACTTCCAATCGGAGGACAATGACTTTTTTGCTAGTTTTAACTGTGCAGAAGTGCTTCTACAAAATAATGCACAAATCCAGTTAGAACTGCACATTTTGTGTACAACTGCACGTGAAGAAAAAGCCCTGGGACTCCAATTCCTAATCGCTCGGATCCACTCCCAGTAGAACTTGGCACGGAGCGGAAGATTGTTAGATCCGCTTCTTCCTCAGAATAGGTCAGAATAGGCATAGACCTATTTAGTTTATTAATAGGCCTACGGGAGACACGGGCCTATATTGCGAAACCTTCCTCCTCCTCGCGCTTTTTGATTGAGTCTCTAAACGTTTAAGCTTAATATCAAGAGACCTATTATATTAATAGGCCATAGCCTATTATAGTCCCATCTAAGAAAGCAAGAAAGCAAGAAACGTTTGAAATACACGATCTTACATTATTTTATTCCCCGCAAGGGAGGTTTTCACAAACCACATTGATCAGGCATAATAGGCCTAGTGATCGGGTCGACTAAAAAGAGCGATCTTTTCTTGTAGGTCTGCTATAAATAGGTTATGCTTCCAGAATAGTTTCCGCGTTACATATTTGCTTCCAGAATAGTTTCCGCGTTACATATTTGGTTCCAGTCGGTTACAAAGTTTGTCAGTTTTGCGACTTATTTTTTGTCCTTTGAAAAATACGGCGTTCGTAGGCCAACATTAAGCTACGGTGGTGATATTTAGGACTTCTTATAGCGTCGCTTCGTTGGTGGTAATGATGATGACGATGACGATGGCTTGGGACTAGTTTTCTTAAGCCATTCCCTCAGCTCTTCAGCATCGCTGGCATCCATTTCAACGGGTGCGTTCTCTTGAGCTGCTGCTGCTTCGGCTTCTGCCTTTTCTTTCCTTCAACGAGAAAAATCAGCCGAGATAAAGTAGCACAGATAGTCATTAAGAATTTGAGATAGAATTATAGATCAGATATAATAATAACAAATAGATTGATAGCCTGATGATAGACCAATAGATAGGAGAATAGATCAGGTATATTAGCCTACAAATAGATTGATAGCCTTACGACGGACAATAAATAGGAGAATAGATAAGATTTTTTGTTGGTCCATATCTGTCTGTAATATAGTCTCCCGTTAGAGATAGGTCTAGGCTACATTGAATACCTATAGCTATTACTCGCTGGCGTTTTACATGCTCCTTAATAATAAAAAAAAACTAATTGTATCATCGTGGTTGGACTGTGAACGCTTCTGAGTGGGCTTTGTGATGATTGTATTGCATTGCATTGTAAGCTTATTGTATTAACACATTTATAAATTGCCTCTACTAGGGTGAACCGTTCAGAGGCGCTCCCAGTGCGCAAGGCCACGAGATTAGAAAAGTTTTGAGGAAAGGAAATGAGGAGGAGGTATTACCAGTTAGAAGTTGAGACCGAGTAGATAGAGACAGAGTATCCCAAAGAGAGGGGCCAATATTGATGTAAAGGACGGGGACTGAGCCAGATAGAGGCCTATCCTATGAGGCTATGATGACCAATTATAGTAGCCTATGATGTAAAAACGATGCGAAAACAGGCTAATGTGCTTTCTCCCTTCTCCTACATATAGGAAATGACAACGAGCGGTATTTGGCCGGGTGCAACAGTGGGGCACAAGTAGGCTACTGTTCTTACACCCCAAACACCCACACCTTCAATTACGCCCCAATGCCAATGGTACACCCTAGATATGATCATTAGACTCACTTGCTGAAGCGGGTGTCAGTGCTTCGCGGTCGGACTTGCTGCAATCAAATAAATGTATTATATAATTATGTACAATTGTACATACATGTATGTGTGCACTGTACAGTCTGCAGTGGTGTTACAGTAGTGTAGCACAGCGTAGATTATTAATGAATGAATTACCTCTTGAATGAATGAAAGAATAAATAAATGAATAAATGAATAAATAAATAAATGAATGAATGAATAAATGAATGAATAAATAAATGAATGAATGAATAAATAAATGAATAAATGAATGAATAAATGAATGAATGAACGAATGAATAAATGAATGAATGAATAAATAAATAAATGAATGAAAGGATAAATGAATAAATAAATGAATGAATAAATGAACGAATGAATGAATGAATTAATAAATGAATAAATGAACGAACGAACGAATGAATGAATGAATAAATGAATGAATTAATTAATGAATGAACGAATGAATGATTGAACGAATGAATGAATGAATGAACGAATGAATAAATGAATGAATGAATTAATAAATGAATAAATGAACGAACGAACGAATGAATGAATGAATAAATGAATGAATTAATGAATGAATGAACGAATGAATGATTGAACGAATGAATGAATGAATGAACGAATGAATAAATGAATGAATGAATAAATAAATAAATAAAAGAATAAACGAATGAATGAATCAATCAATAGGCCTAAATGAATAAATGAATGAATGAATGAATTAATTAATTAATGATTAATTAAATGAATGAATGAACGAACGAATGAATTAGCGCATTGTGACATTGAATGGTGACAAGTCATAGTTAAGTTTACCTTATTGCAGTGATAATACTTTTCCTGGGCGTAACGGTCGCTATCTTGGAGGCTTTGCGAGTTGTAAGGCTGCTTCTGGTCCCACTTCAACCTCTTCCACGCCTTCGAGCCTGACAGGTAAACAACAATAGTAGGCTATTGTCAACTTTTGACGTTATAGACCGATATGCCTGCTACAGGCATGCAGGTCTACTACATAGGCGTTCATACAAATGTGTAGCGTTACTCAGGAGTTCTCTTGAAGTGGCGCTGTATAATTGTTCGATTACAATTACAATTACAATAGGCATGCATCATACACATTTCTTGTTGTTCAAACAGACCTTTGACATTATAGGCTACTCCAACAGGCAGGTCTATACTACATAGGCATGTATCCTACACATTTCTTCTTCTTCGTCTTTAGTCTTCTGCCCTTATAGGCAGGTCCAAGATTCCAACGACACCATTCTTGTCTATTCTGTGCTTTTCCCTTGATTTCGTTATGATATCCTCGTCCCCTTTCTCTGTCCATCAACCAGTCCAACATCATCTTTCTCGGTCTTCCTGGTGATTTCTTTTCCTCCACTCTTCCCTCGAGAACAGTCCTCAATAGCGAGTCTCTTCCTCAACATTGTGCCCAAAGCCCCCAAAATATTTTGGACACATTACATGCACAAAACTATTATCATTATTATGTATAATTATCAAGTTAATTGTTTGAGTTATAGTTGCAAGGTTTTGTTCAATCTCTAAAGTGACTGCAGTGCTCAGCAATAACAATGACAGCAGCAACATAAATAACAGCAGCAACAACAACAACAGCAATAACAATATTGCTATTGTTATTATCATCGTTATTATTGTTGTTATTATTAGTGTTATCATCGTCATTGTCATCGTCATAGTCATTGTCGTCATCATAATCCTCATCATCATTGAAACTTTTCAACCAATGGCCTTTACCTTCCCTGACGAGCTCCTTTCCGTCCCTGTAGCTTCCCTTGTGCTTTTTACGGAATTCCCGCATGAATACGATATAACCGTTCACGGGTCGCTTTATAACTTGTTTTTTGTCGATCTCATACTGAGCTTTCTAAAAGTACATGCAATTTACAATACAATACAATACAATACAATACAATACAATACAATACAGATACAATACAATACAGTACAATACATTACAATACAATACAATACAATACAATTAGTCATTTATTCCGCTCTTTAACAAAAACAAGTCTTGCAAAAAAGCGCGGGCTTCACTACAAATCTAGTTAGGCCTGTAATGCAATGAAAACAAATGAGTTTAACTTTTAAGTTTATTGTGTAGCCTGTTCGTTTTCAAATAATTATTGCTGAGTCCACGCAACTCAAGTGTCAACAACTTATCCAAAAATCACTTTTATTATAGGTTATTAGGCCTAATAATTATTATCCACAAGCAGCCAGAGCTGCAACCATGGGCGGGGTGCACTCTTGTACCTCTCCTGGAGAATTGCAGCTATAGTTTAACTAAGCTTATAGTAATTTATCTTAACAAAATTTCCTACATGTAGCCTAGTAAAGCACTAACGATTCTCATAATGGGGCATACTGCAGCTAGGGAGTGGAACTGTGAAATTAATAATAATTAATTATTATGGAAACCTCATGGGAAAATACAGAATAAAATGTTCTTCATTTCCTGCCTTGCAATTTTCAAGCTCTTGCTAAAAATTGTAATCGTGTTCCCTCCTGCGAAATCTCTGAGGGGTGGGCGCCCATGTTCCTCAGGTTACTCCATCCATCACCCTCATTACACGTTTGTCGCCCAGAGTTCATTACCTTTTGACTGGTAGGCTACCTAATAAATGATTAGCTCAACGAATCTATCTGACAATGTATAGCCTATTGGTGTAATTCCAAAAAGCAATAGGCAGAACGCTGTAGGTTTACATAAGCACAATTGACAGTATGGCTAGGTCTACATAGAACTTATTAGGCTAAGATAGTTCGTAGCCTATGCCTAGGCTACATGTTTTTGAATAGCATTATTGGAATAAAGACATCTAGCTTTGCTAATCATACTAGCTTAATAATTAATTCTACCTTATCTCAATTATCTTGCCCTTTTGATCTGATTAGCTAACCTGGTCTAATTATCTTATTTGACCTAATTAAATTGGATCACCTAATAAAATACCTGACCTAGTTTCCATACGTGACCTAATTTCCTCGAATGACCTAATTTCATTGCATGACCTAGTTAGCCGGCCAATGAGGTGGCGTGACCTGACCTCCTTGTCGTATCGTTGTTTGTCTGCGGCTGAGGCTTTCACGTAAGGAGCCCGGTCGCTATCAGACATATCCCTCCACTGATCGGCCAGACTTGGCATGCGACGAGTATTGCCCCCAGTCTGTGCAACGACAACACATCGTCGTCGTAGTCGTTATCATCATAATTGTAGTCGTTGCAGTGGCCATCGTCATCAGCCCTTAGGTCGCTGTAGTCGTCGTTAACGTCGTCGTTGTCATCGTCATCATTATCGTCATCATCATCATCATCGTCGTCATCATCATCGTCGTTGTCATCGTCATCATCATGCGTCCGCGAGCGCACATACAAACACACTTACACCCCCACACACACTCCATACACACAAACGTGAATATAATGTGGGGCGCGGTGGTGTAGTGGGTATGTTCGTTGCCCTGCAGCCGAAGGTTGCAGGTTCGAATCCAGCTCAAGTCGCCGCGTAGAGATCTTGGGCAAGTCCTTCACTCACAATTGCTCAGCGCTTCGGCGTTAAACTCCGATGCAGTGTCCGCGCTGCAGTCGGGAGCGCCTCTGAGAAGCGAGCTTGAAGTACGGTAACTCTAAAATTTGAAGTGCTACAGAGTAACGAATTGGCCGAAACCGTTTGTTCTACGATGGGAAACTTGAAGGGGCGCTATAACAAGTGCACATACATGTACAAACATACAAACATAATATCATAATACAACCATCTGCGTGATAATGCTAGCACTGTATTATACAACTATAGGCTTAGGCCTACATATCGATGCATAATTGCACATAATTCTAATTCTACTTCTACTTCATTCGGGGCTGTTTTTAAGGAATTTTTAGAACTACGCAACTCCTTTCCTTTCCCATCCTCTAGGGTAAATTACTTCCAATCGGAGCGCAATGACCTTTTTGGTAGTTTTCATTGCACAAAAGTGCTTCTACAACTGCACAAATCCATTTAGAACTGCACATTTTGTGTTCAACTGCACGTTAAAAAGCCCTGGCTTCATTTCTTTCTCTTCTCAAGACTGTCTTATTCGACCGGAGTTGGACTGGGAGCGCTCCTGAGTAGAACCTTGAAGGAGCGCTATATGAAATTCTCAGTAAATAAATAAAATAATATAATTACCCGTTTCTTTGCTTTTCCTCCTCGTTCTGTCATGCGCTGCTTCACGAAGCAGTTGTATGCCGACATCGCTCTCTTCGGCGCATTCAGGTCGCTCTTCTGGCCGCACTTGACATCGTCTTTGCCACTCGACTGCGACACGGACCCAGAATCGTCTTCATCGTCATCTTTATTATCGTCAGGATCGTCTCCATCTATTGGAAGATTAATTGACCTACGATTATTCACGTGAAATAGGTCTATATGCATGTATGTGTGTGTGTGTGTGTGTGTGTGTGTGTGTATGTATGTGTGTGTGTACAATGTATGTATCTTATATAATTTTTTTATTTTATATGATTTTGTTAAGATGACATCTTAAAATGCTACCATAAGAATGTGAAAACTCAAATGAAAATTATTATTGCACGTATATTTCTTGAAATCTTCGATCACTCTTGTCAGCACTGGAATTATAGTAGAACAATATTATTTCCTTAGGATGAGAAAAATAGCTTAGGCCTGAATGCCGCCATTGCAATGTTAAAATTTTAAAATTACAATACAATAAAATACATTGCAACAGAATACAATACAATATAATGCAATACAATACAACACAATACCATACAAAACAGCACAAAACAATACAATACAATACATCGCAACACAATGCAATACAATACAACACAACACATTGCAATACAGTACAATACAACACAATAAAACACAGCACAGCACAGCACAGCACAACACAACACAATACAATGCAATACAAAACAGTAGGCCTACAATACAATACAAAACAGGACAGCACAATACAGTAGGCCTACAATACTTACCGGATGGTGTGCTCGATATTGCTCGTCTTCCATGTGCTCCATCATCTGTTACCATTGGCTCCTCTTCCTCCTCATTCTCCTCATTTTCCTCATTTTCCTCATTCTCCTCATTCTCTTCATTCTCCTCATTGTCCTCGTCCTCCTTGCTGTGACGGCTACCCATCGTAGAACTATTATTCGTTACTCTGTAGCGCCTCAAATTTTATAGTTACCGTACAACTTTTAGGTTGTAATAATCCTCAAGATTCACAGCTGCTGTGCTGCTATTTCTGCCAAGTAATTCCTCGAGATATTTAAAGTTGCCGTGTAACTTTTACCATGTAATTCTATAAGATGTAGGCTACAGTACATCAGCCACAGTGCAGCTTATAAGCCGTTATTTTACGATCGTAATTGTTGCTTACGGTTTGCAGTTATTCAATTTTTCTCGATGTGCTCCCGTCCGATTTGGGCGTATTATTGTTGTTGTCGTGTTATTCGTTGCTATACTCGCGTTTCAAGGCACCGTTTTTTTAAAATCGCCCTTCTGCGTAGGATACCCTTCTTGGTAAGGCAGGCCTGTGTGTACCCTTACTGGCAAGACAGCCTTAATTCCCTGCGGAATCCTTCCGATGTTTTCGTGGAAGAGCGAAGGGCCTCACTGGAAACCGATCGACGAAACCGGTTTATCGCGGATCACAGCGAGTTTTATGACGTCATATTGATGCGCTTGTAATGGTGACGTAATCGAGTTGGTAATTATCGTGACGTCATGCATCTGTGACGTCGTGAAATCTTGTTTTGCAGCCAAACTAATACGCGCTATTGAGAAATTTATTTTTAATTTACAGTTCTCATTTTACCTTCGAGTCTGCGTTCGATCTCGTTATAGGGTTTCTTCGTGCACTTTGGGAAAACAAATAAATAAGCCTACACTTGAAAAGCTGCCAAGTTTTCCGCCGAGGTAGGTCGCAATCGCAATCGTAATCTCCAAATTTCTAAAGCGCTACTTAAAGCCAAGCGCGGGGCACCAGCTTATTCACGAGCGCTGCGTTGAGTCAGAATGGTTGTCCGTGAGAGAAGTCCGTGGTGGTCCGGGTCGAGTTACCTTGGGATCAGAGGGGTGGAACAGCTACTAAGGCGGGTGTCGTCTGGGTCGGGATTGGAGGGGGGGAGGATCAGGTCGGGAGCTGGAGCCGGTGTCGCATGACAGAGTCCCCACTCTAAAAGTGGTCCCACGGAGACTTTATTTCGAAACAGGTTCTCCCCCGGCGGATCTATTACAGAATAAATTCGGCCCCCGGAGGCTATATTCTGAAATAAAGTCTCCGGGGGTGAGAGAATGTTTCCTCCGCCTACGAAACAAAGTCTCCCCAACTGGAGTTGGGAGCGCCTCTGCGTAGTTTTTCTTTAAGGGCGCTATATTAATTTCTAAATGAATGAATGAATAGGCCTATAGGTCTCTAGCAAACTAAAATAGGAGCACGTCTGAAAACAGATTTTTTAACGTGCAGTTGTACACAAAATGCGCAGTTCTAAATGGATTTGTGCAGTTGTAGAAGCAAAGGTTTGTCAGTCACTCATTAAATTGAGTAAAGCGGGGAGGAGACCCGACCGACGACTCCAATTGGAGCGTAGACTCGGAACCGACCTGGGCTGGCGAATCAAAGTCCACCGTGCCCACCTTCTCGTGGTGCGACCTGTTAGTAACCTTTCCGTATGGAAGGGTGAACGAACGGGCACGGATGGCAAACAGGGGGAAGGCAATGGCAAACCACCCCTTATCTTCTGCCAAGAAAATTGAAATGATGTATCCAAAGACTAGGGAGAGGATCAACTGGAGAGGATACATCAGGGATATCGCCAGAGCTGCAGAAGCTGACGGCACCAGGTGACAGAAGCATTTCTGTACAGTTAGAACTATCAAAAAGGCAGGGCTTAAACCTTAAAGTGTGCCTGGACGGTCATGGACGGCGTCCATGCACTTCTGTTAAAATCTGAACGCCGTCTTGCCACTTATTGGCCAGCACAGACTGGAAAGGTAGCCTAAGGGGCGTCCAGGCACTTATTTGTCCACACTTTGAGCACTGCAAAAAAGGTCATTGTCTTCCGCTTGGAGGTAATTTACACTGGAGGATGGGAAAGAAAAGAAGGAGTTGTAGGCGGAGTTGTAGGCCTACATGTGCAGTTATAAAAAAAATTCTTTAAAACAGCCCTGTCTGACATCAATAATTGTTGTAATTATTTATGAGAATTTTGCATTCGGTACAATAATATTATTTCAGAGGCGGCTGACTGATTTCGCCACAGACAAGGTTCATCCCGCGGCCACACGCAGACTCGTCATTGGCGCACATCTTACCCACACCTAGGGCCTATTAATAGCCTACAAACATCACTATAATACACGGCCATTGAACGCAGACGGCTGTTCGCGCAACCACCGCAAAGCCTATAGAAATTTTGTGCACCGATTAATTAACGCAGAAATGGGAAAGTTAAAAACGATGGTTGAGTTCTGCAAGGAGCATTGCACGCTGGAGCTGTTCGCCGCGCTCTGTCTCTTAGTGAACTGTACCGTACTTCTGATTAACATCTTCTTCTACGTCGTGAACGTCTACCTCTACGCATTGCCAGTGGAGGTCCACTTCCTGACCCCCCTCGAACCGCAGCAGAGGGCTCTACACGACGCGACATTCAAGGCGTTTACCGAAGCGATGGAATCGAGCAACGTGACGTACTTCATATTCGGCGGTACCTTGTTGGGTTCCTGGCGCCACCATGACCTCATCCCGTGGGACGATGACATCGATGTCGTGATCAGCGCCTTCGACCGCGTGGAAGCCAGCCGAGTCCTGCGAGCAAGGGTGGCCAAGGACCATCCGGCGTCCTTCGGTCTGTACGAGTATGCGCCGAGCGGTGAGGGTTACGTCAAGCAGTGGAAGTTCTACCCGCAGAAGGGTAACAATCTCACGGGCATGAGCTACAAGAGCCCGAACGTCGATATCTTCTTCTACATGGAAAACGAGACGCACATCTGGAACGCAGCACCCGACTTCCTCTCCGCCAATATCTGGCCCAAGAGTCACGTTTTTCCGTTACGGAGACGCCCGCTCGGCGGCCTCATGGTCCCGGCCCCCTGCGACCCGGCGGCCTTTCTTGGCGCTCACTACAACGTGTCCTTGTGCCAGTCGAGAACGTTCGACCATGTCACTGAGAAGCACGTGCCATATCCACCGATCCTAGTGCCGTGTTCCCGGCTGGCCCATCTCTATCCGTTCGTTTATCGGCCACACGCGGAAGAAAACGGTTCGAAGGAGTTCGTTCTTGAGACGTTGAGATTCAGCCGTGCTACTCTGCAGCAGTTCAACGCAAGAAGTAGATGCTAACTTTCTTGACACATTGACATACAACTCTTTATAGACTTCCCTCGTTTTTACAAACAGTGAATCTGCACAGAAAATAATCACAACTTCCACGCTGGCTGTAAGACTAAGTTTGGACTTGACGTTGAGCTGTGTCGTCGGTTAAAACTAATGCAAACTTGCCGCGATATAGGCCTATTATTACTAAATACCGTTTAATAATGAAAAAGCGAAATTATATAATTAAATTATATTGAGTGGCATATTTCTCAGGCCACTATTGATGTTATTAATATTTAATAGTCTCTCTTGCTGAACATGCATCTCCGCTATAATTTAGCATTCTTAGAAGTGATTTAGGCCTATTTGTGAAAGAACTAAATTGTTTCACTACAATTTTATAATTTTAAAACCTCACATATAAAATAAATTCTGGCAGAAAATGGCTACAATGAGTCAATTATAAGACTTGGAGTCCCGTGATCTATGCTTCTGTTTACAACATTTATAACATCAATTTCTTGATGAATCATCAAACCTTTCTTCTCTGATGGTTTAGAACTTGTAACGCTCCATTTCCTGCAGAAAATATCACTTTCTATCTTGTACAGTTCTACTAAATTCGACACCCTAAGGATTTCTTCCTTCAAAGCCTCTGTCAAACTGTACCCAGTGTGAGAATTGTTGAAAAATGGAAAAATAACTGAGGGGGGGGGGGAAGAGTTGAACTATGATCCACTTGGAATTGTGATGTGAAACAAACTTTACTATGGACTCTAAAAAAAACTGGGAGTTGAAACCCCAGACCCCGGCAATTGCCACCCTGAACCTTCATTTAACCATAATTATTATAGTGCAATTCATTACACAGTTCGAATGGCTCTGTACAACTGCTCCATTCTGAAAAACTTACTCAATGCTGGTAATGTATGCGACAAACAGACAGACAGAGAGACAGACAGACAGAGACAGACAAACAGAAACAAAATGTTGCTGTGTCTCAGACACACAGACAGACAAACAGACATACCCATCGTGGATTCTGATCTTCGTTCAGTTTTTTCATGTGTAAATTTGAAATCATGTGAATTAGACCCTCTACCTCCTTTTATTATTTGTGACATTCCTGATGACATTGCTGCTTTCTTTGTGTATCTGTTTAATAGGTCACTTGCTGAGGGCTGCATTCCTGCCTCGCAAAAACGGGCCTTGGTCTTTCCTGCACTCAAGAAGCCCAATCTTGACCCTAGTCTCAGTCAAAACTATCGCCCAATCTCAAACCTATCTTTTCTGTCTAAGACTCTTGAAAGACTTGTATCCATGCAACTTCTTCCCTATCTTGAGAAATCGGGCCTCCTTCCATCCCACCAGTCTGGCTATAGGGCTAATCACTCTACGGAAACAGCCCTCCTTTCCATGCTTTCTGATATTTACTCTGCTGTTGACAAGTCTCAAGTCACTCTTTTGGCTCTCTTCGACGTCTCTGCAGCCTTTGACATGGTTGATCATGAGATTCTCTTGCAACGACTTGAAACATCCTGCGGACTCAAGGGTTCTCCTCTCCTTTGGTTTCGGTCCTACCTGTCTGATCGCACCCAAATGATCATCTCTGGTGACTCTAGGACTCAGTGGGTCCCTGTTGTCTTGGGTGTTCCTCAGGGTTCTGTCCTAGGCCCACTCCTTTTCATCCTTTACACGGCTGGCATTACCTCTCTTTTTCCTGGCCACTCTGCAACTGGCCACCTTTTCGCTGATGATGTCCAAGCCTATGTCCATGGACCCTCTTCTGCTCAACTCCTTCTTGCAGGTCGAATTGATGCTCTATCACAAGATCTTCATCTGTGGATGTCATCTAATCGTCTTTCTTTGAACTCTTCCAAAACCCAGTTGATTTGGTTTGGCACTCCTCAACAGCTTCAAAAACTTTACTACACACTGCTCTCTCAAACTTTTCCTCACTTCAACTTCTCCTCCAGTGTTCGTGACCTAGGTGTCACCCTAGATAGTTCTCTTACCTTCACTGAGCACATTGCCAATCTTACTCGCTCTTCCTACTTCCAGCTAAGGCGTCTCAGGGCTATTCGCAAATCTGTCACATCTTCGATCTTTACCTCAATTGTTCATGCTTTTGTCTGTTCTCGGCTTGACTATTGTAATTCTGTTCTTATTGGTCTACCCAAGGTTCGCCTAGCTCCTCTGCAATCTGTACTCAATGCTGCCGCTAGGCTCATTGCCCGCCTTCCTCGATTCTCCCACATTTCTTCATTCATTACTGAACAACTTCACTGGCTTCCTTTCTCGACCCGTATACAATTTAAGGTCCTAATTTTGGTCATCAAGTCTCAAATGGGTCTTGCTCCGAAGTATCTGTGTGATCAGATACTTGGCCCCCCTTCTGCCACTTCGCTGCGTCCTCTTAGGTCCTCTGATCGGCTTGACCTCTTTGTCCCGCGAGTCAGGACCGCCATGGCGCAATCCAGATCATTTGCTTGCATTGGTCCCTCTCTATGGAATGGGCTTCCCCCATCAGTTCGCTCTGCCATCCTCTCTGGTAGTGTATCCTCATCTTTCTCTCGTCTAAAAACTTGCCTTTTTTCTCGGAGATGAACGCACTGGGAGCGCTTCTGAAAGGCTCTTGCTGCAAGAAGCGCTTTATAAATTGTCAGATAAGATAAGATAAGATAAGATAAGATACAGACAGACAGACACCATAGGCGGAGTTTATCAGGGGCTAGGAGGGCTAAGCCCCCCAAGAAAGCCCAAATTCAACTTTTTACCATGAAAATGGTATCCTTTTTCGGGGTTAGCCCCCCTAAGAAGGCCCAGACTCAGGGTTATCCCCTCCAAGAACGGAAACCAACGTCCGCCCATGACAGACACAGACAGACAAGCAGAGACATAGGCCCTACAGACAGACAGATAGTCAGAAAGGCAGACAGACAGAACAAAGTAGTAAGAGACAAACACAGAAAGACGGTCATCCTAAACATCAGACAATGGAGGAACATTCCATAAGCATGTCTTCAACCACATCGTCTAATCAAAAGACACAGAATTCTGCAAAAATACCTGCCACAACATCATATTTTTGTACCCAAGTCGATCCGATTACATGGGATTTGAACAAAAACCAAGAGATTAAAGAAAAACATTTACCGTTATAATTATTATTACTCGTAAAATTAATTTTCAGTTTAACACTGGCATCATCAATTTATTTGAAATGTTTGCAATCCTTGTAGTGGGCCAATGATGGAAGAGTATTAATTATATTACTAAAGCAATTATTACTATTCGTCACTACACTGAACGGTCACTCCTAACATCTGAGGTTTTAACATTATTAACAAGACTAAAGTCTAAAGGTGAAACACGACTTCAGTTTGAAATCCATGTCTTACATCACCGTTTCAAAAACAAAGTCTCTGAAGTCAAGTGTACGCAAAGAAATCCGTGTTGGCGCTGCAAGACTTATTCGAACTCCAAACTGCATCAGGTAACAAGTACTAACAGGTACAAGATAATGACTATCGAATAAATACCTTCTAGATGTATCCTACCTATACACCGCCATTTTCAGAAGTACTTAAAAAGTTCCACATACATCACCAGAAACGTTATCAGTACATACAGTACCAGAGATGTACCAGTACCTAAATCCAAGATATGTACAAGTACACTCAGTACCAGATACGTACCAGCACACACAGCCCAGTACCAGTACCTACATCCTAGATAAGCACTAGTACTTGCAATATCAGATACATACCAGGACACACAGAGTATCGGATATGTACCAACACACAAAATACAGACATGTACTAGCATACACAACCCAGATACGTACCAGTACACACAGTATTAGGTATATACCAGCACTATAATTGTACCAGTACACATAATACCAGATACATACCAGTACATATAGTACCAGATACATACCAGCAAACACAGTACCAGACACACGCCAGCACCCACAGTACCAGGCATGTACCAGTACACACAATATCAGATATGTACCAGTACCGACAAAATAAAGAATTACACGCCAACCAATAGATAATTTGAATTGTCACACATGTTTCAATCATAGGAATGAATGATTACCTCGCATCATTTCGTTTAAATTTATATAGCACCAACTTGGACTTGGAGAAGAATGGAGAAGATCAGCTGGACAAAACACAGAACAAATGAGGAAGTGTTGGAAAGGTTAGGAGAGGAAAGAACAATGATAAAAACAATCAGAGAAACACATAAGAAATGGATAGGGTAGAGGAGACAGTCTGGTGAAAACGGTGATAGAAGGAAAAATGGAGGGAAAAATAACAAGAGGAAGACCACGGCAGATGCTGCTGGACACGTTGATGACGAGGATTGGATACCAAAAACTAAAGGAGAAGGCCCGGCGGAGGGAAGAGTGGTGACATTGGACAGCCGAACCTGACTAGGGGCAGAGAACCAGACGAAGAAGAGCACCAACATGGGTCAGAAAAGCGGCCCTAACCAATGTCAAGAACTAAAAACAATTCTGGGAGTAACAGTTCTTGGGGAGAGGAGGATCTGAAATCTTGACACTATGTCACAGAGCAAAGAGCCCAACCACTGAGACACATCACCTTCACAAGAAAAATACACCGACAAGCATAACATAAAAATGGAAAGACAGTTGAAACGCACAAAAAACAGCCTCACAACGTGTTCGAATCCACCTCAAGCCGCCGCGTAGGGACCCTGAGTCCTTCACTCGCAATTGCTCACGCGCTTTGGCGTAAAACTCCGATTCAGTTCCCACGCTGTAGTCGGGAACACCTCTGAGTTGAAATCTTGAAGAGGCTCTATAACAAGTGTTAATAAAAATAGAAAACAGGACTTTAACTTTATTATATTAAGATCATTCTAAAACTAGGCCAAGTTTAGGCTACATCATGAAGTCAGGTTCTAATAAAAAAATCCTATTATAGTGCCTCCAGTGAACAAACAACATAAGACCACCACACTTATAGATGACAAATATATTAACCCTTTACGACCCGATGGTGTAGAATTCCCACACCATTTACTGCACATTGGTCGGTAAAGAGTCAACGAATTTGTGAGACCATTACACACACATTATCGTGGACCATAGTTACTTTATTATATTAAGATCATTCTAAAACTGGGCCAAATTTACATCATGACGTCAGGTTCTAATAAAATGACATTGTAGTGCCTCTTGTCGACAAGAGAGTACCACACAATAGATGGTCCTCAAAGATGACAAAAACGCAAATAGGCGAATTCATGAGACCATTACACACACATATTATCGTGGACCATAATTACGCGGAATACCGCAGACCAAAAATTTAATAGAGACCGCAACGCAGACCAAAAAGTCGAGGCACAAGTCGTACAATAGAGGTCTACGAGTCGTACAATAGAGGTCTACGAGTCGTACAATAGAGGTCTACGAGTCGTAAAATAGAGGTCTACGAGTCGTAAAATAGAGGTCTACACGACTAAAATTCGTCGTCGTTCAAAACACCGATTATAGATCAAGAAATATTCGAGAAATTCCGCCGACTCGTGAGAAACGAACTGCTAAAAAAATAGATCATCATCAACAACGACGAGAAAAAAACCAAAAGTCAATAAAATAATGAAGCGATCCAGTTTATGAGATCGAAACAAGCTGCACACTACACACAGTACCAGATATGTACCAGTACCAACATCGCAGATACGTACCAGTACACACATATGGTACCGGTTACACACAGTACCGGGCACGGACGAGTACCAACATCCAAGATATGTACCAGTACACACATAGTACCTGATACATACTAGTGCACACTGTACCAGACATGTACCAGTACCAACATCCCAGATACAAAACCAGTACACACAGAGTACCAGATGCATACAAGTGAACCCAGTACCAGTACACACAGTATCAGGTACTACCAGCAAAAAACATCCCAGACACGTACCAGCACTCACACTGCCAAGATACATACCAGTGCACACACAGTACCAGGCACATACCAGTACTTACAGTACCAGGCACGTACCAGTACTCACAGCATCAGTACTAGTAACGGCCAATAAAGGATTACACACGTCCAACGCTAACGTCTAAGGTAAAAAATTGGCAATGGATTAAAATGGCCGCAAAACAGAATTCAAACCGCTGAACAGATTCTGGTAATTCAGAAAGAAAAAAACACGTTCAGAAACATGACTATTTCAGTCAATAGAGACATACATGCCTCTCTTTCAATTCAACAATTGGCTTCACTTAAATAGAAGCATTGATGTTTCATAACCAGATGTGCCAATTAATCTATTCTTGCACACGATAAACAACCACATCCTATCAATCAATCAATAAATCAATCACATAAATTTATCTATCTCCCCCATCCAACTTCCAAATATCGTAAAACCTAACACAACATACTTCCCCAAAATACTCAGCAGTAGTCCAAAATTGTCTTGTACACCCACTTACACAGCCAAAATATAAATTCGTCACAACAATAAAGGTAAACACCAAAAATACAGGTAAGTGACGGTAAAAGGTAGATGATCACACAGGTGTGAGTGAAATGATAATACACGTGTGAGGGAGATGATAATACAGGTGTGAGGGTGTTGCTAATCCAAATTTCATGAAGACATTTTAACTTACAGAACACCAGAACTGATTACATCCACTAAAAAAACATTCCAAACCATCCACGTCGTTCTTGGAAAACACCGATTCAAAGTATGCATTCCAATACAGATATTTCAAACTGCCGACATCTTTGCATTAAATTTAAACATCGCTGTCGCAAAAAAGTCCAATTCAACAGATTTTCACAAGCAGAAAGAATTTGCCGTTAAATTGTTATACAAGTTACAATTCCCTGACTTGCAATAATAATAACACCATCTCCCAAATATAAACATGCTGCAATAAACTCGCAAATCATCGTATCTCTCAATAACCTACCAATATCCTGGGACTTTTAACATGCAGATGCCCTCTCCGTAAAATATTCCTAACACCACAGCAAAATTCCTCCCAATATTGTAAAACTTAATGCTGCACATCTCCACTGGATATTAAAGCGGTTGTCCAAAGTTGTCCTGTAGTCCAATTTACACAGCCAAACAATAAATTCATCAGAACGTGAATGGTATACTATACACCGAAAAAATACAGGTAAGTGATGATACAGGTAGATGATAATACAGGTGCGAGACAGGTAAATAAACGGCAAGTCAAAGTAAGTCAACTGGCACATCCATCGTATCCAGAAAAGAAATAAGTTGCAAGTTGGCAACCGATACTCTCTGCAGTTCCTCAGATGCATACACGCATACACATTGAAACATTTTACATTCCATGACTAAAAATAATCTCTCCTCTCAACAACAGTGGTTCCGAACCTTTTTTGGCTGTAGGGTCACTTTTTCTAAGTTGGAAGACACAAGGGCCACTTTTTCTTAGTTAAAGGACATTAGGGCATTTAGGAGGGCCACAATGCTAAAATTTAATTAACCAAAAGCATATAAAAATTGTTATAATTAATTCAAAGTAGAATTTGTGATGTTTATAGACTTCAAAATAACATAATTTATAATAGAAAATGACATGTTCTATCCTGTCCAAATTGTCAATGTTTTCATATATTTTTGCTAATTCTTTGAGAGATGAGTGCCACTGTTGAGGCCTGTCGGGCCATTTTGTGAGGCCTCACGGGCCACTTTTGGCCCACGGGCCACAAGTTGGGAACCGCTGAACTAGACTGTCTCACCCTGCCCGTCACTAGGTCCTGACCTCAACCCTGACCTTTCGTAATAACCTTCGATCCCGATGACACAATCACTTCTCAAACATCCTCACCCGTAATAACACAGACAGTGAAAACATTTCCAAGACGACATCCCGACATTAGCGACGTTAGTAAATCAGTCACATAACACGTCAAGTTCCTCAAATCTGCAGACAAACACGAGGGAATCTCTGCGCCAAAAAGGCCAAACTCCATGTCAACACCACACAACCTTCAACCTCACATGTTCAAGAATTCGAACTTCCACTAAGAGATAATAAATAGGAACTTCTTCATATCAAGGGTCCTATATAAATAAACACATCACTTTTTTCATCACAAGTCTTCCATTTCTAAAGTTAACTTTCCAAACTTTCTTTCTCGCTGTCATTCGTAGCATTGTGCTTGCTTGGGTGCAGCGTGTCATCTGTGGATTTAACAATAAAACGAATACTTAAAAATGGAAATCGGGGCAGTGAAAATAACTGATAAAAATGAGAAGCGCGAGGTCAGTGCTCGATAATTGTGACGGGGAGGAAAAAACCAGATTCGAGTGAGTTCACGAGAGCCGTGGAATAAAAAAATTAAATTCACAGGCGGAAAAGGTTTCTAGCTCAACTACTAAAATACAGGACGACATGACGCTCGTAACAATTACCATTCTCCGCTCGCGAGACGTTCGTTCGCTCGCACGCTTCGTTATCGCCGACGACATCACCCAACTGACTACTACCGTACGACCGAATCTGGATCTACCTACACATCATGTTGTCACTTTCTGAAAACTACAGTTTTTCTTTTTTTCTCTTCCTCCGCCAGACCAACAACAGCTCGTTCTTAAACGACGATGGGGGAAACACAACAACGGCTAAAGAGGGACAAAACTTTTCTTCTTCCTCCGGAGGAGACTGGTTCCCCGCTAGACTTTACTCGTCGCTGTGCCACTACTGCTGCTGCTGCTGTAGGGGGGTGGGTCGATGACAATGTGAGGTTTCTTGATGAGGGATTCGTTCACCTCGCCCCCCGGTTCGTCCTCGTCGTCGTCGGCGGCGATCTGGAATCGGACTTCGTCTGGTTTAGCGTGGGGCGACGTCTCCTCTTGCTCCTCCTCGATAGTGGTGTCCTTCACCTTCCTGGAAAAGAAGAAATCGCAATCCAATGGATTGATTGATTGACCGATTGATTGACTGATTGATTGACTGATTGATTGCTTGATTGATGACTGATTGATCGACTGATTGATTGACTGATTGATTGACTGAGTGATTGACTGAGTGATTGACTGATTGATTGACTGATTGATTGATGACTGATTGATTGACTGATTGATTGACTGAGTGATTGACTGAGTGATTGACTGATTGATTGACTGAATGATTGACTGAGTGATTGACTGAGTGATTGATTGATTGATTGATTGACTGATTGATGGTTACAGCGCAAATATGACCGCAAAATTGCATCGCATCCATAAATTTATAAAACGCCTTGAGCTAGTAGTGTTGTGTATCATTAAATTTATATAGCACCTCTCACAGTGTGCAGCACCGATAATTCTATATAATGCGTCTCGCAGTGTATTGTGTCCATAAATAAATCTATAAACTTATAATTATAGCATTTATACAGCACGGCTTGCAGAGCACACTGATCAGAGGTACTCCCAGAGCGCGCGAGAGAAAAGTGGTCTTGAGACAGCGGATAAAGGAACGCAGTTCGTCTGCTACTAAGGACGACGCATTAAATGCATTCTTTAACAACCTTAGAAATACTATTGCGGGGCGCGGTGGTGTAGTGGTGGCGTCGTTGCCTTGGAGCCGGAAGGTTCGAGGTTCGAATCCAGCTCGCCGCGTAAGGACCTTGGGCAAGTCCTTCACTCACAATTGCTCATGCGCTTCGGCGTGAAACTCCGATGCAGTGTTCGCTCTGCATTCGGGAGCGCCTCTGAGTATGCCAGAGAGCTTGAAGGAGCGCTATAACAAGTGCGCATACAAACAAACTATATTGAACACATAATGACCTCCCCCCAAACCTCCATCTCTCCACCTGACCAGTCAATCTTTATTTCTCAAGTCCCTTAAACCTTTTTTTCTTTGGTCGTGGCTGGGCTGGGAGCGCCTCTGAGTAGTTTCTTGAAGGGCGCTATATAAATTCTATTAATGAATGAATAATGAACATATATAGGCAGAGATGAATGCCGATTAGGAGGTCTAAGGTGGGTGGGTGGATATAGCAATCACTGCTGTGTAGCATACCTGTGCCTTGGTTGTTGTTGGAGCTGGGGTTCGGAATTCAGTTGGTGCCAGATGCCAGTCTTCGACATCTCCTCCGAGATGTTCATCTGATGCGAGACTGGGTCGTAGGTGATGCGGTTGACAGGGATCTTCAGAGACTTGCCTTCCTTCAGGGGGATGTTTACGACACCACCTGCCATTTCTATCACCTGCTGCACATGTGTCAATGACACCAAAATACGAGTCAGTACCTCCTTGCAATTGCACCATCTAATCTAATCTTGATCATAATCTAATCCATCCTGATCAAATCAACTCTAATTGGACACTTTCTAATCTAATCTTGATCGTAATCTAATCCATTATGATCAAGTCAACTCTAATCAGACACTTTCTAATCTAATCTTGATCGTAATCTAATCCATCCTAAGAAAATCAACTCTAATCCGACACCTTCTGAGATATTGTGGTCTAACCTGTTTTAATAAAATCCATGTTAATCTAATCCGTTCTAAATCTAATCCATTACAATAGAATATATTCTAATCAGATATATACTAATTTAATTCATTCGAAACTAATCCTTTCTAACCTATTGCTATTTCCTATTGCTACCTTGAAATTGCTATGCCCTATTGTTACATCCTATTGCTACATCCTATTGTTATGTCCTATTGTTACGCCCTATTGCTACATTTCATTGATACCTTCCATTCTTACATCCTATTGAACAATACGTCTTATTGATACGTCCCATTGTTACGTCCTATTGTTACGTCCTATTGTTACGTTCTATTGTTACCTCTTCGGGATTGTCTGTATCAATGAGTTTCTTTCGTTTCTCCTCCTTCTCTCGCTTGTGCGATTCAGGCATGATGTCATCAAGCCACTTCAGTTCGTGGCGAGTGAACACCCAATCGAGCGCCTTACGGATGAAACACATCGCCAGAACCTGAAACAACATGACACCAGTCATCATTGCTAGCATCACCCAAGGATGAGAGATAGCCTAGTGCAGTGGTTCCCAACCCGTGGCCCGCGGGCCAAAAGTGGCTCGCCAGGCTTAAACAAATGGCTCTCATCTCTCAAAGAATTCACAAAGATATATGAAAAAATGGCAATTTGGACAGGAAAAATTACATTTTCTATTACAAATTATTTTATTTTGACGTCTATAATAACATCAAACATTCTATTTTGTTTCAATTACAACAATTTTACATGCCTTGGGGTAAAAAATTTCTTTAAAAAAATACAAATAATAATAATATATAAGCACCCCACACAGACTCCCTCCATCACCCACCATAAGTGGAAAGACAATAGAGATTGTCTCGATCTGCTTGATCACCCAGAGTCCAGCGAGGCAAAGCATCTGTATGGCAGTGAAGAGATGGACACGACGCAGTGGAACGTTGCGGAGGAACATGTAGTCCGGTTGGTACTTCGTCGGCATGAACATGATCATGACACGCTGGACAAACTGCAATCATCACATGAAATATGATTATCTTATATGTGTTGGACTTGTAAGCTGAAATATCCAAACTACTGATCATCTGACTGAAGGTGATCAAGACTGATAATGATAAAAGACTGATAATGATAAAAGACTGATAATGATAAAATACTGATAATGATAAAAGACTGATAATGATAAAAGACTGATAATGATAAAAGACTGATAATGATAAAAGACTGACAATGATAAAAGACTGATAATGATAAAAGACTGATAATGATAAAAGACTGATAATGATAAAAGACTGACAATGATAAAAGACTGACAATGATAAAAGACTGATAATGATAAAAGACTGATAATGATAAAAGACTGAAAATGATCTGTAACTGAAAATGATCTATAACTGAAAATGATCTATAACTGAAAATGATCTATAACTGACAATGATCTATAACTGATAATGATCGAAGACTGACAATGATCAAAACTGACAATGATCAAAACTGATAATGATCAAAACTGACAATAATCAAAACTGACAATGATCAAAACTGAGAATGATCAAAACTGACAATGATCAAAACTGACAAATGACAAGATTGATTGAAGCATTCTGTACAATAACAATGGTAAGTACATAACCGTTCAGATTAGATTAGATTAGATTAGATGAGATTAAAGACTTGCCTGAATTCCCTTCAATGATGAGACACCCATGAACAAGAAAACACCGTAGAGGACTGGCATTGGTATGTACTGAAAAACAACACACAAATAAATAAGAATTTCCAATGCATTTATTTGAATAGCTAGCATTAGGCAGTTGCTCGTCTTCCTAAGTACTCTCATATCATCGCTTATGATCAATCAACTACACTGGCTTCCTCTCTCTACCCGCATACAATATTAATAAAGTCCTTTCTCTGGTACTCAAATCCAAACTGGGTCTTGCACCGAAATATCTCAGTGATCTCATTCGTTCTCCTCTTTCTGCATCTTCTCATCGACCTCTCCGTTCTCTGGACAGGTCAGACTTGTTTGTCCCATGAGCTACGACCACTATAATTGGTCAAATTCGATCATTTACCATCATTAAGCCCTCCTTATGGAATTCTCTTCCCTCCACTCTGCGTGGGACTCTACTTTCAGGATCACTTTCTCTTCTCAACACTTATTTTTTCTCCAGAGGTTATCGCACTGGGAGCGCTACTGAATGGCCTCGGCTGTGAGTGGCGCTATAGAAATTACTAATTGCATTACATTATTCTATGAAGAATAGGATCCACCAGAGTTAGCCTTTGAGGGATCTTATATGGTTTAGAGCTATGCTTCCCAACCTTTCTGAACTTAAGGGCCACTTTTTCTAAGTTGGAGGTCATTATGTGTTCTATCCTGTTCAATTTTCCACATATTTTTGCTAATTCTTTCACAGATGAGGGCCATTTGTTTAGGCTAGGCGGGCCACTTTTGGCCCACGGGCTAGAGTTATTCTAAGACAGACTTCTGACCTTTAGGACATCAGCCATCAGTGCGGACAGTCCGACCATAATGAAGACGAGAACTCCCGTCGCTCTCTGCTCCCTAGAAAAGAAAAACCAAACAAGCAGAACCATTGACAACACAGCAAACTACCGGTACTGTTTGTATGTGCGCTTGTTATATCGCCCCTTCAAGCTCTCCCTACTCAGAGGCGCTCCCGAATGCAGAGCGGACACTGCATCAGAGTTTCACGCTGAAGCGCTGAGCAATTGTGAGTGAAGGACTTGCCTAAGGTCCTTACGCGGCGAGGTGAATTCGAACCTCGAACCTTTCGGCTCCAAGGCAATGACGCCACCACTACACCACCACGCCCCGCAAACTATGATCTAACCCAGCGGTGCGCAACCTGCGGCCGTACGGCCGCATGCGGCCGTGAGAGGAATTATTGGCGGCCGTGGACGCAAATCCAACTATAACATACTGGCGGCCGTTTGTAGATAAATTCATGAATATTTTTATTTCATTGTTTTGAAACTAAGGTTATGTGAAGCAGATAGTTGCATTTGTACTTTTTAGTGTAGGCTACTTACATGTAGCACACGCGTACGCACCCACCTACGTAGGCTACATGAACGCGCGGGCGCACCCACCATTTGTCCGTCGCATGTGCGCACGTATCTTAGAGGTATCAGCAGCCTGCGTACAATGTATGTGTCCTCCAGATAATTATAGCTCAAAGAACCCGTCAGAGTACTAATATTTCATACCCAGCCGGGCCAGCCCCGGAAGTGAATCAAACGATACGGACTAAGATTCCTCCACTAATGAGTGGATATTGTACAAGCAGGGTCGACCGTCAGCCATGACCGCTGCTGACGGGAGAGAGTGACCAATGAAACTTACACCAAAGATAATTTTCAATTATATTAGGTTACAATGTACAACTGTATCTGTGTAGGGCAGAATGGAAAACAGGTGGCGTAGAAAGCTGCGTGGGGCTCACACCTTGATCATGCGTTTATCTGACTTCATGAATAGATCACCCACTCACTGCTGAAATTCGAAAGGTTAAAACCCTTCATTTTCCTTCTCGGCGTCACGGGGCCACAGCGATCGTCTGCCGGACGCTCCTTTTCCCCTCCCAGAAACCTCGATTTTACCCCCGCCCCCAGAGGAGGGGACTAAATTAAACATAGGCGGCCGTGCTAAGAATGTGAGCCTTTGATGCGGCCGACACTGACGAAAAGGTTGCGCACCCCTGATCTAACCTCAATATCAAAACTTTCTTCTGTCACAGCCAGAATCTGACGCATGCATGGACAGTGTAGCACAATGACCACTATTATATTCAAATGCATATTGACCACTAACTGACGACTACTACACTCTGCTGCATAACTGACCACTACACTAAACACTGGCCACTGCTACACTCAGCTGCATAAGTGACCAATACACTCAACACTAAACACAATTTAGATTGCCAATTGAGAGGTCAGAGGCACGGCGGTGTAGTGGTTAATTCGTTGCCTTGCAACCGGAGGGTTGTAGGTTCGAATCCATCTCAGGTAGGGACCTTGAGTGAGTCCTTCACTCGCAATTGCCTGTGTGATTCAGCGCAAAACTCCGATTCGGTGTCTGCACTGTAGTCGGGATCGCCTCTGAGTAGAAAGACCTTGAAAATGCGCTATATGTTTGTTTGTATGTGCACTTGTTATAGCGCCCCTTCAAGCTCTCTCTACTCAGAGGCGCTCCCGAATGCAGAGCAGACACTGCAACGGAGTTTCACACCGAAGTGCTGAGCAATTGTGAGTGAAGTACTTGCCCAGGGTCCTTACGCGGCAAGGTGGATTCGAACCTTGAACCTTCCGGCTCCAAGGCAACGACGCCACCACTACACCACCGCGCCCCACAAACATATGCGAAAATTAAATAAATGAAAAAATGTAACTGGAAATTGTGCTGCCACCTAACCTGACTCCAAGGAACTTGGGTCTCTCTCCGGGTGCAGACGACTCCGATTCTCTCGTCAGACTGCGGATGTGGTTGATGGAAAGAACGGTTGCAGCCACGAACCACGGCGTGCCAAGCAGCGAGCAGATCGCAATCTGGATCGTAATGACGAGAAGGTCGAGATGGTAGCCACTCCCCTTCTACAAAACAATCACAAACAATTCTAAAATTCAATCAATCAATCAACCAATCAATCACATAAATTTACATAGCGCCACTTCAAGATCTCTACTCAGAGGTGCTCCCAACCCAGGCCTGGTCAAAAAGAAAAGTGTAAAGCACTTGCAGTCATATGACATGATCGCTTTAGATGTAATTAAATAGTAACCAATGACAAATGAATCAATACAAAACCAAATTGTGGTCGCAATGTTGAAAAGTTATTTACAAAGTAACATTTGCCAGAGGGAATAATTCTAGCCTGAAGGGAAAGAAGATGTAACAAAGTGTTTTGTGATGCCTACAAATAGTTCATAATGTAGCGTATAACTTAATTGCTACTATCATTGACGTGCTCAGTTGCTCACATGTAAGTAGCTTACAAAATAGCGTCTAGCCAGAGCATTGCTGTAATGCTTACAAGTAGTAGTTCGTAAAGTAACATGCACCCAAAGTGCTAATGTAATGCTTACATGTACTTCATACATGAAACCTAGATGCTACCCTCTATCTAGACAATCCTCATACATTACTGTACCAGTATAACATGCTTAGAAGTAGCTATGAAATTACAAAATCACATGTAACCAAAGTGCCATGGTAACGCTTACAAGTAATTTGTAAAGTAACAAGTAACCAAGTGCTACTGTAATGCTTACAAGCAGTTTGTTTTCTTTCCGATTAACAATAACCGAGGTAATCTGCTGATCCATGAAGATGAGGATGGTTGCGAGGAGCGCAGGCGGTAGACCGGCAAATATCCAGTACCATTCGTTACGGAACGGGTTGACAATCCAACCACGTCCTTCAAGTGTTGGCTGTGGAAAAAATATCAATCAATCAATTAATTAATCAATCAATCCATCAATCAAACAATCAATCAAACAGTCAATCAATCCATCAATCATAATTTATATACCACCCTTCAAGATTCATAGGAAAAGCAGAAGAAAGCAATCTTTTTAAAAAGCATAACTGCACATTTGATACCAGCACAAGCAACAGACAATGGCCATTGTCTAACTCTGTACTTGCATTGTTTTCAACTGTTCCTCAACTAACAAACCGAACCAATTCCAACTTAGGAAGAATCATAGTTGTTTAAAACGTTTTTTTCGTTTTTTATTCACTCCCAAAAAACGTGGTTTTTTTCGGTTTTTTTCCATCGTTTTATTCCGTTTTTTATTTTTTAAATAACGCTATTTATTTATTCTCTGTCTCTTATTATTTTCCCTAATTTTATTTTTTCCTGATATTTCTTACGTTTTCAGCCCAATCTCAAGGTTTCAGATAACTGATGTCATTATTTAATTGTTTAACGTCATCATTTAAGAGATACATGTAGAAATTAAACAAGGGTTTTATGTCCAAAATGCAGTTTAAGATGTAAAAAGTCAAATTATTTTCCGTTTCCGTTTTTTTGTGGTTTTTTTTTCGGTTTTTTATTTTTTCGAATAAAACGACGTTTTTTCCCCGTTTTTTATTCCGTTTCCATCGTTTTTTACATCTATGGGAAGAATGATTCTATCCCAGATTTAGTGCTTCTTAATAAACACATATTATTTATTTTGTCGCTCTTCTAAATTTCTACTGCACCTCTTAGGTCGTAACTGTTTCGGTAAGGAATTAATGTTACTCTTTCTTAGTTATGCCATTCTTTCTTAATTTTATTTCTCGCATTTCTTACAGAAATCAATTTTTACTCAAGCCTTCTACTCAGAGGTGCTCCTGACACCAGCACGAACACTGCATCAGAGTTTTACACCAAAGCACACGAGAAAATTGCGAGTGAAGAACTTAATCAAGGACCCTACGTCCCTACGCAGTGGTTTGGGGTGGATTCGAACCTGGAACCTTCCGGCTTCAAGGCACCGAAACTACTACCACATCACAGCATCCCACTCTTATCATTCTGTCTGTCTGTCTGTGTCTGTGGGTGGTTGGGTACTCACTCTGAACTCAGGCGGCACCTTCAGCTTCGGTGTGTTGAGATTGATGAGGAAGTCAATGAGCACCATGATGAAGATAGCACAAACGACAGCAAAGTCACTGATGATGATGCGCACCTAACGAACAACAAACAAAGCTTTAATTTCTAACGACATCAAACATCACAAAATATCAAACATGACAAACCGAAAACATCAAACATGACAAACAAACATCAAACGGTCGCTCGAAAGAAATCTGAACGAACTCTTCAACAGAGAACATGTTATTTCTTATGTACATTGTACACTCAATGTGACGTGATGGGCCTCTGTAATCGCACATGTACGCCAATTTATATAGCACCTCTTCAGTTGTATCATCATATCCAATGCAGTTGTATCATTACCGCATTGTTTTGTGCAAACCGCACCTGGTACATAAAGTCGTGGCCGTTCAGCAGCGCTCCCAGTGCAAGACCCCACAAGAAGAAATAGGTCTTAAGAACAGAGAGAGAGAGAGAGATGTAATTTAGATCACATACAGTTGTACTATCATATCCATGCAGTTGTATCATTACCGCACCGTATCCGTGCAAACCGCACCTGGTTCGGAAAGAAGCGCATGTTGCGGATGTTCTTGAGGCAGAGCGCGAGGACGAACGTGCCACCGAAGAGGAGACACGAGAGGAAGAAGACGTCTGGAATCCACTTGACGGTGTCGCAGCCGGATCCGAACGGTTCACCACCGGCAGCGACGCAATCCTTCTTGTTCGAGATGCTGTCCCAGTCAACCGCCGAAGATGTGTCGTTGGAGAAACCTATGCGATGCCATACAGAGGTCAAATATGGTCAGGCGTAGAAAAAAAATTGTTGTGTTTCCGGTAACCCGACCGACCCATTTTTACGGCCGCGACTCAAATATTTTTGTAAAAAAATGTTATATAAAAAAAAAATTTTCCCCCCCAAAAAATTTTTTTCAAAAACATTTTTCATTTTTTTTAACATATGCATTGACATAACATAAGAGACGTCAACAAAATGAAATTAATAGGACTGTTTCTAGAGCAGTTTTAGGTGCAGACAGTCGGGAAATAGGCAGTTTATACTTGCTTAGAACACGTACTTTGTTTCAGCGTGCAAAAAAGACTAGTGGGGTATACTTTTTCGGATAGTCACTGCATAAAAATATTTTACCAAAATAAAAATATTTTCCGACCTACCTACCCAATTTTTTTTAGCTATGTTACCGGAAACACAACATTTTTTTTAGGCCTCAGAGGTCATATAATATGTATGTATAATAACAATGACGATTTCTATGGCGCCTTAACATAGGGTGCCTCCCATACTATACTAAACAGCAGGTTAGGCCTTGAGGAATAAATGAGTCTTGAGTCCAGATTTGAAAGAGCCGACTGAGCCAGCCGCTCGCAGGGCGGGAGGAAGACTGTTCCAGCATCTGGGACCGGCCACTGAGATTTATAGTGTCCCTTCAAGGCTTGTACTTTCTACTCAGAAGCAATTGTGAGTGAAGGACTTGCCCAAGGTCCCTATGCAGCAGCTTGAGTTAGATTCGAACCGGCAACACTCCGGCTGCAGGGCAGCGAACCTACCCACTACAGATGGTGTTGGCAAATAGAGCAGTAGGACGTGATAGATGCGATGGGACCAAGTCGCCGCGTATGCACGAACCTTGAGCAAGTCCTTCACTCGCAAAATGTTTGTTCATGCACTTCGGCGTGAAAGTCCGACACAGTGTACACGCCGCAGTCGGGAGCGCCTCTGAGTAGAGAGAGCTTGAAGGGGCACTGTACCATGGCTGCCAAAAGTTAAATTCGACTCGTGCAATAACTCGTGATCATCCGTTCATACAACTATTTGAAATTAACCGAAGATTATTATCATCACATAGAAGAAGAATTCACAAAATCACAAAAAATTATTTTTAAAAAATCCTAAAAAATCCTTTAAAAAAAATTCCTAAAAAATAATATAAAAAAATCATAAAAAATAATGTAAAAATTTAAAATAAAAGATTTAACGCCGTGGCATTTAGAGGCACCTTTGAGCACGTTGGAGACGAGAACCTATAACCTGATTTTAATTTTATTTTTACACTTTTCGCCTGAGGGATCCTTACTACCTCGGGCGCTAAAAAAAATGTAAAAATTAAAAAGAAGTAAAATATAAAAAATCATAAAAAATAATATGAAAAATCATAAAAAATAATATAAAAATCATAAAAAAATAATATAAAACTACCCGGTATTCATCCCTCACCAGTCACGCTGCTCAGCGTGGTCGACAGAAACGACGTGACCGAATCGGACGATGAATTTTTGGGGAAGCAGGAGCAGTTGAAGTCCTGGGGGACGCCCGGGTGGAGGTCGACTGGCGCTTTATCGAGGATATGTATGAGCTTCTTGAAAGCCTCGTAGATGAAGATGAGCGCGATGAGCATCGCAAAGCTCTCCTCCGTGAAGCGCGTTATGTAGCGCACGAGCGCGCTCAGGTCGAACGCGACCATCAGGAGAAGGATGAGACACATCCACATACCGATCCAGAAGCGGAAAGCCAGGTAGCTGATTGCCATCTTCCTGAAACATGTCACACGACGATGCGATGTAGTAATGTAATCGGTATTGTATCTGACCATTTATAAAGCGCCTCTCGCAGCAAGAGCCTTTCAGAAGCGCTCCCAGTGCGTTCAACCCTGAGAAAAAAGGCAAGTTTTCAGACCAGAGAAAGATGAGGATACACTACCAGAGAGGATGGCAGAGCGAACTGATGGGGGAAGCCCATACCATAGGGAGGGACCAATGCAGGCAAATGATCTGGATTGAGCCATGGTGGTAATTCCTAGAGCACTGCTCAAAGCCATTCAGTAGCGCTCCAATTATCATTGCTATCATTATTGTTATTAATATCATTATGGTATCATGGTTATTGTTATTATTATTGTTATTATTAACACCAAAGACAGAGGAAAGTGAAAGAGGAGGATCCGAGTGGCTTATACTGCTAATAATAACAATATTAGGATCAGACATGATAGAATAGACGTACGTCATTCAGTGAATTGATCGAGACTCTCAAATATGAAAAAAATAATTACATCTTAAATCCAAAATCGAACATATCAACGCAGTGATGAAGGCATTTCTCGCTGGATGGATTGTGAGGCTACGGGTGACGGTGAACATAGCCAAATGCAAGTCGTTAATGATTAACCGTTCAATGACCAGCTACAATAGTTTCCCATGCATTTTAGTACACGCTGGTCGTTAAAGGGTTAAACCACGACAACGGCTATGAAGTGGTATAAATTGATTCTTACGAGCAGAAGGAATAGACAATCGTTTCAAAGACGAGCACCGGTCCGGTTGACCCGATGATGGTCAACGGTTGACCAGCGAACAAGTGGTATGATATGCCACAGATGGCGCCGCTCACCAGACTCTCCATGGCGGCCTACACAACAACAACGCAAAAATATCTAAATCATATCAAAGGTAGGATGAACAATTGAACATCGTAAACTACATGTACCATCCGTCAGAGGTAGAAAATATTAAAAATTAATATGCATAGTAAATGGGCAGTACATAGTATAAGGAAGAAATATTTTCATGATGTTCTTCTTTCCATATGCAGCATATTGTCAAACAAACAAAACATACAAACATAAACATACATTGTACAAACATCCAAACAGATGTTATCACATACAAACGTAAACAATTAAAGATACATAAAAAATGTTCGTACGGACATTGTCACACGCACGCACGCACCCACTCACACACACACACACAAGCAAACAAACATAAACATACATAAAACATCCATACGGAAGTTGTCACACACACACACACACACACATCAATACAGATGTTGTCTTTCACAAAAAAACCACAACAAACATTCACACAGATGCTGTCACACACGCACGCACACACACTAACACAGACAAGTATATTACATTAAACAACAGCATAGTAAGGGGGCAAGGTACAAAAAACACTGTTTCTAGAGATTTTACAATATACACACTGTAGTTCTTACATCATATAGTAAATGCAATGTTTCATTTTTGCATTATTTCATTTCGGGGGTGTTCAAACACCCAAAACACCCCTAAGCTACGGGGTTGAAGGGGGAAAGAGAGACAGAGTCAGCTGAACTGTGCTTACGATGTTCTCTCCGGTGGCAGCACCGAGAAGTCCTCCGAACGTGATAATGGGCGACAGGCAAGCGAAGTACATGAAGAAGAATGACGCGACACATTGGACGTGTAACGCATCCTTGAAGTCGCTCAGATAGAACGGAACCTTGCGCTTTATGTCCGCTATCAGGCCACCAAAGATCCTGCAAACAAATGCATACACAGAGAATCGGAAAATGGAAAATGAGCTAGAAAAAGACCTTGAAAAAAACTTAGGAAAAGAAGTCATTAAAGATCTATTAAAATACCTAAACAACAATACTTGGAAAAGTCTAAGAAAAAGACCCGAAAATAAAAAGAGAACATTGTGCTTCTCGTCTTAAGGGCCAATGACATAAATTCTGGTCACCCGGGCCGAGCAGTCGCGGGACCCTATAACAAATATTGAACAAGCATATTATAATTACATTAATTAAATTAATTATAATAATTATAATTACACACAACTATGATTTAATTCAGTTGCTAATTCTCAAAAAATTAAAAGGTATAAATCATAAACTTTGTGTAACTACCCAGCTGCCAGGCCCATAAAAGTAATCAGCCCTGGGCACTTGCCCCTCTGTCCCACTCTCAGTGGGTCTTCATGTCCTCAACTGTCGTTGATCTATAATAGATTAGATTGGATCAGATAAATCAGATCAGAACAGATTAGATTGGATCAGATAAATCAGATCAGAACAGATTAGATTATATCAGATCAGATGAGATTAGACTAGACTAGTTTAGATTAGATAGGATGAGATTAGATTAGATCAGATTAGATTAAATCAGATCAGATAAGATTAGATCAGATAAGATTAGATCAGATAAGATTAGATCAGATAAGATTAGATTATATCAGATGAGATGAGATTAGATTAGATTGGAATAGATAGGATGAGATTAGATTGGATTAGATAAGATTAGATCAGATAAGATTAGATCAGATAAGATTAGATTATATCAGATGAGATTAGATTAGACTAGATAAGAATAGATAGGATGAGATTAGATCGGATTAGATTAAATCAGATCAGATAAGATTAGATCAGATCAGATTAGATTTGGACTTCCACAGATTAGATCAGCTTGTAGTACCTTCCCGTTCTCATCAGAGTAGGGTCTCCATGTTCCTCTTCCACAACTTCTGGTTCGACGAACGCTAAACCGTTGGGTGGCAGCGCCTTCGGAGGTTCCGGCTTCTTGCGCTTTTCCTACAGACAAGGAATTCAATGTCATGATTCATTGTAGGGCAATACCAAACATTCATTTCTGTAATTTTTTTTTTCTTCCCGCATTTGCTATAGCATCCTTTCAAGCTCTCTCGTCAGAAGCACTTGCAACTACAGCGCGGACAATAATACTGAAAATTATAGGCATTATCTACCTGCCAGTTAGCTACGATTTTACTTCATTTGTAGCCATTTGACTCACTGAGAACAGTAAATAATATGTAGGCAGGTTTTCAACCGACCAGTGTGACACACACACACACAGACAGACGTACACACAGACACACACACACAGAAACATATACAAAGACACAGAAAAACACACACAGACAGAGATGCTATGGAACTACAAAAGTAAGAGTGCTTCAGGCCTTGATATCCAGCCACACATGGATTATATGCTATAAACAAACGTGGATTATATCTAATCAATAGACAGACAGACAGACAGACAGACAGACAGACAGACAGACAGACAGACAGACAGACAGACACACACACAGTTTCTAGACCCTAGGCATTTCACCACTTAGTACAGCCACACAAACTGACTCTGCTAGGAGTCATATAGGACCATGCAAGGACACTACAAGCCTAGATATCCAGTCTTTCCCAGTAGTACGAGATTGGCTGAATGGCACAAAACAAACACACAAGAACCCTGACATTGGCGATAGATCCCCCCTGCCTTACATTCTGTTATACGTAATGAAGATTGAACTGAGGATTAGTACGGATGGTGGAATGGAATAAAGCCACCAACATCATATGAGATAGACTGATAGGAGCATGCACACAAATAATGATGATGAGATGATAACAGACCAAAACAAGCAAACTAATGACACAGATTAGAATTATCTAATAAATGCCCAACAGATGAAAGCCATTTGGAATTTTATGGGGCGTGGTGGTGTAGTGGGTACGTTTGTCACCTTGCAGCCGGAGTGTTGCAGGTTCGAATCCAGCTCATGTCGCCGCGTAGGGACCCTGGGAAAGTCCTTCACTCGCAATAGCTCATGCGCTTCGTCGTGAAACTCCGATTCAGTGTCTGCGCTGTAGTCGTGAGCGCCTCTGAATGGAGAGCTTGAGGGGCACTGTAGCAAACGCAAGATATAAAAAAAAAATAAATAAATAAATAAAGATAGATCAGATGAGAACGGAACATGCACGCACCTGTGACGGCACGCTCTTCGGCGGTTCGATTCGTATCGTGGGATCCCATTCACCAGGTGGCAGCACCGTCACGCAGTCTAAGAACTCATCGATTCCCGACAGCAGGTCGTTGCGATCTCGCGCTTTGTACGCCACGTCGTGAAAAATCTACAACGACGACATCTCGGATCATTATTGGAAATCGATAAGACGTCTGCAGTTAACAACTCCGTTACTCAATTAACAACTCCGTTACTCAATTAACAACTGCATAATTGAATGACAATTCCAATACTCGATTGACAACTCCGTTACTCAATTAACAACTCCGTTAATCGATTAACAACTCCGTTACTCGATTAACAACTCCGTTACTCGATTAGCAACTCCGTTACTAGATTAGCAACTCCGTTACTAAATTAGCAACTCCGTTACTCGTTTAGCAACTCCGTTACTCGATCAACAACTCCGTTACTCAATTAACAACTCCGTTACTCAATCAACAACTCCATTACTCGACTCCGGCGCTTCTGCAGTCCAGGCTTAAGGCCATAGACAGGGGGGTATTTTGGGTGTTTGAACACCCCCCGAAATGGAAAATGTAAAAAAATCTATTGCATTTACTAGCACATGATGTAAAAAGCATGAAATAAAACCATGAAAACAACTCCCGAAATGAAATAATATAATGCATTAACTAGCACACAACGAAGAAATATGAAATTATTATGCAAACTGACTAAAAAAAAGGTCATCAGGTTTTTCGACGGGGAAAATGGAATATTTTCTTGAGATTCAAACCGAATGACTACAAAAAGGTCGTCAGAAATTTTAAATTTTCCGCGGAAGAAACACCCTCCGAAATCAAATCCTGGCTACGGCCTTGTCTCGTTTCCCAAAACGTTCTGGAGGGAGAGCCATGCTTATAATCTTTATTACCACATGTCGCCATTAAGGAACGACTACCTACCGCCTGCCATCGATAAATTTCCTCATCAAATCGATTATGGAATGAATGCACTCAAGCGATGGCATGGTGGTTGAGTGCTTGGCTATTAGCCGCAGCGTCGGAGTACGAAGATTGGTATAAATGCGGTAATGCCACAAGCGATATATATCACGACACCGAGACTAGGCGTCTAGAACTCAATTGCGCCGACAGCTGATATTATAAAGCACAAGATGAGATGCTATGTATAATGCATGCTTGTATGTATGCATGCTTGCATGTATGCATGCTTGTATGTATGCATGCTTGTATGTATGCATGCTTGTATGTATGCATGGTCGCATGCCGAACGCGGTGGTGAAGGAGAATGTTCATGAAAATAATCAATGAATCCGTGGCACAGTGGTTTCCCAATCAGTTCACTCTGCCATCCTCTCTGGTAGCGTATCCTCATCTTTCTCTAGTCTCAAATCCAGCCTTTCCCTTAGGGTTACACGCACTGCGAGTGCTTCTGAAAGGCTCCTGCTGCAAAAAGCGCTTTATAAGTTGTCAGAAACAATAGATTACAATACAATAAACGCATAATGCACCATCAACGTAGTGGGACGCGGTGGTGTAGTGGTGGCGTCGTTGCCTTGGAGCTGGAAGGTACGAGGTTCGAATCCACCTCACCGCGTAAGGACCTTAGGCAAGTCCTTCACTCACAATTGCTCAGCGCTTCGGCGTGAAACTCCGATGCAGTGTCCGCTTTGCATTCTGGAGCGCCTCTGAGTAGCGAAACCTTGAAGGGGGCGCTATAACAAGTGCACATAAAAAGAAACAAACAAGCAGTACCTCATCGGACATAAGAGTTCCGATGGATCTTCCGATCTCGTGATACTTCTGCTGGTTCCCTGGTGGACCGAGCAGCGCAAAGATGAACCGAGTTGGAACGGCGACCTCCGTCAGATCGGGAAGCATGACGGCCTTCTGCAGTCGTACGAACGCCATGATTTCGTGCGTCAGTGACTCCACCTCTCCCACGAGAACGTTCGTCGCCTCAGCACCGGCCGGAATCTTCTTCAGGAAATGCTCGTTGTACTGCGTCTGTCAAACAAAACCAGATTAGAAACGATTAGATTAGTACTGATTAGATTAGAAGTTTAGAACTGGTTGGAACTGGTAAGATTAGAACTGGTAAGATTAGAACTGGTCAGATTAGAACTGGTCAGATTAGAACTGGTCAGATTAGAACTGGTCAGATTAGAACAGATTAGATTAGAACAGTCAGATTAGAACAGTCAGATTAGAACAGTCAGATTGTAACAGTCAGATTGGAACAGTCAGATTAGGGCAGTCAGATTAGAACAATCAGATTAGGGCAGTCAGATTGGAACAGTCAGATTAGAACAGTCAGATTAGAACAGTCAGATTAGGGCAGTCAGATTGGAACAGTCAGATTAGAGCAGTCAGATTAGAAGTCAGATTAGACAAGTCAGATTGGAACAGTCAGATTAGGGCAGTCAGATTAGAACAGTCAGATTAGAAAAGTCAGATTAGAACAGATTAGATTAGAACAATCAGATTAGAACAGTCAGATTAGAAGCAATAGTCGACCAGTTGGACTTACAAACGAGTATCATTTGTCATTCTAACTTCAATTCATGACACATATATATATGCACCCTAACAAGACTGATCCTCGTCCGTTCTAGGTCATCCTGTTTTATTCCTATGATGGTAATGTGGTATTAAAATGGTCACAAGGTGGTAAAATGATTATAAGGTGGTAAAAATTTTAATGGTCATATTGTGGTAACATTTAATGGTTATCAGGTGTTATGGTCAAGCAATCCATACGAGGGTGATAAAATTGAGGGTTATAAAATGGTCATTAGAGTAGAGTCTGACCTTGTGTGTTGATACATCAGAGACGTCGGCTGAGCTCTGGTTGCGTGGCACATCTCCGGGTAAGTCTTTCGACGATGGTTTGGCACCTCCTGAAACGAGGAAGCCCGAACTCTGGTTGGCCTTCATTACGTTCTCTACACATCCGCAAGCACAAAAAATCAACAGATTAAAATGGGTTTAATTACTGTTTATTGACCTTCATGTCATATCAGTATTTACATTTAACAATGTCGTACATTCACAGCAAATACAGAAAGAATTCATAAATTTAGGTCAATGAGTCAGCCATAAAAGCAGGGCTTAAAGTGTGGCAGGACGGTCATGGACAGCGTCCTGGCACTTATTTTCAACTCTCTATGCCGTCCTGCCACTTATTTGTCCAGCACACCTGAAAATGTAAGGGGCGTCCTGGCACTGATTTTGGAAAGGTAAGGGGCGTCCATGCACTTCTTTTTTGTACACTTTTAGCACTGCATATAAGGTCTGAAAGACCAGCTAAACTCGGCTGGCTCCTTTACAAGATTTAAGGTCCCCATGTATAGACTGCCAGTCAGAGCCCAAGATTTGAACATACGAAATAAGCCACCTCTGGGAAGTGAATTGTGATGCACAGGATCTCCATTAAACACATAAGTGCAGCGTAAAATATATAATCGATTTTAACAATCAAATTAATTGGCACCTTAACAATGGCAGAATTTAAAAAGTCCTTTATTGTCTCAAAATTGCTGCTTCCAAATGCAGTCCTCCTCCACTATGGCAGCACTCAAAGCACCTGAGACCACCAACAGGACAAAGATTTTCATAACAACGTCTTCTCTATTCCCGAAACTCCATAAGGATCACTGAAAGTGTCTCGGCCGCTAATCACAGTTCACATAAGAACCATTATTAGAAACATAAACAAATAAACCAATTACAGCAGCCGAATGTGATAACAGCAGAGCATTAACATGACTGATCCCCTCTAGCACAATAAGAAATGTGAAGAGTCAGCCACAATCCAGACAGATATATACGCCTCTACGGGTGACCCACGCATCAGGAAACGCATAAAATGACTTTCAAACGCCCTCAGCAGGACCTTTCGAAGCCAGCAATGGAAAGGCAGATATAGGAACTAAAAAACTAGATGTACGGGATAATTCTCCAGACAGGCAGACATGTTAGCAAGCGTGCAAGGGGGCAGACAGACAGACCAATGAAGCCTCTTGTCCTTTAAGATTAACCTTCAAATGCTTCTCCAGTTGCATACGGTAGTTGGAGAATGCTCTCCGTCTCTCCAACTGTCTCTCCTCTTCCATGCTCCTCCGTTCTATACCACCTGGAGCATGGCTATTCCACTTACCAACTTGCATTTATTCATTCATTCATTGATTCATTCATTCACTGATTCATTCATTCGTCACTCATTCATTCATTCACTCATTCATTCATTCACTGATTCATTCATTCACTGATTCATTCATTCTTTCACTGATTCATTCATTCACTCATTCATTCATTCTTTCACTGATTCATTCATTCATTCACTGATTCACTGATTCATTCATTCATTCATTCACTTGTTTATTCATTCATTCATTCATTCATTCGTTCATTCTGAGAATTTAAATATAGCGACTCAGATTCTTTAAGAACCTACTCAGAGGCGCTCCCAGCCAATCGCAGCTAAACGAGAGTAGAAGCTGAGCAACTCATAAGAAGGCAGAGGAGTTCAGCTTAGCTTAGGAATCAATCTCAATGCTAATGGGAGGCCATTCCACAATCGAAAAGACTCAGCATCGTCTGATAGAAATGCCAGCTTGCGAACCAAAAGCTCCCCACCGTCGAAGAGCAAAGAGCTCGACACGCTGCAAGGTCAGAGACAAAGATCAGACAGGTAATGGCTTTCGTTTCGTTACTATGACGACCGTTAAATTCGTTTCATTTTAGCTCGCCAGATAACATTAGCAGAGACATGAACGGCTAATAGAGAAGCTCTCGGTACAAAACTAACTGAACGCAGAACTGCCTGCATGCGGCTGATACATGTCTAGCGTGCATGCAAGCATTTGTGATATTATATGTGTATGTAGCATGCATATGTATGCATGTATGTATGTATGTATGTATGTATGCATGTATGTATGTGTGTGTATGTGTGTATGTGTGTATGTATGTATGTATGTATGTATGTATGTATGTATGTATGTATGTATGTATGTATGTACGCATGTATGTATGTATTCATTCATCCAATCTGAAAATTTATATAGCACCCCTTCAAGAAGCCTATTCAGAGGCGCTTCAGCCCAGCCACGGCTAAAGAGAAAGGTTTTAAGCAACTGTGTGAGTGACATCACTCTTTATGTATTTCATCAAACTGGAATCTCTTGAGATGAGCTGAAAATTATAACTAATAAAACTGCAACAGTGTAAACTGTACAGTACACTGTACAGCACCATGTTCATTAAATCATTTTAACACAATACAGCAGCACAATCAAAACATACGAAACCCTCAGTCTACTAAACTAAGAGTAGAGAGTATTTGGTTAACAAACTAACGCATCAGCCTTCAGTGAGTTAGCTAACAAAACAAACAGCATTCGGTTAGTAAAAACAACATATTGTTTATTATTAGTAAGCATAAGAATTTATTTTTAAAAACAAGTGCAGCCAGATAAACCCTGAAAATAACTTAACTATCACCTTTATTCTAGTAGTCTTGCTATTAATATTCAACTCAAACAACACCAAGCCACCAACAATAATTTCAATAAGTACTACAGTATGTAGTCGTTTAAACTTAAACGCTCTACCGCTTAACACAAAGTCGAATTTAGTCTTCCAATAATAGAGACAGTGCTTTACAATTTCAAAGTCCCCGTGGATATGAAGTACCTCAGGTAAAACAATAGAAAAAATAAAAAATAAACAACAATGATAAAAGTGAAAGGGCACTTTTGCCGACCAAGAAACAGAATATGAGTATAAGGCCTTTCCAGACTTTTGATTTTATATTAGGTGAGGGATCCTGTATACCTCTGGGCATATATTTTTTCTTAAATTTTAAAATAAATAAAAAACGATAATAATAAAAAATCAACATCTTCAATACCATCACCAGTATCATCGTCACTATAACCACCATCACCACCACCTGCACCATCGTCATCATCACCATCACCACCACCTGCATCATAACCATCATCATCATCAGCAGCAGCAATGCCACAATAAGAATGGTAATTGTTATCATCCACATCACACCATTCTCCCATCTTCTGCATCTGTCAGCCAGTTACTGGCCAGAGCAACAGACAGTGGAGGAGGCATCAGACTTCTGCATACATGCCATATACTACAGCCATAGGGGAAGTGGGCTGCCACCTCCATGACATCATTTCGCATGCAGCTCCAGACATGGACCGGCATCACATCATATAGAAGACATCATCACAACGGCCGACGTCACTGGTTGCCATGGCAATGGTCATGGACGTCTTGAAAAGAGCACCTACACGCGAACAACCGTTGTTGATAACATCCGAAAACTGTCGTTTATTTGCTCTCGAGGTGGGAGTTACTTTAAATAGCTGATTTCTTGAATGGGACTCACACACAAATCATGAATTAATTCATCTATACTATAAATTCCTAGAACCTGGAATGGGCTCCCTGTTGCACTACGCCTTGTGCCTAGAGGTCACACCACTATGTTTCTTTCTCACTTAAAAACTGTTTTATTTAGCCGTTGTTGGACTGGGAGCGCTTCTGAGTAGTTTACCTTGAAGGTGCGCTATATAAAAGGTCAATAACAACAATAATAAATCTGACAATTTGCCCTTCTGTTTGTACGTCTGTCCCAAGAAACGCTCTGAAACGGGGTGGGGGTGAAAACCCGAAATTTACCGGTCAACTCCGGATACGCAAAAGGTGGGGCTGATGGGGGTACCCACCACACCCCCACCCCCGGAGGTCAAGTTGAGGCTGGGTGAGGGATGCAAACAGAAATTTTCCGTGCAACGCCGGGTAGCGCAGCAGTTAATTAATAAAACTGAACGGTCAGCCGCGTGTTGTATTGGCTCAATAGCCGCGGACTTGCTGTCCAAGTCACGCCCTCAATGCAAATTATCCAGCCGTACTGCCCGTACAGTGACCATCAGCTACATTGCTACTCATACAGACGTCCAAGCATTGCCGGTGTACAATTAACACGGTGTCCGGAAGCCATCGTAAAGGAGTCCATGCGTTGTCAGTGGCGGAGGCAGACGATGTCAGGTTTCGGAGGAGAGAGTGGCAGAAGAGGAGCCACTGCCAACATCCACTGCCAGTGCCAACATCAGAGCCACTGCCAGTGCCTCTGACAATGCCGACAATCAATAACAGTCGTTGTGCTTTAAATAGATTCAAGATCGTAGTACAACCATTCGCCATAAAATGGCAGAACCGTTAACAGAGCAATAACCACACGAACGATTGGAACGATTGATCCAATCGTTCCAATCGTTGTGATCACAAGCTATAGATAGGTGGCAAAATGGTCACTGAATGGCAAAATGGTCTGTGTGTGGTCAAACTACTATCAGGTGGTAAAATGGTCATGAGGTGGTAAAATGGTCATCAGATGGCATGGTAAAATGGTCATCAGGTGGTATGGTCAAATGGTCATCAGCTGGTCAATAGTCATAAGGTGGTCAAATGGTCATAAGGTGGTAAAATGACCATCTGGATGGTCAATAGCAGCATCAAATGGTCATACGGTGGTCTCTGATCCCAGATGTTAAAGTTCATTCTTCATCCGTTTGTCTGTCTCTCCATTCCTTCTCAAGGCCCATTCAGCATAGCCTGCCACAATAATTACACGTCGTGTCATATCTCTGTTTACCTATTCTGATTACCTATCACGTAATTACACCTATTCTGATTACCTATCACGTAATTACACCTATTCTGATTACCTATCACGTAATTACACCTATTCTGATGACCTATCACGTAATTACACCTATTCTGATTACCTATCACATAATTACACCTTGCTTGATTACACCTCAGAATATTACAACACAGCCACTCCAAACAATGAAGCACCCTCTTATACTAACCACCAGAGGGGGAACAATCCACCTGCCATTAGTTTAAGAATGAATAGGTTAATTAATTATTATTATTACACCAGACAACAGGCCCTCAACAATAAATACGTACTTAGCACGCTATATTTAAACAATGCAAAAACGAATTTTTGCCGAACGCAAAACATTTTGGTGCCAAAAATCGCAAAACTTGACTAACTTACCAAAATTAAACCATAAACAAAACTCTTAAATGCGACTGTTACCGGCTTTACAATGAACATGGTTTACCTGCTCCCACTTCCTTTATCAAGCAAAACCTCACGATCTGTTTGCCGCCTACAGAGATTAATTAGGCCTAGTTATTAAATATCATCATCTACAGATTAATTAGGCGTCATGATCAAACATCTTTGCCGAAAGAGATTTATTAGGCTCAAACATCAAACCACTCTGTTTACAGAGTAAACATTATTTAATAGGCCTATTTATCAATCATCCTGTCTACAAAGATATATTAGGCCCAAACAAACATCAAACCTGCCTCTTGTCTTCAGAATTCAATTAGACTTGATTGTCAAACACATGTCATATATTTGACAATAGCATAACTTCAATTGTCAACTTAGATGGTCGCCTGCTAGCCAAAATTTTACATAAATGGAATGTAAATACTACCAGTAATAATATTAACAATAATAATAATAATAATGATGATGATGATAATAATAATAATAATAATAATAATAATAATAATAATAATAAAAAAATAATAATAATGATAATAACAACAATAATAATAATATTTATTAACAACAACAATTTATACGGTGCCATAAGTCGGACAAGCCGAAAGTTGCAAGGGCATGGCTGTGTGTAACATGAAGAATACTAGACATTGTGGACTTCACCAGTGCCCAAATTGTAACGTAGCAATGATCAATAGTTTATAATGCTAGATAGTCTGAAATACTGCCATCACCATTGCACACAACATTCATAATCACCATAATAATAACCGACCTGGTGAAGAAGGCATCGGACACAGGTCGCTGAGCCCACGGTTGCTGATGATGATGATGATAATAATAACCATACTTAGTCATAATAATAATAATAATCATTTAATCATAATAATAGTCGTCATCATCATCATCACCATCGCTTCACATACCACCGCCCACCACCTCTACCACCACCACCACTACCAGGGCAATCATCTCTGAAAAAAGCACCAACAAAAATGTCCAAAAGTTCCATGGTCTCCTGTGGCCTTTGCAGCTCTCCCATGCAGAATTAGGCCAGAGATCAGAGATTGGGTCCAGTGCTCACTAAGGGTAAACTGTCAAAAGTCAGATGACCATTGTTTACATCGTATACTGTACCAGAAGAAGGTCAAAGGTCAAAGATTAACCTCATCCATGGTCAGGGTCAGATGTAAGGGCAACCCCAGATAGCCTGCCCACAACTGAATAAGGTCAAAGTTCAGCCAGTTTGGCAGATTTCATGCAGCCAGCCAAAGAGTCAGTCAGCCAGTGAACATGTCAGTCAAGAGACAGTTAGCCAGCCAGTCAAGAAATAAGCGAGCATGCCAGTCAAGCGATGGTTAGCCGGCCAGTCAACAAATGAGTGAGCAGGCCAGCCAAGAAGAGAGTCAGCCAGCCAGTCAACAAGTGAATGAGCATGCCAATGCCAGCCAAGAGCCAGCCAGCCAGTCAATGAAACAGCCAATCATGCATGCAGCTGTGTTATAGGAAAAGCAAGGTCATGCACGGAGAGGGGGGCACGCCGCCGTCAAACCAGCCGTAAACTGGGTCAGGCAACTAGTGAATCCGTGTGAGGTTACCTTTGAGAGAATCGCCCAGCTGTCTTTCCGTTGTACAGAATGACCGAGCAGCTACACAGTTAACACCAATGTAATGTAATGTAATGTACCAAGTGCACAGATATTATTGGATGGACTGATCTTGGCCCGCTCCTCCCCGTATTTCTCGGTCAATGTTGGCATCAATTATTATGAGATGCATACTGGTTAAAACTTACCTTTTTTCACCATACTACCTCTTGCCCTGTTTACGGCTACTGCAAGGTGTGTTTGACAGCGCTGTCAAACTTTGTAGGTAGGCATTTTCAAATTACACAACTGTGTTGTACGATATAAAGGATCATGCTTCATGTTAGCACAACTTGCAATCGTATAGGATTGTACAGTAGATGCAATTTTGGTAAGACCATTCGTTTTTGCCCATGGGTACTTTTAATTTTTTTCCCCATTTTGTTCATTTATTGACTTGCAATGTCACATCAACATTCACATAACAGTAACAGACATTAACAACAACACAACTTCAACAAGGAATTAATTGTTATAAACTTAATATTAATAGTGCATTACTTTCCTAAGTACTATTAAGGCTGTCTGCCATATCGACCGCCCAATGCATCTTTGTTCTGCCCACAGGATCTTTGCAACTCACTACTACCCTCAAGCCACATCCTTTTTTCCTCACACTTATAGTAAGGGCAGCCACAACGTCTATAGTCAACTACCACTGATCAGCTCCTTGCACAACGTTGTGTAATGTACTGTAATAATATGCAACCACAGTAATAAGTCCACGAGAACCGGAAATAAGTAGGGAAATTGTTTACATAAATTTTAACTGAAATCCTGTAAACAGCAATTACATCAATATGGTATTTCAAAATAAGCTACAGTTGCTTCAGTCATAATCAATAATGTTGAAAATGCCTAATTGTCAAACAAATCTCAAAGTTAATCAGGCAATGATCATGAAATTAGGACTACATGTACTAATATTTCCATCTGAGCTACTTCCATGTCCCTCTCTTCATAAGCTAAAACCATTTCCCTCTCATGAGCTACTTCCATTTCTATATCATAAGTTACAACCATATCCCTCTCATAAGCTACCAAACTTATCTTTTAATAATCAACTACCATTTCACTTTCATTTCTAAGCTGTACTACCATGATAAGCTAAAACCATTTCCCTCCCGCAATCTACTACATTTATCTCTCACAATCTACCATCATTTCCATCTCTTAATATATGCTACAACCATCTATCACATATATTTTCTCTTCTAAGCTACAATCATTTTACTTATCATTTATAAGCTACTACCATTTCTATTTCATAAGTGCAGCAGCTTCCAAATATATCTCATAAGCTACCAAATTTTTTCTCTCTCACATGGCTTCAAATTTTAAAGAGGGATTCTCAATTACCAGGTGATGCCATGGCACACAAGTCTTCTAGACATGCAATGTCATGCATAGCAGGTAGTACTTGTTTAGGGTACACACACAGATTGATCAGCGTAGGGAGGAAGCAAAGGTCCTGCAAATGAACGTTAGTAAGGCAATCGCTCAAAAAAATAGTTGGCATATGCGCAACACAATCAGCTCTTAGCACACAAAGATAACCGCTTATATTGACACCATCAGTCACGACTGATAATCTTATCGCAATTCATCGGTGCTTATCAAGATCATTTTAAAGTTCTCTGTAATCAACAGATCTGATAGGTTTCTTAAGAAACAGTATCACACTTACAAGCACACTTAAAAACACATACAGTGTTGGTGTTGGTGTACAGGGGCACATTCGGTGTCTTGGAGCCGGAAGGTTGCGAGTTCGAATCCGCCTCAAGCCACTGCGTAGGGACCATGAGCAAGTCCTTCACTCACACATTTTGCTCATGCGCTTCGGCATGAAACTCCGATTCAGTGCCTGCGCTGTAGTCGAAAGCACCTCCAATGCAGTGTCCGCTCTGCATTCGGGAGCGCCTCTGAGTAGAGAGAGCTTGAAGGAATGCTATAACAAGTGCACATACAAACATACAAACAAACAAACAAACACACATACATATATCATCATTAATCAGTATTTAACCAAACAAAAGAATTTCTCGCGCTATCCAACTAAGCTACGGACGTTGACTTGCCTCTCATTCCTTCGATCCTTTTCTCCGACGCCTTCCGACCGATGTCAGCGAGCGACCGGATCATTGGAAGTCCCTTGCTCTCCTTCTTCTGATGCTGGTGACGGTGACGAGACAGAAGCGCGTCCTGTACGCTCTCACGACATTCCTCCTCCAACTGCTTCGACGCTACCATGTGATCGAGAACAAGCTCTGGAAAACAGAAGCAGCGAAAAAATGCAATGTAATTGGTAATTTCTATAGCGCCGCATTAGCACAAACAATTGTCAATTATTAATACTACCACATGGGAGAGTGTTTTGATAGACGCCTTGCATGGCCGCCAAATAGTAAAATTCGGCTCATGCAATGACTTTTTATCATAGATGTAAAAAACGATGGAAACGGAAAAAAAACGGGAAAAACGTCGTTTCTTTCTAAAATAAAAAACGACAAAAAACGATAAAAAACGGAAACGGAAAATAATTTGACTTTGCTACATCTAAAATCGCATTTTAACCTTGAAAATCTTGATTATGAACCTACTACACGCAGGCTATCTCTTAAATGATGATGTTAGACGATGAAATAATGACTTTAGTTAGCTGAATCCTTGAGAGTTGCCGGAAAACCTAAGGAATATCAGAAAAAAATCAAAATTAAGGAAAATAATAACAGAAAGTATATGAATAAATAATGTTACAGAAAAAATTAGAAACGATAACAAACGATGGGAAAAATAAAAAACAAAAAAACGACGGTTTTTAGAAAAAAAATACATTTTTAGAAGTGAATAAAAAACGGAAAAACCTTTTAAACAACTATGCTTTTTATCATCAGTTCATGCCATGAATTGCAATCAGTTTGAAATAATAAATGAAGATCAAAATTCACCCAATCAACCAACCACCTTTTCATCCATATTAACCCTTTAATGCCGAGAAGGTAGTAAATGGTATGGAAAATCCTATACCCTCCGGCATTAAAGGGTTAACCAAAGACTCACCTGCGACCTGCGTCATGTTCGTCGCCTCCGTATCAAGCATCACGGTTCCAGTCATGATGCTCTTGCGCAGCTCGAACAACGAGTGAAGAGACAACGTGGCAACGTGTGGCTTCGACCAACGCTCGCCTCCTTCCTCAACGTCCTCCTCAAACTTTATCCATCTACAAACACAATTTAACAATCAAACGTCTACACATGAGACAACAGAATCACTCGCATCTAATCTAATCTAATCTCAGGTAAATAAAGAAGTGCAGTGGTTCCCAATCCGTGGCCCGTGGGCCAAAAGTGGCCCACCAAGCCTCAAAATATGTCCCTCGTCCCTCGAAGAACCAGCAAAAATATAAAAAAATTGAGACAGCAGAATCACTAGCATCTAATCTAATCATAGTTGCAAACATTTTTTTCGTTTTTTTAATTCTTCTCAGAAAAATTCGTTTTTTTCAATTTTTTTTCATGAGACCTACCCAGAGGCGCTCCCAGTTCAGCCACCGCAAAAATATAACACACTATTACACCAGAGGTTATTCCATTATTTTGCTTAAGAACCTCAAAACTACCCTATTTAGCCGTGGTTGGGCCGAGAGCACTTCCGAGTATTAAACCTATACCTTGCAATGCAGCGCAATGTAAAATATTCCAAATCATAAACAACATGAAGTTCTTATAAGAACGCTATTTAAGAACAGAAGGTTCGAGCAAAGTGAGCATCTTGGACCAACTCGTTGAGCATTACAAGTCGACTAACGAGCAGTCAGTGAGCAGTAAACGTGTCTTCCTACCAGAGAGATTTAATGTGTCTGACCATTTGGACAAATTGCGCTTTTATGACCAGTTAAGGAACATGGTGAAGGAAAGGACGTTTCTTGCGTTGGCAGTTATTTGCAACCGTCTGACGGTGATTATTATCTGTTTTCGTCTATAGCTCTATGCCTTTGTGCGTCTGTCTTTCTGTGTGTGTGTCTGTCTGTACATGTGTCTTTTCCTGTCTCTGTGTCTGTCTCTGTGCGTTTGTCTCTGTCTCCGTGTGTGTCTGTCTGTACATGTATCTGTCTCTGTGTCTGTCTCTGTGTTTGTCTTTGTACATTTGTCTCTGCCTTTGCATGTTTGTGTGTCTGCCTATGTGTCTGTCTGTCTGTACATGTGTCTGTCTCTGTGCCTGTCTCTGTGTGTTTGCCTTTGCATGTTTGTGTGTCTGTCTCCGTGTGTGAATGTCTATGTGTGTGTGTGTTTGTGTGTGTGTGTGTGTTTGTGTGTGTGTGTCACTGCTTGTCTTTATAGTGCTTGTCTCTGTCTCTGCTTTCTGCCTCTGTCTCACTCTGTTTGTTTATCTGTTTCTCCCTCTGTCTTATAGGAAAAATTCCAATCTCACAACAGAATTTTCCACTAAAGCGGTCCTGAATAATCTATCTCAGGATATAATTATATAAACTTACAACACTTTATGACAGAAGCCGGAGACGAAAACGGGTGGAAAAGGTGGCAGAAAATGGAGGAATGTAGGTGCCAGAAATGACATTTATGGTGACATAAAACATGTCAGCAGGTGGCCGAAATTGCTGCAGAATTTGATAAAGAAAAGAGTCACAAAATGGCGACAGAAACCGGTTAAAAACAGTGGCAGAAAATGGCAGAAGCTGACGATATATGGTCACGACCCCACGACAGGAAAATGGCAAAACGAACGGCGGCAATATTACATAATATTGACGTAATAAAGGCTTGGCTTCTTGTCCCTCGCTTGCAGATCTCCACAAGGCAACGCTGCTGTGCTTTCTCGGTCGCTGGCTGTGCCGCCTGGAATCGGCTTTCTGTGGCATCTCGCCTATAGTACCCAGGGATCACTACATCATTCTATTCTGTAGCTTTAAGCTTCTGAGTAGGTCGCCTTGAAGAGGCGCTATATAAGTGCTCCTAATAGATAATATATATATATATATATATATATATAATGGGCATGGGAGTTTACTATATATGCAATGCTTTATGCCTATGCGGACAATTAATCGGAGTTTCACACCAAAGCACACGAGCAATTACGAGTGAAGGACTTGCCCAAGGTCCCTACGCAGCGGCTTGAGGTGGATTCGAACCTGCAACCCTCCGGCTGCAAGGCATCGAACATACCCACTGCACCACCGTGCCCCACACTTTTCAGGAATGCAAAAACACCGGGCATTCACGAAATGTTCAGCCACCACACGCGGTGGTCTAGTGGTGGCATCGTTGCCTTGGAGCCGGAAGGTCCGAGGTTCGAATCCACCCTCAAGCCGCGTAAGGACCTTGGGCAAGTCCTTCACTTACAATTGCTCAGCGCTTCGGCGTGAAACTCCGATGCAGTGTCCGCTCTGCATCGGGAGCGCCTCTGAGTAGAGAGAGCTTGAAGGGGCGCTATAACAAGTGCACATACAAACAAACAAACACCACGTACAGCATCTATTTCACATCCAATTCTTCACTTCAAGCAATCCACCCTTTCTACACGCATCTATTTCGCATCCATGTCCTCCGTACTAGCATTCCATCATTTAGAGCCCCCCCACCCCCACCCCCATCGGGCAGCACTTTCATCAAGACATAATTTCTCGCCTTCAGCACCACCACCAATGGCTCCACGGATCTGTGAACGAAATGGATGACGTCATCGATGGTCTGCGAATCCCATTTCCTGAGTGTAATACTTGGAGGCATGTGTGTGTGTGTGTGTATGTGTGTATAGGTGTGCGTGTATGTGTCGCTAATGGAGATGGAAATGGCCCAAAGCGAGCTGCTTCCTAGACTTCCAGAGCTATCCATTTTTTATGGTGGAATAATAGGTGGCAAAGGGTAAGGTTATATCGTACATTACATGGCACATGTGACATAAGACCTATCCAATTTCCTATCGTGGAATAATAGGCAACACATTGTAGCAGGGTAATGCTACTTCCTATAGATGCTACATGACCTAAGCAAGGTGTTTCCTAGTTTCAGATCTATCCAGGGCTTAAAGTGTGGCAGGACGGTCATGGACGGCGTCCTGGCACTTATTTTCAAATCTCTATGCCGTCCTGCCACTTATTTGGCCAACACAACTGAAAATGGCACTTCTCTTGGAAAGGTAAGGAGCGTTCATGCACTTTTTTTGCACTTTTAGCACTGGATCTATCCATATAGTTATCATGGGATAATAGGTTACACTCTCATGTATATTTAAATGTATCCACATGTAATAATATTTGGCAATGCATTCATTGCTCCAAATGTGCATTGTGAATTGTGGAATGTATATTGAATCGATTCCAATAAATTTGATTTTTATTTGATTTTGTTGTAGGGTAACGTTATGTATTATGTCATCATTAATAATATAATAAATAATAAAATAAATTTATGGGAAAAAAATTAATACGAAATACACTATAGGTGACACATGGTTGCTGGGTATTGTAACATGTTATGTTACATTACAACACAATACATTCAGACAATGTTCTTTCTTGTCATCAGAACATGTGCTCACACCTGAACATTCATTCTGAGAAGGTTTTAAAAGATGCAAGCCAGATGTCAATAATCATACATACATTTATCGATGTACCGGAACATATAACACATCGATATTTCTATAAATATTTATGTCTACCCATGCGGATATATATATATATATATACCTTCATTAAACACACACACACGCCCACATGCGCACACACCTAATACAAATAAATAGACATGTGTTTTTGTACCGGTATATATCTATCTGGGGCACAATTTAAGTAGAAATATCTTGAGACATCTCAGCTATTACAGATCTCCAAACTACAGTTTGACACTCCAGTGTGTACCAGCCAAATCAGTAAAATCAACAAGCCCAAAACATAAATTTTGCAACAAATGAGTAATTACCCTACCCTAATACAATCAAATAAGTCATTTTCATCCACTCCCTTCCACCCTCGATTACTACCCTGCCTTAAATATATGCATATATACAACATTATACATATATGTATATTCATTTATTCATTCATTCAGACATTTATATAGCGCTCCTTAGAGAAAAAAACTCTACTCAGAGGCACAATTCAATTAAATACAATTAAAAATAAATAAGCAAATAAATAAACAAACACCCATCTGGTCATTCCCCTCCACTCCCTTTCACCCTCAGTTAATACCGTACCTTAAACAAACCAATTTGTGGGGCACAGTGGTGTAGTGGGTACGTTCGGAGACTTGAAGCCAAAGGGTTGCAGGTTCGAATCCACCTCAAGTCGCCGCGTAGGGACCATGGGCAAGTCCTTCACTCGCAATTGCTCAGCGTTTCGGCATGAACCTCCGATGCAGTGTCCACTCTGCATTCGGGAGCGCCTCTGAGTAGAGAGCTTGAAGAGGCGCTATAACAAGTGGACATACAAACAAACAAATATAGATCCTCCCACCTGGCCGTTTCCTTCCATTCCTTTTCACCGTCATCTCCGATCGCTCGCAGTTCCTCCATCTCGCAGAACATGTCGTGCGCTTGGCGGTCTTCATCCTCTTCCAGTTCCTCACGTCCCAACAGGAACTGGACACGCTGCGAAGGAGGAGTCGCTGGAAAGAGATGATCAAATAACATGAGATGATCAAATAACATAAGATGATCAAATAACATGAGATGATCAAACAATGCAAGATGATCTAATTACATGAGATGATCAAATAACATGAGATGATCAAATAACATTTGAGATGATCAAACAATGCAAGATGATCTAATAACATGAGATGATCAAATAACATTTGAGATGATCAAACAATGCAAGATGATGAAATAACATGAGATGATTGAATAACATTTCAGATGATGCAATAACATAAGATGATGAAATAACATAAGAGATGATCAAATAACATAAGATGATGAAATAACATAAGATGATCAAATAACATTTGAGATGATCAAATAACGTGAGATGATGAAATAACATGAGATGATCAAATAACGTGAGATGATGAACTAATATTTGAGATGATCAAATAACATGAGATGATAACACAGATGATAAAACGTCTTATGGTAACACATTGTCAGATGATCACAGATCTTATACGCCAAACATTGATAGATGATCACACATCATAAGATGACCAAACATAGTCATCTATGCTCAAACATTATCAGATGATCAAATATCACCAGATGATCAAACATCTCGTCAGGTGATCAAACATGTAGGATGATTAACACATTGTCAGACAAGAAGATTATAAATGGCATCACAACTTAAAAAAACAATGAAAAGAACTAAAAGAACCACAGAACAATGTGCAATAAATCATCATCATGATAGCAGCAGAACAATTTAGAAAAATTAGCTAAATTGAAACACAAAGAATGCAACAACAACAAAATTTTAAGATGGAATAATTTATTCTAATAACCACACAATTACACCGCCAAGAAAGCATCACGACAAAAATGCTTAGAACTGGACAACACTGATAGGAATCAGTAAAATCTCAAGAACAATGAAAGAAGAAAGAATACAACACAAAAAGCGTCCCCTTAAACACGCTAATAAAGAAGCAGCTAATTAATAATAACAACGACAACATAGCCACAAAACAAAGTCTGAAATAGACTCAGAACTATTATTCATCAAGCCGCCTCGTAGGGTCACTGAGCAAGTCCTTCACACACAATTGCTCATGAGCTTCGAAGTGAATTCCGATTCAGTGTCCACTGTCCACGCTATAGTCAGGAGCGCCTCCGAGTATAAATCTTTAAATAAGCGCTCAATACAATGCATACTGAATTATTAACAGTATATTTAATTGCCTCTTCTCTCTAGTCTCACAAACCCACAGAACATAATTTATATCGGAGTAATACCATAATTCTAGACTCTAGAGATTATTCTGTACAAAGTGTTCCATAAATCTACAACACAATACAATTTATTGCACTTTCATTTCTCGATCTCGACCTATTTAACGGCAGCCCGTCAACGCTTATGTCAATCACTCACAACTCTCAGACCCAAAGATCAGTTGACAAAGAACCTTGCTCAGACCCTGACCATGCAGGGTCATCCGTAACCAAGCTACCCCCCACCCCAAACAGTGTCACTGACCTCCTGGCCACCCAATCACACAGCCCCTAAGCCGGTTCTTGGGTAATCACACAACAGTCCCCAAACAAGGTCACTGAGCACTTAGCTACCACTATAGCTACCCCTTCAATCGACTTAACAAATGATCCAAAATAAACCAAATAATTTATTTGTACGCATCGCCGCCAACAGTGTAGGAACTGATGATAACGATGAATATAATATTCATTCCAGAATTTATATAGCGCTTCTTCAAGGGACTACTCAGAAGCACTCCCGGCCCTCCCGGTTCTATAGTGCGGCAAAAAGCAGAGTTTTTAGTTTAATAAAAAAAATGCTTTAGTAAGAGCCCCATGAAGCAGACGTAGCTCCTGTGGGAGCCCACCACAGAAAAGGCTCTATTCTGCATGGTTGCAGTTTATGTGAATGGAAGTGTGTGTGTGTGTGTGTGTTTGTGTGTGTGTTTGTGTGTGTGTGTGTGTGTGTAGGTGCGTGTGTGTAGTTGTGTGTTTGTAGGTGTGTGTACTAAAAATTGCGTGTATATAATATATAATATACATAATACATTATATGGGTCGTGGTTCGTCCGTGTTCAAAAGGCCGGGACAGGTTGAACCCATTAACATTTCGACCGTCGCTGCCAAACAGCTCGTTCAGACAGAGATGCCTGAAGCCAGACAGAAAGGCCTCTCGAAAATAGCAATGCACTATAGACACCAATTATTGGGAACCAGGGACCACATTATTTATTGCAACTATTCCTGTGCTATTTAGAAACAGAGAGAGCGACCCTAGAAAGAGACGTGGCAATTAAGGACGCCTCCTCTTCTTCACTAAATTGTGGTGTTGTGGTGAGTGCGCGCCAGTGTGTGTGTGTGTGTGTGTGTGTGTGTGTGTGTGTGTGTGTGTGTGTGTGTGTGTGCGCGCGCGCATCAGCCACATAAGTTCTTACATCCACCACGACAGCTCCAACATCAACCACATCAATTCTAACATCCATCATATCCATTCTAACATCAATCATATCCATTCTAACATCAATCATATCAATTCTAACATCCATCATATCCATTCTAACATCAATCATATCCATTCTAACATCAATCATATTCATTCTAACATCAATCATATTCATTCTAACATCAATCATATCCATTCTAACATCAATCACATCCATTCTAACATCAACCACATAAATTCTAACATCCATCAAATCCATTCTAACATCAATCATATCCATTCTAACATCAATCATATTCATTCTAACATCAATCATATCCATTCTAACATCAATCACATCCATTCTAACATCAACCACATCAATTCTAACATCCATCATATCCATTCTAACATCAATCATATCCATTCTAACATCAATCATATCCATTCTAACATCAATCATATCCATTCTAACATCAATCACATCCATTCTAACATCCATCATATTCATTCTAACATCAATCATAATCATTCTAACATCAATCATATCCATTCTAACATCAATCACATCCATTCTACCATCAACCACATCAATTCTAACATCCATCATATCCATTCTAACATCAATCATATCCATTCTAACATCAATCATATCCATTCTAACATCAATCATATCCATTCTAACATCAATCACATCCATTCTAACATCCATCATATTCATTCTAACTTCAATCAAATCCATTCTAACATCCATCATATCCATTCTAACATCAATCATATTCATTCTAACTTCAATCAAATCCATTCTAACATCAACTGCATCAATCATAACATTAGGGTCAGGAACTGAGCACTTACATGTAGCTAGATCAACCACGTAAGTTATAACACAAACCGCATCAATTCCAACATCCACTACACCAATTCTAACATCAACCACGTCAATTCTAACACCAACCACATCAATTCCAACATCCACTACACCAATTCTAACATCAACCACGTCAATTCTAACACCAACCACATCAATTCCAACATCCACTACACCAATTCTAACATCAACCACGTCAATTCTAACACCAACCACATCAATTCCAACATCCACTACACTAATTCTAACATCAACCAGTCAATTCTAACACCAACCACATCAATTCCAACATCCCCTACACCAATTCTAACATCAACCACGTCAATTCTAACATCAACCACATCAATTCTAACACCAACCACACATCAATTCTAACACCCACAACACCAATTCTAACACTACCCACACAAATTCTACCACCAACCACACGTCAATTCTAACACCATACGCCAATTCTACCACCAACCACATAAATTCTACCACCAACCACATAAATTCTACCACCAACCACATAAATTCTAACATCAACCACATCAGCTCCAAGCCTCCAACATAAACCACAGCAGTTCTAACAAGAACCTTTTAGCACCATCATCACATACATCACATCAGCCGAAAGACGTCTTTCTTTCAGAAAGCCTTTCCGCAATTTACAGCATGCAGTCCGTTGCATAAAAGGCTCCGCAACAATAATTCATCACGGCCGGGGAAAAAGGATGGACGGTAGACTTTACAACGCCAGCACGACGAAGGTAAACAAGGAAGGCCGCAACGGGCAAGACGATTACGAAAATGCCACTGCCAGCCGGGGATCGGACATTTCCCCCCTGGACATTTCACCCCACCATGGACATTTCCTCCCCCCAGGACAAATCCCCCGGACATTTCCCCCACCCTAGGACATTCCCCCCGTATACGTATACACACATACATGCATGCATGCATGCATACAGACATACATACACATACATACATACATACATACAAACAATCATACATACATACAAACAATCATACATACATACATACAATCATACATCTGCAGACACATGCAACAGCTGGCAATATTGGATGACAACTGGACCTCTGTTATTGCCATAGATGTAAAAAACGATAAAAACGAAATAAAAAACGGTAAAAAACGACGTTTTTTTCAAAATAATAAAAAACGACAAAAAAACGATAAAAAACGGAAACGGAAAATTATTTGACTTTGCTACATCTAAAACCGCATTTTAACCATGATAATCTTGATTAGGAACCTACTACACGTAGGCTATCTCTTAAATAATGATGTTAAACGATGAAATAATGACTTTAGTTAGCTGAATCCTTGAGAGTTGGCGGAAAACATAAGAAATATCATAAAAAATTAAAATTAAGGAAAATAATAATAGAAAGTAAATGTATAAATACAGATAAAGAAAAAATAAAAAACGATAAAAAACGATGGGAAAAATAAAAAACGAAAAAACGACGTTTTTCGGGAGAGAATAAAAAACGGAAAAAAACGTTTTTTACAACTATGGTTATTGCGAGTGGTGGGGCAGGGGTGGGTGGGTGGGTGGGGGGGGGTTAGAGAGGGGTTAGAGAAGGATTCTTAAAGAGTGTTGTCTTATGCACAGACTATTGCCATCTTTGTCACGAAGGGCCTGTTAAATAAATCAGCTCAGATACACACTTAGCCCCAACCTCGACATATAACATAACGTATCTGGAATGGGCTTCCAGTTGCACTCTGCCTGGTGTCTAAAGGTCACACCACTATGTTCTTTTCTCACTTAAAACTGCCTTATTTAGAAGCGTTGGACTGGAGCGCTTCTGAGTAGATTTACCTTTAAGGTGCACTATATGAAACACTCAATAATAATTATAATAGTAACAATAACGATAACAAATTCGCACAGCTTTTTGTTCTGTTTGAAATATTTGTTGAAAAATAAAAATCGTGATAACAATAATAATGATAATAATAATAATTTCTCATTGAAATTGATATGTTCTGTTTGGAATTTTTGTTGAAGAGAATAAAATGTGTGTTTATAATAATAATGATAAGTGGTTCATAAGACTGTCTGTGTTAGAACCACTGCAAATAAACCTGGAACACTTCATGGCCAATTTTCCTCATATAATCCCATAGCCCCATATAACCATTAAAAATCATTTTCTTTAATACTGTATTACTGAGTGTGTATGCATGTGTGTGTGCAGTGTTTAATCCATGCCTTTTAATAAAACTTTTCATTAGAGTTCCCACAGCTCACCTAAATTACTTCATCGACTGTGTGTATGCATTGCATACGGTAATGCATATGCATGTATGGATGTGTGTAGGACGTAGGTGTGTATGCATTGTGTATATATGTAAGTGCATGTATGTCTGTGCAACTATGTATATATATATATATTTATTATAATACGCTAAACAAATCATAATATATTCAACTTCACCTGTATTGTTAAAAAACGAAGACAACAGTGCTCAGCGATAATAATACTTTCATTTTATATACAAGACATCTTACTTATAGAGCCGGGTTTCCATTTTGCGCACCCTAGCGACAAAAGCAGTCAATAGAACTAGTGAAAAGAGCGTCCCTTGTCGTCTGTGGGAATATCTACCGAGTCGGGGGGGGGGGGGGGGGAAGGTGGTCTGGCCATACTCAGCGTTGCCACTCCTTGGGTTTTTCCACAAGATCTTAGGTTTTTCGATCTGAACTTGAGAAATGGGGTTTTTCCGGAAGGACTTTGGTTTTTTCTTAAGTTTTTTCGACAAAAATCTTGGGTTTTTTCGATCCGAACTTAGAAAATGGTTTTTTTTCGGGAAAAACTTGGGTTTTTTCCTTGAAATTGTGGACATTTCGGAAAGATTTGGGTCGGATGACGAAAAAGTCGTCAGAATTGTGAAAAATTGTGGACATTTTCGGACGATTTGGGCAACTTGGGTTTTCCGACACTCCAACTTGTTTTTAAAATTTTTTTTAGAGTGGCAACGCTGGCCATACTCTCTCTCTCTCTCCTACGTGCTGTTCCCGATAAAATGACTAAACCCGGACACCCATGGCTGCCTCTCTCTCCGTCTCCCACGGCGTTACCTTAATGGACGCCTCCTCTTCTTCACTAAAGGTCTGTGGTCGATAAGTCTTCTGTGGCGGCGGGAGGGCAACGGATTCAACGGCGTGTAAATTACTGGTCGAGTATCACACTATACTGCACGACCCAACTGTGAACGAAAAAAAGGCGAAAAAAGCCATTGATGAAGAGAAGGAGGATGGGTAGGAGGAGCAGCAGAGGAGAGGAGGAGAGAAGGAGGAGCGGAACGAGAAGATGAAGGATTGGAGGAGAGAATATGGAGGATAATGGGGAGGAGAAGATTAGGATGTGGAGGAGGAGCAGAAGGGGAGTACGAAGGAGAGAGGAGGGGAAGTGGCAGGGGAAGTAAGAGTCGGAGGAGATGTATAGCCTTAATAAGAGCAGCAAGAGAGGAGGGGGAAGGGATAATGGGAAGGTACATGGAGGTAGGAGTGAAGTGGGTGGGAAGAGGAGAGGGGAAGGAAGAGTCAGAAGCACAGAAGATGGAGGACGGATGAGATTGAGGAGGAGGAGGAGATCTATAGAGCACTCTGTAAGTCAGTTTCCCTGTCTCACTATGTCTGCGTGGTTAGACCTGCCTGCCTCTGTCTGTCTCTCTCCATCTCATTCTGTATGCCTGTCTCTCTGTGTGCCTCTGCATATGTCTGTCTCTCTGATTTTGTCTTGCTATCCCTCCCGCTCCCTCTGTCCTTCTCCCAGGAACCTCTCCTTCTTCGGCCTTTCCTCTACATACCTTTCACTCCTCCTCCTCCTTCTGCTCCTCCTTTTCATTCCCCGCTGTCTCCCCCCCAACATCCTCATAATCTCCCATCATTTCCATGGGCGTCCGCAGCGGGGCGCAAGGGGGCGCAAGTGCGCCCCCCTGGATTTTTCGCATAGTTGCACATAAATTTAGTTCATTTGGTTGTGATTGTTAGAACACGATTTTCAATGTGATTATCGATTCGTTCTACAAGTTGAACATATAATATCTTTCTTTGGGCGCATAAAGTAGCCTATAGGCTAGGTAGGCTATATGATTCTCTCGTGGTAATATGGAAATTCAAACTGTCACCCATTAAATTTAGAACATGTGAGAATTATTTAAAAGTTTGCGCCCCCCTAGAAAAATTTCTGTGGACGCCCATGATCATTTCTCTTCCCCATCCTCCTCTCATCCCATTCCGCATCTCTCCTCTTCCTTCTCCCCTTCGCGCCACCTCCCCCATCAATCGCACCCGTCAACAAACAGTGTTTAATCTAGTCCCCGTCCTCTGGGGGGGGGGGAATTCAGGTTTCTGGGGGGGGAGACAATTGAGCGTCCGAAGGACGCTCGTGATGCGCGTAGCGCCGAGACCGGGAGGGGGAGGGTATGGGGAGGGGGATTTCCCCTCCCCATCAGAAATTTTTGGAATTTCCACACTGCAATGGCAGCATTTTATGGTGTCTTCTTAACAAAAACCTGTACTTTTTGAGAGCCTCACCAGAAATTTTTGGAATTCCCACATTGCAAAGGCAGCATTTTATGGTGTCTTCTTAACAAAAACCTGTACTTTTTGAGAGCCTCACCAGAAATTTTTGGAATTCCCACATTGCAATGGCAGCATTTTATGGTGTCTTCTTAACAAAAACCTGTACTTTTTGAGAGCCTCACCAGAAATTTTTGGAATTCCCACATTGCAATGGCAGCATTTTATGGTGTCTTCTTAGCAAAAACCTGTACTTTTTGAGAGCCTCACCAGAAATTTTTGAATTTCCACATTGCAATGGCAACAAAAACCTGTACTTTTTGAGAGCCCCATCAGAAATTTTTGGAATTCCCACATTGCAATGGCAGCATTTTATGGTGTCTTCTTAACAAAAACCTGTACTTTTTGAGAGCCTCACCAGAAATTTTTGGAATTCCCACATTGCAATGGCAGCATTTTATGGTGTCTTCTTAACAAAAACCTGTACTTTTTTAGAGACTCACCAGAAACTTTTGGAATTTCCACATTGCATTGGAAGCATTTTAAGGTGTCATCTTAACAAAAACCTGTACTTGTTCAGAGCCTCATGAGAAATTTTTTGAATTTCCACATTGCAATGGCAACAAAAACCTGTACTTTTTGAGAGCCTCGCCAGAAACTTTTGGAATTTCCACATTGCAATGGCAGCATTTTATGGTGTCTTCTTAACAAAAACCTGTACTTTTTGAGAGCCTCACCAGAAACTTTTGGAATTTCCACATTGCAATGGCAGCATTTTATGGTGTCTTCTTAACAAAAACCTGTACTTTTTGAGAGCCTCACCAGAAATTTTTGGAATTTCCACATTGCAATTTCCACATTTTATGGTGTCTTCTTAACAAAAACCTGTACTTTTTGAGAGACTCACCAGAAACTTTTGGAATTTCCACATTGCAATGGAAGCATTGTAAGGTGTAATCTTCACAAAAACCTGTATTTGTTCAGAGCCTCATGAGAATTTTTTTGAATTTCCACATTGCAATGGCAACAAAAACCTGTACTTTTTGAGAGCCTCACCAGAAACTTTTGGAATTTCCATATTGCAATGGCAGCATTTTAAGGTGTCATCTTAACACTCAATTTAGCAGGATTGTGTCACATATTATAATAGTAAATATTTACTATAACCATATAATAGTAAATAATATTACGGTATATTATATTATGACAGTTAATGTAATGCGATGATGTAAGCAGCAGCTAAAACTATTATCATTTTGCCAAATTTTTCTGGAGGGATGTCATCTCTGTTTTTAGTTAGACAAAAATAGTGTTTATACAAACATATACAGTAAGTTATACTCATTGCAACATGATAGTATCATATATTATGTTAGTAAAATTAATAATGTCATTATTTATAATTAATCATAATTGTAATAGTAAATAATATCACCGTATATTATAACACTTCATGTGGAACAATGATGAAAACAGTAAAAAAACAATATCATTTTGTCAAATTTTTTTTGGGGGGGAAATGTCAATCCTGGGGGGGAACTTTCCCCCCCCCCAGAGACGTCTAGATTAAACACTGGTCAACAAACAAAAAACGCTAGCGACACTCCGAAGAATGCCCTCACAAGTACTTTTTACATGGGCTTTGTTTTCATCGTATAATCAAAGTCTAATTACCTGTCCAGTAAAGCACCTGCTTTGTTGATTCGCAGACTCATTAACCACTCCCAGACAAACGAACGGACGACACGCACGGGCCCCGCTCATAAATACACAGCGTTTCGAAAAATATACACAGCGTTTCCAGGTTAACTGTGCTTCCGAAATACACCGTGTTTCCGAAATACACAACGTTTCCGAAATACACAACGTTTCCGAAATACACAACGTTTCTAAATATCGGCTGCAAAAGCGGAACTTATTGTTCCCTGCTCATGAACTACAATCAGGCAGTGCCGTTTTTTCTCCGTGGCTGGCCTTGCGACCTGGAATCAGCTCCCTGCTATCCTGTCTCAAATACCTTTTGGTCTTTCTCCCTCATTTCTTTCTCTTCTCAAGACTCTTATTCGACTGGGGTTGGACTGGGAGCACTCCTGAGTAGATAACTATGAAGGAACGCTATATCAAATTGTACCAAGCCGGGATAAAGGAGGAGGGCGACATTAGTCATCTTTGATATGGCAGTTTCGTTAAACAGTAACAAGCAATGTTCCTGATGTTTTTTACACAGTGTTCAATAAAAAATTCCATTCATGTGCTGCAAATTAACTTCTTCTTACAGAATTTTAATCCGGTTTTGACTCGCAGGGGAGTGAGTGAATGACTGCCAGTGCTAATCAATTCAAAAAGCACTACAGTGTAAATCTCAAAATACATAAAAACAAATCAACTGCACCTAATATGCACTTATAGAATCTTTCGTTAAAAAAATTAGTAACCAAGAACCCTGACCATTGTCTGCAACCTACGTATACACTGTGTAGCCTTTTCAAATGTCAACCTTTCAAATATTTACCATATAATTTAACACAAATAAATTTATCTATGGAATTTATATAGCGCCCATAAAGATAGCTATTCAGAGGCGCTCCCGACCCAGGCACGGCCAAAGAGGAAAGTCTTGAGTAGTTTACAAAAAGAGTTAGACAAGTCCCGCATAAGGGAACACAAGGCAAATGGGAGGCTAATACAACCAGAGGGACTCGCAATCAAGAAAGTCCTATTCTTTCTGATGGCTGTGCGAGTCCCTCCCCCCCCCCCCCGACTGAAGTGTGGAACCACAAAGCCGCTTCAACATACTGAATAATGGAATCACTTCATCACCATTGTCTTCAGTACCGCATTAAATTATCACCATTGTCCTCCGTCGTTTGTCAAGTCCATTGCTTCCTTAATTAAGTGTTAGGTCCACGCAGCAAAGTAATGCCCTCATTTACATTGTCTATTCAGTGCATAGTCTTAGTCTGCCTTCATTATTTTATCCTTGCAATCTCGCTTGCAGTGCATTGGCTTAGTGGGGTTTGGTCAACGTAGGATAGACATGTTGAGAAGGCTGCTATTAGCGCCGTTGTCTGTTCCGTTGGTAGTTAAGATTGACGATAATTAACTAAGACAAATGCAATAAATATTATAGTGTATACTGTAACCGGCTGCGGTCTGTCAACCGGATTGTTGAATAAACGAAAATTATTATTATTAATTGGCACTCCATCTATATATAATTATAATCCATGCAAAGACCATCGCTATTATATACATCATGAAAATGCAATAGGTTGTTACGAAACCAAAACCTGTAATTAATGGGGTGTTTGAATAAATGCTTATATCAGAACATTGTTAAACTTTTCCCTGTGAGATAATCTAATAAAACACTTTGAGAATTTATGTCTCGTATACATGTGTCAAAGCTCATGAAATACAAGGCCACTTGCTGAAAACCAGTTACTCCACTATTTACTCAGTCGTACCCCAGAGATTTATTATGAAGCCATCTGGAAAATGTTTGTTACGGTCAAACCTGTCCAAAAACGAAAACATGTTTAAAACAACATGACATAAGTTTGGAAACAACATATATACATGTATATGTATATATATATATATATATATATATATATATAATATCAGGGTGAGAATTGCCGGAGGGGAGGGTTTGGGGGTTTCAAACCCCCCAGTCTTTGTTAGAGCCCCATGTTACAGTATGTTTTCACACCCAAATTCCATGTGGATCATTTGTCCAACCCCCCCAGTTATTTTTCCACAATTCTTACACTGTATAATATATATTATATATAAAAATATATATATATATACTTGGCAGCTTGACAGAAAGGAAAGTGCAAAACACACACACACACACACACACACACACACACACGCACGCACGCACATATACAAACAACAGAGAACCAACGTAAATAAAATAATAAACACAGCAAGCAAAGTGCAAAAAACACATGTATGTGTATAAAACACATACACACACAAGCACGCATGCAAGCACGCGCGCACAACCGAATACCAACGCAAAAGCAAAAAGATATGAAATGTCAAGCAATAAACACTAGTCCAGAATCTGGGTCCAATATCGGCTGATCCCATAATACGCTAACGTCTCTGAACAAGCTCTACTCATTCATTCATTCATTCATTCATTCATTCATTCATTCATTCACTGAATCATTCATTCATTCATTCACCCATTCACTCATTCACTCACTCACTCACTCATTCACTCATTCATTCACTCATTCACACATTCATTCATTCACTCACTCACTCAATCATTCATTCATTCAATCATTCACTCATTCATTCATTCACTCATTCGTTCATTCACTCATTCATTCACTCATTCATTTACTCACTCCCTCACTCATTCATTTATTTATTCATTCACTAATTCATTCATTCTTTCATTCATTCACTCATTCATTCACTCATTCATTCATTCACTCATTCATTCAAAAATGTATATAGCGCCCCATCAGAAAACCACTCATAGGCGCTCGTAGCAATAAACGCCAGGCGTGTAGAAATCCGCAGTTCACGATTACAACATATAGGAGGAAGGAAATAAACAACCTGTAATGCTACGTGGAAAGGCACACTTGCCCACTATATGCCCAGCAAGCAACTGATCTTTAGGAGAGATGTGATGAAGGGAGGGAAGGTCATAGGACTGCTGAAAATAACGGACGGCATTTCAACCATCCCCCCGCCGTCAGGATAGTGCAGTGGAACGTGGCACATCATGCGCACGTGGGGCGCGGTGGTGTAGTGGTGGCGTCGTTGCCTTGGAGCCGGAAGGTTCGAGGTTCGAATCCACCTCGCCGCGTAAGGACCTTGGGCAAGTCCTTCACTCACAATTGCTCAGCGCTTTGGCGTGAAACTCCGATGCAGTGTCCGCTCTGCATTCGGGAGCGCCTCTGAGTAGGGAGAGCTTGAAGGGGCGCTATAACAAGTGTACATACAAACAAACAATCACTTCGTCGCGCTATATATACTTGGTACAAGAACAGTGATATCTATACAACTCCGCCACTGGTCGTCACATTCTACCAGTGCCAGTCCCAAGCCCGAATAAAGGAGGAGGGCGACACTAATCATCTCTGAAATGGCGGTGTCGCTTTAAACAGCGACAAGCAGCGATATGACTGAAATGGTAATCCGAGGAGATCAGTGTCTGATATTAGAGCCGTAAATAACGAGGTCGACAAACAGGATCTGACGCAGAAAGTAATTATGTATGGATGTGCACTTGTTATATAGCGCCCCTTCAAGATTCCTACTCAGAAGCGCTCCCGAATACAGCACGCGCACGGACACTAAAGCGGAGTTTATCACTCCACGTTGTTCATATCTAGCCTTAAGACAGCTCTATTTAGCGGAGGATGGGTGGGGAGCGCGTCTGAGATCATTTATTCGTGTACCAATTGCCACTCTATGGTTGGTTGGCCTCAGGACTGGTGTGCCTCAAACACATTTAGTTAAGAAAGCCTGCAGAAAGTAAACTAAAACCTCAACAACAAATAACAGACACACTTCACTGTCAACTGCACTTGAGTTGATGAATGTAAATTGTGTGTGGATGACAAGCAGACATTGACAACTGTCACACACGTATACTCTGAAAATGTAACTGTAGCACAACAACGAAAGCGAAGTCACAATTAGTCAGCCATTTCAGTGGCGTATGTAACAAGCTACTTGTCTGGTGTGTAACTGTAAATGAAACTGTAACTGTAACAATGAAAAGCAGAGTTGTAAGCAGCAAACTACTGTATGTCACAGACACACACGCACACACACACACACACACACACACACACACACACTGTCACTACAGAAGCGGATCACAGTACGAACTGTAGAAAAATAGTTCCTACAATTTTAACTACTACAAACCTCAACCCATAAACTATATGTCCTTTTCAATTATCAAGATCTTCCTCATAATTATAATCAAGTATGACAAAGATATTGTTTATTATTTGTTCAACCTGATGACAAATATCTTTTGTGACACTGACATGACCTGCTGAAATTGCAAAGCTGGTGCAGCCACTGCCTAAAGAAGCACTATATAAATTCTTTGAATGATGGAACTAGACACATAAAAGCCATGAGCCACATAAAAGCCACGAGCCATACACAAGCCGCGAGCCACATAAAAGTCACGAGCCACATAAAAGTCACGAGCCACATAAAAGCCACGGGCCACATAAAAGCCACGAGCCACATAAAAGCCACGAGCCATGTAAAAGCCACGAGCCACATAAAAGCCATGAGACACATAAAAGCCACGAGCCGACGAGAAAAACACCGAGAAAGAAAACACGGACAAGAAGCACAATGATCACACGGGAAAACGGCGGAATGATTTTAAACGCGAAAGACACAATCATGGACGACACAGAAGCAAGCGGCGACTAGAACTACCTTTGCTGGCGTGATCACCTTGCGCTTCCTCCTCTAGCAGCTGACCGACTTAAAGAAGTGCACCAAGAAACCAGTTCAGTCTCAAATCTCAGGATTTTTCTATGGCGCTATTAGTGCCGTGTAATGCAGGCTGTCTGTTCTGGTAGTAGATAAGATTTATGAGAGCTGTGTTCTTGTAAATTGTTTCAACTGCATAATTAATTGAACACTGTAACCGGTTGCCGTCTGTCAACCGGATTGTTCAATAAAGGAAATTATTATTATTACTATTATTGATTATTATTATTATTTCGTCCCAAACTGGTTCTATTCTAGCCCCCACCCTTGGATGATGCGCGCCATTCAGGCCCAAACTGGTTCTATTCTAACCCACGCCACTGAATGATGTAATCAGCCCAAAGAAGACCCTTCTCAGGTCTCTCCAGGGGCGGGGGGCATCCGCTACCACCATTTAATATCAGTTCCGCAATACACGTGGCATTTGGAAAAACAAACAGCAAAATCATCCTTAAATGCTGTACATAGGTCTGGACCAACATATAAAATTCAATTACAACACATCGGTAATTTAACACTGGCCATTTGTATTATTGAATATGTTGATGCGAATTCCTCCATTCCAGATCATATGGTAATTATTACTGACATGCAAAGATCAGATAATAATAATCAGATCGCATGGTTCATTAATATTCATTAATATTCATTAATATTCATTAAGGGAGCTAATTATAGGCTCAACTCGTGTAAACAGTGTCTCAGTTCCCTGTGCTTCAGCATTATAAATTTCACCCAGCGAGATAGCTGATACATTAATTAAGCAAACGTAAACATACATGGCTTTTATTTGGACCACTGGGCCTCTGCTTGTTTTTCAGTAAATTTATGAATTAATTAGGCCTACTGATATCCTTCACCCTCCCCCCCTTGTCCTTCTGAATGGGTGACAAGAAGTCTGGAATGGTCTCTCAATGCCATACACGTTACCTACTATCTACAGACTCCTATAGACTTTAATTCTATCAACGTCATTGGTCTGGGAGCGCCTCTGAGTAGGCATCTTGAAGGGCCTCATATAAATTCTTGAAATGAAAGAACGAATGAATAAAGTCCATTTAAGAACACACACTGGTAATTGCTGCAAATGTTCTTCGTTTATATTTCCGGTAAGCGTGTGGGCTGCCCACACTTACATTTCGGATCATACTTCCGTCAGTAAGTGCTTACTTCATATACTTATAACGATCACATTTCTGAGTACTTCATATACTTATATAACGCTCACATTTCTGAGAAATGCATTATGAAACTTCAGTAATTGCTTCCTTCTCTGACAACTAAGCATGAAGATCATACTTCATGATATTTGCTTGATTCATAATGCAACTGCTTCTGTAATAACACCAGTCTATGTTAAGTGTTCCTAATGTCCTGACGTAGTACACCTAATCATAATCATAATCATAATCGACTATCTTGAGATCTCTACAGCGCCCATAAAAGCGAAGTTGCGGGAACCAGCTTATTCACAGGCGCTTAATCAAAGCAAAATCAATAGGCAGCGAATCAAGATCCGAATGCTAATGACCTAATCATAGCTTTGATGTGACTTTGAAGTAACTGCCTCTTAAAAAGGAGCTACTAACAGTGAATCATTGTTAGCACTGCTCCTGGTATTGTATTTAAACATTTATATTGCGCCTCTCACAGAATGACTATTCAGAGGCGCTCCAGCACAGAACCGTAAGGAAACCATATCATTAACCATAACGTAACTGTTCATTGAAGCGCCTTGTATCGTGCAATCAGAATTCCTTGGCTTCAAAGCTTTGAAAATTTTAAATGTAGAAGATGATAAACATTTTTGTATCAACGTGCTTAAGTGCAAGCTCTCCCTTAGTCAATTCTAAGACATTGCCTTGCTAATAAAAGCAATCTATCTAAATTCTTATACATTCCATGTACCAGGTGGTATTGTCAAGGGTTTAAAGTGTGGCAGGACGGTCATGGACGGCATCCAGGCACTTATTTTCAAAATCTATACCGTCCTGCCACTTATTTGGCCAGCACACCTGAAAATGTAAGAGGCGTCCTGGCACTTCTTTTGGAGAGGGAATGGGCGTCCAGGCACTTTTTTAACACTTTTAGCACTGGTATTGTCTCCATCTGCTTGAGGGCAGGGTGGATATTGGCATGGGGTTGTGGGGGTCCAACCCTCTAGTCTTTGGTAGAACCCCATAGACTGCATAGAGTAAAGTCTTCATTGCACACCCCAACTAACTCCAAACAAACCAATGTCCTACTACCTCAGTTATTTTTTTACAATTCACATAACACTTGAGAGCCAACATATGGATGGTAAGTCTACTTAATTGTAATTACAATTACAATTACAATACTTACGGGGTCTGGATGGTTCCTTGTCTTTGGCCGAGTCGTCTTTCGAGGGACGGGGTCCGTGCTTGCGATGGTGTCTCTTCTTGCGATCCTTTGGATAGCGCAATCCGATGTACATCGCTTGGTCCTGCCATTGTTCGCGATGATGGGCTGCAGAAAGGAAAGACATTAACAGACTGATGGTGAGGTTAGATTTATTTTGGTAAGGCACAAGGTAGTGCATGATAAGGTGATAAATGAAGTAGAGTATGATAGGGTAACAAGGTATCGCAACAACTTAAAAAAACACTTGAAGCTGAACTTGCTCTCGAACTCACTACATTTACTCTGACAGTTGACAATATGCGTGTAAAGCATCCTAGAAGTGGCTTGCTACTGATGATGCTACATAAATTGTCTGAATTACATTACATTACACTAACGGCTCACATCGGCTTACATAAGTTCACATTGGTCTGCATACCTTTACATTAGTCAGCATTGGTCAACATAAGTTTACATCAATTCATATCAAAATAGTTGGCAGTATTTACCCTTTTCACAATTGTTTTATTTTAACAATTCTACTTGATCGTGCTTTTGGTGTTGTCAGGGTCGTCAGCACCTCTGAGTAGTTACTGTTAAGTGGTGCAATACAAAATTACGATTACAACTGCGTAAGAATGCACAGAATGGACTAGTTACATTACCGTTGATGTCATCCTCGCTGAGACGCGAACGGGAGAACGACCCGTGGTCCTTGAGAGGCTTATCCGCATTCGGCGTCCTATCCATCGCCTCCTCTTTGCCGTCCACGAAGTTCCAGACGGGGAATTCCTCCTTACCGCTTCTCCCGTTCAATCAAACCGATCCACAGTGCAGCACCAATCACCACAGGAAATCAATCAATCAATCAAGGCAATCAATTGATTTACGCACGCTCGCCAGAAGCTGTCGGTCTCTTAGTGATCTCCGCTTGTGTCCGTCTATATGTGTCTGTTTGTGTCTGTATATCTGTCTGTCTGTGTGTCTGTCTCTGTCTGTCTGACTGTGTTTGTCTGTACGTCTGTCTCTGTCTGTTTATCTGTGTCTGTCTGTACGTCTGTCTCTGTCTGTCTGACTGTGTTTGTCTGTATATCTGTCTGTGTGCCTGTCTGTATTTGTCTATATTTCTGTGTGTGTGTGTGTCTGTGTTTGTCTGTATATCTATCTGTGTTTGTCTATATATCTGTCTGTGTGTTTGTCTGTCCGTCTGTGTGTTTGTCTGTCCGTCTGTGTGTGTCTGTATATCTGTCTGTATATCTGTCTGTGTGTGTGTGTGTCGGTCTCTTCTTTGCAGCTAGAAACGTCAGAAAGTCATGTACTTGAGAAAGAGCATCGCACTCCGAGCGCTGCGCTCGATACTGCTCGTAAACGAGAGTTTTCCACGAGACGCTCCTTCTCCACCGCTGCTGCTCTTCTCAGTCGCTCGTCGTCGTAGGGCGCAACAGACGCCAAAGGTCATGTTACGTACAGAGGTCACAGGTATTTTCCTACAAGCACATCGACAACACCAGAACTGTATTGGAATTCGCACGAAAACAACATTGGCAGTGCTGCTCAGAAACACGAGTAATTAATCATGCATTTAAAATATTTGATATATATATACATACAATGTCATACATGTATGTATGTATCTATGTATTTAAGCATATATAATATATATATTATAATAGATATTATATACATAATATTATATATAATATAATATGTAATATACATAAATATCATACATAATATATATTATATAATTATATAAAATATATATAATATAATATAAAAAATTATATATATATATAATTATATATAATATATATATATATATATATACCCAACAGTCACACATAGAAGAAAAGCAATCCTGTGAGCTGGACATGAGCGTGCCGGTGCATAAGGCCTAAATATATTGACCTTAAAAACAGTAGTCATTAATTTGCATATTAAACAACATTTAAATGGAGCAACGTCGGGAGGGGGAAGGATGGTAATGTCCCATGGCCCATGTCTGGGGGGATCCTGAGCCATGATTCTCACCGTTCTCATTTTCTCACCCTGCTCATTTTCTCACCCTTCTCATTTTCTCACCCTGCTCATTTTCTCACCCTTCTCATTTTCTCACTCTGCTCATTTTCTCACCCTTCTCATTTTCTCACTCTGCTCATTTTCTCACCCTTCTCATTTTCTCACTCTGCTCATTTTCTCACCCTTCTCATTTTCTCACTCTGCTCATTTTCTCACCCTTCTCATTTTCTCACTCTGCTCATTTTCTCACCCTTCTCATATTCTCACCCTTCTCATTTTCTCATCCTTATCATTTTCTCACCCTTCTCGTGTGAAGTCAAACGACAAAAATATTACTAACTTTGCTCACTCACAGAGAAAGTCATTATAGCTTAGTTCTGACACATGCATAATAAAAATCTGAGAAAAAATGTCTGCCGTTAAAACAGGAAACTTTAACCCTGGACTCTCAGTTCCACAGTCCAGCACGCAAACCATTAGACCACTGCATGCACCAAGAATCATGGTCCACAAATTCTTAGCCTGTCCAAAAACGTGGACAATCGCCGTTAAAAACTACCAACATTCACAATATCGACAAAATATCGTCCACACGTAATAACAGCAACACAACAACATGACAATATCAGTTTGAAAGGACTTCCAGCACGCAAAACCAGTATTTGATACAGTCGACAATCACCCATACATTCTGAATATAGGCTATTACTATCGGCCCAAAAATACACAGAGAACCACAACATTGGCTGTCTAATGAATTGGGTTAATGGAACACAGCCAGAACAAACCACAGGTTATGTATACTATGTATACACAATTCAATTCACACAAAAGAAGCATAGGGGCCTTGTACTGCTATTTACGACCAGTCTAACAGCAAATGTCTTAACCTAAACAGGACACTTAAATAAAAGAAAGCTAGCACTTGTTATGTAATGCAATAAAACAGAACTCAGAACAATGTAATGCAACTTGTTGTGAAAGCCTTTCACAGGTGTTGTGGTGTTATACATAGAGAGGTAGCTTTAAAGTAATATAGCAGAACACATAACAATGGAATGTAACTTGTTGTAAAAGCCTTTCAACTCTAGGTGTCAAAGGGTCACACATCAGAAAGAATATTGTATTTGCATAAATTGGATAGAAAATGTTCTACAAAAACGCAGCATTTAGCAATGAATATATATAGAGATTTATCTGTTTAATATATGGAAATAGAGGTCATTCTCTGCAATAGTTTCTATTGTCGCCTAACGGATTGAACTAGCGCTGGTGGTACATTGAGATTCCCCTAAAAGTCATCGGTAAGGTTAAATGGTAACACTCCAAAAAACAAAGAGCAGAGGATCAAAATATTATGGGGACAATAACAGAGAAAGCACAGTGCTGTCTAAGAGCAGTTCGTGCTTTGGGAATGGAGGGGGGGTTTACCCTGGGTGGAGGAACGTCTAATATGACACCCCTCTACATCTAGAGTAGAGTAACAGAGCCCTTGCAAAAATACAGGAACACTAGCTGTAGTACACTAGCACAGGCCAACCTACATTAACATAATTATCACAGCCAAACAAGTCAAATAAAAAACAGAACAGCATTAGGATTTGAAACTACAATTACATCCTAACTTCTTCAACACCTTTGCAATAAAAGCGAACTAAAAGTGACTGGGAAACATATGCAGCTTATCGTTAAAGCGTTAAAAGACTCACATCCTGAAAGTTCTTTAAGACCAGTGCACCACTTTTTCAAGGCCATATGTGATACTGATAATCTAGGTGCACGCGCACTCAAGTACGGTACTTCGGTGGAATTTGGTTAGTAAACAAAGGCATGATGTTTAAACCCATGCAGTGCTAAACAAGGGCATATTTCACCATGATGTCTGGTAGCAATTTTATCATTATCGTCATCCGTTCCCAATTTGTCATTCATATGACGGCGATGGGTACGAGTAAACGATCTCCATTTTTTTTTATCTTTTGTTAAGTGATGTTACACTTAAGTGATAGTAAAAGTGATGTTACACTTTGGTGGAAGTCCGAGTGATACTACACTTTGGTGTTAGTCCGAGTGATGCTACACATTGGCGTTAGTCTGAGTGATTTTACACTTTAGTGTAAGTCCAGATGGTGTTATACTTTAGTGATAGTCTAAGTGATGTTGACTTTAGTGTTAGTCCAGGTGGTGTTACACTTTAGTGTTAGTCTAAGTGATGTTGCACTTTAATGTCAGTCCAAGTGGTGTCAAACTTTAGTGATAGTCCAAGTGACTTGGACTATCTATCACTAAAGTGTTACAAAACACTTTAGTGATAGATAGTCCAAGTGATGTTACACTTTGGTGTAAGCCCCAAGTGATGTTTAATACTTTAATACACTTTAGTGATAGTCCAAGTAATGTTATTATGTCTTCATTTATCATTTCATTATCAATCCATTGTTAGCTTTGCACGTCTTCTTTGTTTGTCTTCTTTGTTTCTTTTTCCTTTTATACGTCACGCATGTATAAATGCACTGTGTGCGATTGTGTAAAATTATCTCTACATCTCGACACACAATCGCTTTATCACATTATTATGTTCAAATGCATTAAGGCTGCTTTTCGGAGTCATCCTTTAGTCATGCAAAGCAAATCTACTGATTATCTGGACACATCATCTATCTGAATAACAAAGAGGAAGGATGAGAAGAAGGAGGAGGAGGAGGAGGAGGAGGAGGAGGAGGAGGAGGAGGAGGAGGAGGAGGAGGAGGAGGAGGAGGAGGAGGAGAAGGAGAAGGAGAAGGAGAAGGAGAAGGAGAAGGAGAAGGAGAAGGAGAAGGAGAAGGAGAAGGAAAAGAAAGTGGAAAGGGAAGTGGAAAGGGAAGGGATAATGTGAGAGGAAGAACAAGAAGAAAAGGAAGAAGAACAAGAACAGGAAGAACAGGAAGAAAAAGAAGAAGAAGAACACAAAGAAAAGGAAGAAGAAGAAGAACACAAAGAAGAACAAGAACAAGAAAAGGAAGAAGAACAAGACGAACAAGAGCAAGAAGAAAAGAAAGAAGAACAAGAACAACAAGAAGAAGAGGGGAACAGAAGGTAAAGAATAGGAAAAACAACAAGAAAAACAATTTTAAGCAGTTCCTCAATCTATACATCTAATCCCCGAGGCAGCCGCGTGTATAAAGCAGCAACTTCATTTTCCTAGCCTCTGCATATATGAGGATGGATTTTCAAGCCTCTCCCTCACCGTCTCATCTTTCCACGGACAGTGAATGAATGATCAGCCAACTCATTACAGAATACAGACGGAGATGCCTCAAGCATCTACTCTGAATAATCGAAAGCGGCATCCGACAGTCAGGTGCAGTGGATACCTGAGAGCTACTCAAAGCTGGTTGCTACATCAACGAACAAGCCATTTGGTAATCAAGATCATCTTTCAGAAGCCGGAGTTGGGTGGTTTGTGGGGGGGGGGGGGTTATTCGTAGTATACGGCATTGTCGTCCTAGCTACTAGACTTGAGCTTATCAAAGGATGGATTGAGTTCCCACTGCACACTGTGGGGGTGCGGTAGTGTAGTGGGTATGGTCGTCGCCTTGCAGCCGGAGGGTTCCAGTTTCGAATCCACCTCAAGCCGCTTCGTAGGGATCTTCGGCAAGTCCTGCACTCGCAATTGCTTAGCGCTTCGGCATCGTGAAACTCCGATTCAGTGTCCACGATGCAGTCCTTTAGTTGGGAGCGCTTCTGAGTAGCAACCTTGAAGGGGCGCTATAACAAGTGCACATACAAAATAAAAACAAGTCTCTTTTGAACAGTTGAACATCTATTTTGAGGCAGATTTCTTCCATTAATTTTTTTTTATTTTTAATATTTCTTACTACAAATATAACAATTTCACTACTATCTCTTTATTTTATATTCATGGAGGAGCTTTTGGTTCCTCGAGCTTGCAGTTCTACAAGACAGTGCCGAGCCTTTTCTACTGAGGGTCCCGCTATCTGGAATGGCCTCCCACTAAACTTGCGACTTATGCCTAGGTTAAATTCATCTGCTTTTTATAAGTCGCTCAAAACCTATTTTTTTAGCTATGGCTGGACTGAGAGCGCCGCTGTAGTATAGGAAGTAGGTTTCTTGAAGAGGTGCTATATAAATTCTCGAATGAATGAATGAATGAATTTCATGTTAAATGAAAGACAGCCGCTGTTCAACCAAATCAATTGCAGCCGGTCAGTCACGCCAGTCATTTCGAGGCACTTTTGCATGTTCACACTTGACACTCTGAGGAGTTCTCTTGAAGTGGCGCTATATAAACGTTTGATTACAATTACAATACAGTCACGTCTATAATCTATAATCGCAATTGAAACGAAGTAAGCTTAACTGCCAATCATTTAACACTTCAACGAAAGTTGCATTGCTTAATCCCCCAATCCCATTTTTTTACATGAATCTCGTCATTGTAGTGTCACACGAATCTAAAAGGATCGTTTAATCCTTATTGTAGTTCACATACTTAAGTTATCTGCTTAACACCCTTAAGCTGTCTCACGCACACATGACTGCGCGCCAAAGAGGCTTAAAAACTGTGTACAAGTCAACTATACAGGGTCAATACGTACAACGTTATTCGGCGCTCATATACGTATACGCAGAGCCTTCTATTACAGTAATAGAAGGCTCTGCGTATACGCGGATAGGAGATAGTAGAGCACAGCCTAGCCTGGACTTCATACAACCAGTATATTACAAACAAATGGTGTCTGATCTGCGCATGTCAGCCGTCTGAAGCCGCCCACGTGTCCAACGATGAGACCATTGTGCTTTCTATCAGAAGAGGATGGTGGGATGGGGGTAGAGGGGGGGCAGGGAGTGGGTCGGAAAACGATCTCACTTCAAAACTTCAGTGGTGCAGAAAGTTGAAGTGGAGTAGATCAAGAACGCAGTGCAGCGATCAAAAGAAATTCAGAATCACATAAACTTGTGCTAACCTATAATAATAATAATAATAATAATAATAATAATAATAATAATAATAATAATAATAATAATAATAATAATAATAATATTCTACAGCGCCATAACACAGTCATGCTGTGACAAGGGCGCCTCACATACTACAAAAATGTAATAAACGTAGCTTTCAAGGAGGTCATTCCAAATCCATGGACGGCCCTGTATACAACTGAGAAAGCTCAGCGTTTCCTGGCAGCTAAAAAAGCCAGAAGAACTAGGAGTTATATATATATATATATATATATATATATATATAATTATGTATATATATATATTTATTTATTTATAACATATATATAACATATATATAATACTATCATATATACTCAATTACTTATGTAATATTATAATATGCATGTACATGTATATATTCGGGACCTGCAAATCACAAATTTCCAGTCAAATCGAATCTCGATTGTCGAAATGCAATTCGAATCTCCTATACCTAAATCTTATCCAATCGCATTTCTCGCCTGCGCCCGCTAGATTCGTCTGCTTGTTGTTGTTGGTCGTTTCGTTGCTGCATTACAGACGCTGACTCGATAATCAATCAACACGCAGTAAACAGTTAAAACAATTCGCTTACAACAAAAAGCGTCAATTGATCTTATCGAAGCTTCGCAGGCCCCTTTTATATACATATAGATAATATATATTACATATACATACTCTCTTACACACACACACACACACACATATATATATATAATATATACATATATATATACTTGCTGGGCACCCGGCGTTTCCCGGGAATTTAAGGATTCGCCCCGTTCCCGGCCAATCCCACACATGGCCACCCTCACTTCGCCCCATTCTCTCCGTCCTTCCCTCCCTCCCTTCCAAAATCTTTCCCTATAGTCCGCAGCAATGCACACAATGCATGTATACACTGTAGTAGGTACGTTGTGTACGACATCTAAGCAATGTAAGCATATCCGGTGAAGAGCAAAACAAAATTTACGTTGCCCACAAATCACAGAGAGCGCCGCATACATTCCCTCCATCACTCCCTCGTCCATCCGTCCATCCATCCACTTCATATTAGGCAGCCCAGCTCACCCACCCACCCCACCATCTCACCCCACCCCCCAACCATCTCACCCCCCCCCCCACTGCTTCCATCGGTCCATCGTCCACCTGCCGTAATCTGTGGCGGCGGCAGTGGCATTAACGCGGAGCTCACACACTCCTCTAAGTCCGCACAACTAGAGACGCAAACAGCAGCGCCCACGGGTAACTGAAGATGGAAAAATCGATAACATGGCGAAGGATGCTTTGGCGGGTGGATGGATGGAAGGAGGATATGATGCAACGGATAGATGTACGGCGGGAGAGTAGACGCAGTGGTCAGCCCCCCACCCCACCACCACATCCCCCACTCACCCCCCACCACATCTCCCACCCACCCCACCACATCCCCTACCCACCCACACCACATCCCCCACCCACCCCCACCACATACCCCACCCATCCCCACCACAATCTTCCACCGGCCCCACCACATTCCCCACACCCCGTTCCACTATGCACCAACATCGGTTCACTTACAGATGTACACCGCGAGTAATGGCAAAGACGGGGATATTAAGATGATCGAATTCAGTTCGAATATCTCTTGTGGCAATTAGGATCAGGTTCAAATGTCTTCCGTGTGTCTTAGTACCAGACAATTTAGTTGAAGTTCGGTTCAAGTGTGACCAGCAGTGATCGAAAACTGACTGAGATAAGAAGACTCATTTATATACACGACGGTCATATATAAAACATTCTGGAGTATATGCAAGCATGGGGCGCAGTGATCGAAATTCCGTTCAAATATCTTGAGAAGTAATCGTTCAAATATCTTGAGAATTAATCGTTCAAATATCTTGAGAATTAATCGTTCAAATATCTTGAGAATTAATCGTTCAAATATCTTGAGAATTGATCGTTCAAATATCTTGAGAAGTAATCGTTCAAATATCTTGAGAATTAATCGTTCAAATATCGAGAATTAATCGTTCAAATATCTTGAGAAGTGCATGATCGTTCAAATATCTTGAGAATTAATCGTTCAAATATCTTGAGAATTAATCGTTCAAATATCTTGAGAATTAATCGTTCAAATATCTTGAGAATTAATCGTTCAAATATCTTGAGAATTGATCGTTCAAATATCTTGAGAATTGATCGAGACGATTTCGATGATATATAGTTTCCGCCGTGATCGAGAATCTAATTGAAGTCATCGTCATCAAAGCCTGGCTGCAGAGATTCTGCTGAACGTGCAATTACCGACTTCAATGGAACTGCTGGGTTTTCAAGACCGTAGAAAAAAATTACGAACCAGATAAAAAAATTGTGATTATTAGACGTTTATCCAAGCATCTCTGCCTGATAAACTGATACGACGAAGACTCTGGTGTATGTATGTGCACTTGTTATAGTGCCTCTTCAAGATTTCTATTCAGAAGCGCTCCCGACTACAGCGCAGACACTGAATCGCAGTTTCATGCAGAAGCGCATGAGCAACTGCGAGTGAATGACTTGCTCAGGGTCCTACAAGGCGACTTGATGTGGATTCGAACCTGCAACTCTCCGGCTGCAAGGCAACGAACATACCCAATACACCACCGTGTCCCCACAAAGATCCTGATGGTTTGGACCTACGTTGGATATACAACATTTGTGAGGACAAAACATCACCCGAGATAGGAGAGCAATAATTTCGAATAAATGGCCAAGGACAATTGCGATTATTATTTATTTATACCCACCACCGTCCAATGTTTGATGTCAGAAACTGACGACGATGATGATGACGATGATGATGATGATAGTGCAGCTTCAAAAGAGACTTATCAGAGGTGCTCAATTTTATCATCATCGCTAAACATTATAAAATGTAATCTTTATTTTTGAATATCATCAAATGTTATCTTCACCAATGAACCGCATCAACTGATATCTTCACCACTAAACATCATCAAATGTTATCTTCACCACTAAACATCATTGAACCTCATCAAACAATCTCTCTCACTCAACAAGACCCTTCTCTCACACATTGACTGATATAATCACCTGCAGCACATCTTCGTCACCTCCTTTAACATACGTAAACAATGAACTCAGGTGTGGCTGCACACGAGCTGACAGTACAAAAGAGCTTCAGGTGGAGTTGTTGGACAGCTGTGGAAAAGCGTGTTCTCTATACACATTCCAACTGTGAAAGGAATCAACAGAAGCCAAATGTCAGCACCAGACAGACTGAAACTGATCAGCAAAGCTGTACATGTACCGGTATGTATGCCATTGTGTGGCTGAATGGCCAAAAGCGTGCCAAGCAGTTTATGGGGTCCTATAGATGCCGCCGGTGTCACCAAATAGAGAGTATCACTCGTAGTAATTATACCCCAGATGAATTAAGAGAAGCTGAAAGAGTCATTTCCGCCGTGTGTTAAATTTTGCAAAACAACGTTCATTTGCTTTGTTTTTAACATTGCCACTATAACAGTTGTGTTTATTCCTGCTAGATAATTTTGTTTGCTTTGCTTTTAAAACGCTTAGAGCATTTAGAACACCTAAGAGCATTTAGACTCACTAACTAAATTCCAGCTGCCTTGCTTTGGACGTTGCTTATAGGACACTGAAAACAATTAGAGTCACTTTGAATTTTGATTGCACCATCAATTTTTCAATTTATCAATTATACGCATTTTTCTATAATTAGGATAGAATGGTTTATCTCCCGGATACCCGGTTTACCGCGCTGCCGGTGTCGCGGGATATTCTATCCTCCCCCCAATACCTTTAGGGGTGGGGGTATAATATTCCGCACCGGCAGCGCGGTAAACAAAAACCCGCCGCCCATACAGACTATAGCTAAAAGGTCATAGTACCACAGAAGAAAGCGAATGAATTTCGCCCGTCAGTCTTCGCCTTTTCTTTCCTTGCAGTTAGTTAGTTAGTTACTTTCTTAGACTTGCTTAACCTTTCTCCATGCAGCATTACTCTCCCCCTCGCCAACGTATACCCGCTTATTTACTGCATGCCTCTGCCTACAGCCGTGCTCAGAGGCGTGATTAAAAGGACATGTCGGTAGGTAATACGATCGAGCAAAACATAGACATCAACAAGTCAACATGAAACAGATGATGGATACTCTATACTGAACATTGATATTAAGGTGAATGTGCAACAGGTATCAAAAACACTGATCTATAGTAACACCTGAAATATGAATGTCGCCTAAAAATATTTTTCGCAGTTACCGTCTATGAAAAACTCTTTCTCTATAAATATTGGCAGTTGCAGTTTCTTGAAAATATCAAAACAACAACAGCTGTGCACACACTGCACAGTCTAGTTAAAAATAACTGATAAAGTTACAGTTGTGGGCCTAAAAACAGGAACACAATAACTGTGCCTGTCTGGCAGTGTCTTCTTGGCTACATGACCTCTACTGTCCTCTTTCTGACCTTCTGGTCCGTGGAACTCTCCACTCTCCGGCCATAGGTTCGATTCTGGCTCCACTATCTCATTTCCCTGTTGGACAGAGCCACGCCAAGCCTTTCCCCTCAATCATACTGCTCTTCTCCTCATGATGCGCCCATTGCTTGGGAAACTGGGAAACAATATGCCCATATTCTATAAGTTGCCCAAATCTCTACTTTTTAGGTGTGACTGATGCTAGTTCATTCATTCATTCATTTAAGATATTTATATAGCGCCCTTTAAAGTTCAAGACCATCTACTACTCAGAAGCGCTCCTGACCCAACTCCAGCTAAAGAGAACAGTCTTAAGAGCAGAGTGAAAGTGGTCTATATAGGGCTCAAGGCATTACGCATAGTTCCACAGGCGGCCCATTCAGGATTGCACGACCAGTGACAGAAGAGGCATAGTGCTGTGCTGTATAACAGAAATGCGCAACCTGAAGACAGTAGGTATCTTGAATGGGGCACCACATACGTTCTTGGAACGAATGAATGGATGAATGAATAACAGTTGAAGCACCCCAAAAACACCTACAATAGGAACAGCCGCAGTCTCTGAAAAGCACGAAAGCAATTACGGAGGCAGTTTCCTATAATATAAACACCACCAGCACAGGAACAGTTGTAGACTGTAAAAAAACACGGATAAACGAAGTATAGGCGGTCTCGTACATAAAACACTGCTTAATTAACAGCAGCAGTCTCTAAAAAACAACAAATAAATGATTAGCCATAGACTCTGAAGAAACATTTTATGGCAGGGCATCAAATAGAAAATTAGAGAGTCATGCCATGGGTGCAGTGTTTATGACTTTGTTTCCTTAGCGAGCTCCAGAGGGCCACTTATAATGGACCCACGAACTACAAGCTGGACAGCCAGTATTTAATTTAGGCAATGCCAGGGGTTGTCAGAGGGGCATTGAAGGGCAATCACAGCACCCTGGTGGCCTGCACTAGTCTTAATGTATGTACGTGCAGTGCAGTCGTGCACTTGTTATAGCGCCCCTTCAAGATTTCTACTCAGAGGCGCATCTGGCTACAGCGCGGACACTGCATTGGAATTTCACGCTGAAGCGCTGAGCAATTGTGAGCGACGGACTTGCTCAGGGTCCCCTACGTGGCGGCTTGAGGTGGATTCGAACCTTCAATCCTCCGGCTGCAAGACAACGAACATACCTACTACACCACCGTGCCCCACGTTTTGCAGCAGTATTCATATGAAGGACAGTCAAAAGTCCCTGGGAACCCAACAGAAGGGTACCACGATGCCTTGAACGCAGGGTGAGAATTGCCGGAGGGTTTGGGGATTTCAACCCCCCAGTCTTTCTAAAAGCCCATGTTAAAGTATGTTTTTCACACCCCGATTCCAAGTGGATAATGATCCAACCCACCCACCCACCCCCCCAGTTATTTTTCCACAATTCTTACACTGCTTGAACGAGGAAACTGAAATGCTGAAGGCCCTACAAGAAGACCTTAGACTGCATACAAGATCCATGCGAACGAATATATTTACCACACGACGATGACGATATCCCATTGCGACCAGTCTACAGCAGAGCAACACCGGTTCTCAAGACGCCTGATCTGGTTGTGGGATATAGACATATGCCATGCATCTCCGCAAAGGGACATGTATGACATATTAAACACGACATCAGCTACTGCACGGAGTAACAAGAGTGCAGGACCCAGCGAATGTGACTAACCACTGCCTGCCTGCCTTTCTGTCTTCCTGTCCGTCTCTCTGTCTGTCTGTCTGTCTGTCTGTCTGTCTGTCTGTCTGTCTGTCTGTCTGTCTGTCTGACCTTATTCCTTAAGGCAGCGATGCGCAACATGCGGCCGTGAGAAGAATTGGCGAGCAAGGACATAGGATCCTAATTGTAATGTATCGCGTATAATATAAAACCATAAAAAATTTCTTCCATTGTTGTAAATAAACAGGCTAGAGTGTGAGTCACTTAGTTATGCTGTCTCTGAAATTCTGAATGTAGTCAAAAACAAGGACTCGTGTCTTATACACAAACACTCACATTTGACACACGTGCACTGACGCGCAGCACGTGGGTGTAGCCCACGAGAATCTGCCATCTGAGTATGCCTATACCTGCGTTGTGTACAAACTCAAAGAAACACCACTAATAGCAAGTTCCATGTCCGGCATTGTACAGCTGCAACACAGTGTAGTTTTTAATACTAAAGCTATACTGCTACTATACACTATACAGCGTGGAGAATTGTTGGAAAAATAAATGGGGTGAGGGGTGGTTGGACTATGATTCACTCAGAATTGGGGTGTGAAAAACAGACTTTACTGTGGGGCTCCATGAAAGACTGGGGGGGTTGAAACCCCCAAACCTCTGGCCACTATCACCCTGCTACTAGAGTCACACCAGTTACACAGTCCCATGATCAACAGCTGAGCCCCTCCTCCCTCCCTCCCCATCATATTCGCCACCCATTTTGCATAGTTCTATAAAAATGAATCTGTATATACCTTGCAACTTTCAATGGTCAATCTCACCCTGAACCTCCGAAGAATGCTTGTTGCTGTTTAACAACCCTATGTCACGTCAATGATGATTAGTGTCGCCCTCCTTCTTTCTCCAGGTTTTAGACTGGCACTGGCAAAGCGCAAGCAGTGGCCGAGTTAATGTGAATAGATCACCCCTCATTATCTACGACTCACCACTACGAGAGAAAGCAACGGAACTTTTTACTCTTTGTAGGAGTAAAACCATAGTTGCTTTTTTTTAAATCCTTTTTTATTCGCTCCCAGAAACGTCGTTTTTTCTTCTTTATTTTTCCCATCGTTTTATTCCGTTTTTTTATTTTTTTATGTAGAGCTATTTATTTATTTTCTGTTTCTTATTATTTTCCTTAATTTTATTTTTCCCTTATATTTCTTACGTTTTCAGCCGATTCTTAAGGTTTCAGATAACTGATGTCATTATATAATTGTTTAACGTCATCATTTAGGAGATACATGTAGAAAGTAAACAAGTGTTTTAAGTTTACAATGCAGTTTAAGATGTAAAAAGTCAAATTATTTTCCATTACCGTTTTTGTGTGTGTTTTTTTCGTTTTTTATTTTTTCAAATAAAACGACGTTTTTCCCGTTTTTTTTCTGTATCCAACGTTTTTTTACATCTATGAGTAAAACTGACGACTCAGTGACAGTTACACATATTCAATTGATGTGTCCTATACGAATATTAATTTTTCAGTGTATTTTTTCTGTGCTGTCGTCTGCCTTGCTTGGTTCTTTGTTGTTTTTATTTTCACAGAATAAACTCATTTGATTGATTGATTGATTGATTGACATGTGTAAACTTTGTGTGAAGCAACAATCCGACAACAGTACTGTCAAACTCAAAGATGAAGTCTTTGAAAAGAAAGCCAACTGTTGAAGATTAGAAGAGAGACAAGAGACCTTTCGATGTGACATGGGAAGCAAAATCTTACACAAAAATCCGATTTACTTAATGTGTGGTCTTCCAAGCTATAGCGGCGAAATACCATAAGCTTCCAAAACTGGGAAGAAACACCGTGGTCCAAGGGCGGATCCAGGAAGGGGAATCCGGCCGTGGCTCCCCATTTAGAAATGCCCATGTATCGTGGCCCCCCCCCATTTGCTTTCGATATGGTATATTTTGAGGACATTTGGACTGGATGACAAAAAAGGTCATCAGCTTTTTTGGCGGATAAGTTGGTATTCTTTACCTTATCTTTTGACCAGACGACTAAAAAAGTCATCAACTTTTTGGCGGTTAGTAAAGAAAAAAATTTCATGACCCAAGGCCAAGAATTTTTGCCCCCGCCCCCCCCCCTCCGTCCAAAGTTTATGTATCCGCCACTGCCACGGTCCACTATTGAAGCAGCTATCGGGATCAAGCAGCCATTGCATAGTAGTAGTTTCAGTTTAACGATATATACTGTGTGATAGAAAAGATCATTAGCGTCGCCCTCCTCCTTTATCCAGGTCTGGGACTGGCATCACTCAGATGAAGTGTCTGATAATTGTCTGATAAACAAGCGCAGAACTAGATTGAAAGGTCCCCAGTGAGTCTCCAGACTTCTCACGCCTCTCGGCCAATATCCAAGACCAAGGCATAGATCTATTAATTTCGAATATTACTTTGGTCCTAATTCCTAAATAACATTAGATGGAGATATAGAGATTTCGAGAACCGCTGAAGATGTAGCAAAAATTGATCATGTTTTTAATTATTCTTTTATTAATTTCATGATGGAAAAACAACATGGTATGAATACACCAAAAATGAAAAGTTCCTGGAGAAAGAATAGACGTCAATAAAGATATTTGTGACGGTAAACATGTTTATTTCTGGACGTCGATACTGTTTATTAATAAATCTTATCACTTATCACAATATAAATATACTGTTTAAATAACCTAATAGAAGACATCTTGAGGGCCGTAATTAGAATCTGAGACCACAAATGAGACCACCAGAAACGGAAAGGTTGTGCACGCAGCCTTAAGGCCTCAACTTAGGCTACTTTGAAGGTTCTGTGGTCTGGACAAGACCCATTTCCGCCAGGCCAGAGTTGCAATGCATGCTGCCTCGTTTGAAACACTGAATTACAAGTTTAACAGTGAAATTTAACATCATGGCAGACTGCAAGGCGCCATTTGTCCTACTGATCATTTTATAGAACTTTGCTCCTATAAATTATGAAGTTGAAGGCTAAGGTAGCCCCCTCTACGTTTATCAGCTATTGAAACGGCATCTTTCTAACCCTTATGCATGTGCAAAACTACTCAACCATTAAATTCGCGCTCAAACGCAAAAAAATACAAGTGGGTCAATGTTGTTGTGTGCGCGTGCACGTGTGCGTGTCGCTTGTGAGCGAGTAAGTGCATGAACAAGAGCTTTACAGTCTGGGTTGGGCCTGCCTGCATGCTTGCCCGAGGTAATTGACGTGATTGAACTTGCATTCTTCCTCAAAGTCAAACAGTACGTGTTACGGAAAATCAGATAACATCTCCTTCACGTCATTCATTCATTCATTCATTCATTCGTTCGTTCATTCATTCAGTAACTCATTCATTTATTTGCTCATTCACTCATTCATTCATTACACCGCAAGGTTCATTTAGATGCGAATTAGTAAAAAAGTAATTCACCAGAATAAATAATTCATTCACACGCTTTCCCACTCACTGCCACGCTCAATCACTTAAACCCTAAGTGTCTCTCACCTAATCATTCCTATTGTTGCCAAAGTACAAATCATACACAGATAGTATTACACAAGTCATGAGTATTATGCCGTTACCTCATTCAGTAATGACGTTGGGGTACAGTTTTGGGAGCAACAGGCACTCGAAAATGAACCAAGTCCCGCTAAGTAGGGCCTGTTTACATATAATAGAGTTAGGCGAGATGGGATAGTCATTTACTTAAGAGAAAACGGCAGTATACGATAGGTTAACCACATAATATGCAACAACTGCCTCTTTCACTTATAAATTCTGCTCACTCACTAATCAATTAATCCCTATACCTGAATCAACCATTCATTTCCCCAATCAAATGCTTAATCATCCCTCCTCACTCATTCACCTTTGCTTATTTTTTAACACTTCATCTCTCACTGCTCCTTCATACTCTCAATCAATCAATCAATCAATCAATATATCTTCCTATATAGTCCCTATACTCCTTTAATCTCTCACTGCTTACTACTTCTCCTCACTAACCCATTCACTCACTCACTGCCTCACTTGCTCAATCATTCATCTACTCATCCACTCATCTAATCATTTATTCATTGAGTTATCTGCTCATTCAGTCATCTATTCATTCACTCATCTATTCATTCACTCATCTGTTCATTCACTCATCTATTCATTCACTCATCTATTCATTCACTGACTGCCTGTCTTACACACAAATAAAAACACCCACACACACTCACAGAACTCATACAGAAAGCCAAAACCAGCATTATAGTTCTCCCAAGCATCGCGTACACCCGGCGCTAACCAGATAGGGGCCTGCTCCAAAGCAAAACATACAAGTAAACAAACCTTCTCCCACCCTCCCCCCCCCCCCCAATGCACCCAGCGATAAAACCAGGTCCGGCCCACGCAATCGCTCCGCACTCACCTGCCGGCCGAAGCAGTAGCAGTAGTCCCTCTATCCACCTGGCGTGAGACTACCAGAAGAATACGCTTCCAGCACTTCCTACTCCTCCTCTGCAACTAACTTGGACAAAACAACAATCGGTGAAGATGCAGAGGCTGCTGCTGCGGCTCTCGCAGTCTCACTCCATCCTTTTTACCAGACCACGTCTGCGGCGGAACCGGGCATGCAGGCGCCGCCGGTACCTGCCTACCACCAATAGCCAGCCAGTCGGACGGATGGATGGACAGCGCCGGCTGGAGAGTAGGAGGAGGATAGGAGGAGGCTGGAGAGGAGGAGTAGGAGGAGGCTGGAGTACAACCGGAGTGAACGCAGGAGTGCATCACGTGGACTGTGCCTGCCGCGCATGCTCCGGAAAGAGAATGCCTGGAATACATGGCAGGAGCCCAAGCAACCACCACTGCAGCAGCAGAAGCGTATATGCTGTGGAAGGGTCAGAGAAGGGCAGACAAACACACAGAGACAGAGAGACGGACACTAGGACAGACATATACAGAGGTAGAGAGAGACAGACAGAGACGGACAAACAAACAGACAGAGACGGACAGACACATAGGGAGATAGATAGAGAGACAGACAGACAGAGACTGACAAACAACAGACGGACAAACAACAGACGGACATATTCAAGGATAGAGAGACGGATATGCACACACACAGAGAGGGGGAAAGTCAGACAGACACATAGACAGACACACACTCTTACAGTCAGCGATAGAGAGACAAACAGACGCATACAGTGAGATAGAGATACAAACAGAAACAAACAGTGATACAGAGAGATAAACAGACACATGCAGAGAGAGATAGAGAGACAAACAGACACGCACACAGAGAGAGGGACGTACAAAGACTGACAAAACAACAGCAAGCAAAGGTATTGAACATAAATTTCCTGAGAACGCCTTTCTGATGTTCTTAAATGGCACTAGATTAGTAACACAGAAGTTCAGTCAGATAGCCTACTCTGCCTCACACCAAGAGCCCTTGCTTGGACAATTACACGTACGATGGTTCTATAGAATAAAAAGAAGTCATTTTATACTCAACAACTCTTAAGCCACTGCACATAAACGATCAATCAATATACCTATGCTGGTAGATGCGCAACGGCATTTATGTAATGGTATGCATGTACCGGTATGTATGCATGTACCGGTATATATGTATGTATGTATGTATGTATGATTGTATGTATGTATGTATGTATGTATGCATGCACGCATACGTCGCACAGCTGATAGCCTGCCTTCTCTGGTACTCTAGCATATCTTCCTATATGTGTGATCAAATTTACTGGTCCCCTTGTATGCGCTCATACATACATACATACATACATACATACATACATACATACATACATACATACATACATACATACATACATAGATGTAAAAAACGATGGAAACAAAATAAAAAAACCGAAAAAACCTGGTTTTTTCGAAAAAATAAAAAACGAAAAAAAAACCAAACAACCGAAACGGAAAATAATTTGACTTTGCTACATCTAAAACCGCATTTTAATCTTGAAAACCTTGTTTAGGAACCTACTACAGGCAGGCTATCTCTTAAATGATGATGTTAAATGATGAAATAATGACTTTAATTAGCTGAATCCGTGAGAGTTGGCAGAAAACATAAGGAATATCTTGAAAAAATTAAAATTAAGGAAAATAATAACAGAAAGTAAATGAATAAATAAAGTTAAATAAAAAATAAAAAACGTTAAAAAACGATGGGAAAAATAAAAAAACGAAAAAAACCACGTTATTTGGGACAGAATAAAAAACGACAAAAACTTTTTTCACAACTATGCATACATACATACATAGTACATACATACTGAGGTATGCTTGGTATGTACATATATATATGTAACTAAGTAGTATGTACTCAAGAACTTCCCTAGCCACTGCACATAATCAATCAATCAATCAAAATCAAACAATATATAGACTTGTCATATCGGCCTTCAACAAACCTACTCAGCCTTAACAGCCATCAGCCAATGGAGGACACCACATCAGACCAATGGAGTAAAGAGGTCAACAATACCCACAGGTCATTAGACGAAAACGCCTCAATCAACAACACCATGCACGGACGCATGCACCCTTTAAACCACGGCGCTATATAAATGCTGGAAGGAATGAACATCATCATCATCATCGTCATCATCATCAACGACCAAACGAACGAAACCAAACAAAATTGCCGCCCCGAACGAAACTGAATCAATGAATAGGCAACTAGATGATTTCCCACGCCACCACCACCACCACCACCACCACCACCACCACACACAAGTCTCTGCCGTCACCAGACACCACCGTCGGGCAGACCGTCCGCAGCATGGCCAACGCCGAAGACGGCGATGGATGCTGCAGCATCAGGCACCGCTCAGCCTCAGCACCACCACCACCACCCGCAGCAGCAGCAGCATCATCATCATCAGCAGCAGCAGGCCACAGCCATACGATCAACATTAACAGATGCTAAGGACACTCAATGTCACGTCATCCAACGCAATAGAATGATCGCTCAAGGAGGAGACCAATGCTGAGAGGGAAGAAGGTCTGCCAGACGTTGAAGGAAGAGGAGGAGGAGGACGAAGAGGAGGACGAAGAGGAGGAGGAGGAGACCAATGCTGAGAAGAAGGTCTGCTATATAGACGTTGTATATCGGCTGTCAGCTGCAGGTGACCAGCGTCGGCGACGTTGCGACTTGTAATACCGATTGATAATGAACGAAGATGTGTGTTTGTGTGTGTGTGTGTGTGTGTCTGTGTGTGTGTCTGTGTGTGTGTCTGTGTGTGTGCGCGTGCATAATTGTGGGTGCGCGTATGGCTTAGGTCCATGTGCGCTTAAATGTGACTTTATTGCAAATGTCATTTTATTGCAACATGGCACTTTATTGCAACATGTGACTTTATTACAGCATGTCATTTTATTGCAACATGTGACTTTATTACAGCATGTCATTTTATTGCAGAATGTCATTTTATTGCAACATGTCATTTATTGCAACTGTAAAACAAACAAACAAACAATCCCTCACATAACATCTGCTTCCGAGTTCAGTGGAATTACCCATCAGCGGGAAAAACCCATATTTGAGACGTACATCCACAACCATGCAACAGATTGTCATCTATGGAGTATTATTGCAAGTGCCCTTCAAGGAAGGACCCCACAGGGTGACCGCCTGCAGAGTGAAAGCTTGAAACCATTCCTTCCCTATTACAGGCTAAGTCCTCTCTAATGGTGTTCGTGTAGGTCCTGATCAATGATCTGCCCTTCCCACCCCTATGGACATTAAAGCTAATAAAATACAACTGGCAGGACTTAGAGAACTTGACTACAAACCCCCCCCCCAACACACTGCAGAACCACAGGTTGCACTCTGCCAGTGCCAGTCCCAAGCTGGATCTGTATATATATAATATATATACTTATATAGCTTATATATATACCTCCTTTATATATGTATATATAATTTTTACATATAAAGGAGGAGGGCGACACTAATCATCTTTGATATGGCAAGCAGTGTCGTTAAACACCAACAAGCCTCAACACATTGCCTTCTATAAACAGAGAGCTCTTCATTGTTCTCGACTCAAAACGCAACCATTTCTTTTGGGATCATTATTTTTCTTGCATAATTAATGTCCGGCAATCGGCAATAATAATATTTAAAGAACTAGACATTCTAATGCCTTCACGGTCAACAGTTTTTAAAACCATAATATTCAGAAGGCAGGTAAAAAAACAAGCCCAGTTTCTTCTCAGATGCCATGAAAAAGAAAAAATTCCAGGCAGCTAGGAGACACGGTAATTGCTGTCAATTAAGTATATTCTTAGGTGCCAATTAAGATAAATGGGCCGCTACCTATAGCAACAGGCAGGGCTTCAAATTGACCAACGAGGCTGGTGGGTGAAGAACTTTACATGGCAGCAGTAAGATCAACCTTGCACAACACTTTAGTGGCCAGAGCATAATAATAAAAGCAACAGGAAGACCAATGCAGCTTGCATTTAAAGGGTTAAATAAAAGCCATACCAAAATGTCTGTTCCACCAGAGTAGGCATTTAGCCTTGATGTCAGTATTTCAACAGATTATATTTGGCATGCCACCAGACTGACAGCAAACATTCTATACCATGGCAATAGCAAGATTAGAGATATTCACGCCGCCACTTGCACCTACTTGAGAAATCCGTTACAAAATGATCACATTGACCACACACTATTGATGTTTAGATCGAGCAATAAAGGAGGCAATCCGCCTTCACACGTCAAGGCTAATAAAATCTCGGTTGTCAAATGATCAAACGAAAAATGCTCAAAAAGACCAAAATAATAATGTTCAAGGACCAAATAAAAATGTTCAAGGACCAAATAAAAATGTTCAAGGACCAAAATAAAAATGTTCAAGGACCAAACTAAAAATGTTCAAGGACCAAACTAAAAATGTTTAAGGACCAAAACAAAACCGCTCACAGACCAAAATGAAAATAACGAACGTATGAAAAACACTCAAATACCAAAAGAAAATGGGTGACGTCATACGATGTCGTTAAACTCCGAATACCAAACCTTATATTGCGATGCTTTGCAATTCAAACAGCAGCAGCAGCAGCGATTCAAATTACACAGGAATTTCAACATTGAGAAGTGTGCCCTGTATTACAGGAGGATATAATCTGTCGTAAAAGTCTTAGGAGATACAGCCTTTTAACTACACTCCGACGTTAATGTCTTGATACATGCACCGGCCACAAACATAGCCAGAACATCTATGGTGTACATTAGCAAGTGTGTGTGTGCACGCGTGCGTGTATATTTGTATACATACATATAATTTCATATAAACACATTAATATATATTATATACATATATGTATTATATACATATATATATAATATACACTATAATTTATATATATATATATATTGGGTGATTCCGTGTCAATTCAACCAAATTTGCAACCAAAATTGACATGACCGACTCAGATTTACTTGAAATTTGGCACACTTGTTGGGCTATGTGAGACATGTAAAATCCTGCAAAGAAATTTTTTTGGGTCAACTACTTCCCGAGATACGGGTCGACAAACTTTGACCCAAACCGGTCGACCACGTTCCTTTGGACGTCTGTATCTCAGCTTGTATAAGAGCTAGGAAGGTGTTCTTGGTGTCATTATTTAGCTCTTTTGTTGAACTATTTGAGTAGATTTTTTATGACTGTTTAACATTGTAAGATAATGACCATATTTGACAATTTAGCACTTTGACCTTGACCTTTTCAATCTTTTTGTAAAATCTGAAAAAAATCCCACTTATTGGGTGAAGGGACATGAACATCCTCCGAAAAAATCAGAATGGGATCTCTAATGGTTCTCTCGCTATAATTATTTTGTCTATAATTCTGTGCGAATTTCAACATCCAGTCGTCTGACATTGGAATCGCCCATAATGTTGAACTCGAATTTTGAGTGGAATTATAGATGAAATAATTATAGCGAGAGAACCATTAGAGATCCCATTCTGATTGTTTCGGAGGATGTTCAAGTCCCTTCACCTAATAAGTGGGATTTTTTTCAGATTTTACAAAAAGATTGAAATGGTCAAGGTCAAGGTCAAAGTGCTAAATTGTCAAATATGGTCACTATCTTACAATGTTAAACAGTCATAAAAAATCTACTAAAATAGTTAAACAAAAGAGCTAAATAATGACACCAAGAACATCTTTCTAGCTCTTATACATGCTGAGATACAGACGTCCAAAGGAACGTGGTCGACCGGTTTGGGTCAAAGTTTGTCGACCCGTATCTCGGGAAGTATTTGACCCAACAAAATTTCTTTGCAGGTTTTTACATGTCTCACATAGCCCAACAAGTGTGCCAAATTTCAAGTAAATCTGAGTCGGTCATGTCAATCATGTTGGTTGATTTGACACGGAATCACCCTATTATATAACAGATAATCAATGTAGCATCCAGGCTTTCCAACACAGAGATGTACTTACAAGACCTAGTTGAACCATGAGCTCAAGTTCTATCAACGTCATATTTCCTATAGACAGGGAATCATAACATAATCTTCCCACATACATCTCAGTTCCTACATTCACAGAGAGCTGTATAATCTATCTATATATATATATAATATATATAGTTATATATAATGTATTATAATATACATAGGCCTAATTATATAAACGCAAATACACATTTATAAGCCCACATGCATGCGTACATACATGTATAGATAGTGCATATGTATGAACAGGTGCATCTCAAGACTTACACATATATATGTTTACATACATATGTATATGAATATATCTGAACATTCCAGCAAAACTAGTGTTTGCACTTGGCACACATTACCTTCAAGCACCGTATATCTTTGGCTTAAATACAACTTCAAAAGGTGTTCGCAGGACTAGAGCTCTATGCCTTGAACACATGTATAAATGCACCTATAGCCTACAGGTGATCCCAGTACAGGTGAATCTTGTAGCTCGGACAAAAAACCTTAACCTTCCATGATTTATATATTGTATGGTATCAATAAATTTATAAAGCGCCACTCACAGTGCACACCAATCAGCGGCGCTATCAGTGCGTTAGACCAAGAGAGAGAGAAAAGTGAACTCCAAATAAACTCCAAATGGCCACTTTCATGTGCCGTCATTAGCCTAATACGTTGCCAAGCATACTCAATAATCACTTCAGAACTAATGCTTCAGTCTAGAGAGGTTTTTTTAATGTGCAGTTCTTGACAAATTGTGCAGTTCTAAATGGAATTGTGCAGTTGTATAGAAGCACTTCTGTGCATCTAGAAATAGTTCTCAAAAGGTAATTGCTCTCCTATTGGAAGTGATATACCATGGACGCTGGAAAGGGAAAGAAGAGGTTGTGCAGTTCTAAAAATTCCTTTAGAAAAACCCTGCTTCAGCCCATAATTACAATATCAGATCAAATCTTAACATATGCAGAATTAATTATTATTCATTAAACAATTTTCACATTAGAATAGCAGAGTCTAAACTATGGAATTTTACACAACAAACAAATGCGTTCAATTCATTCAATTGATTTTATATTTAAATACTATGGAATTCTTTTGACTTTAATGCAACAAACAAATACATTAAAGTCAATTAATATTAATTTTTATATTTTAATTACACACTGCGCATAGTGAAAATGACTTCCGAAATCGTTAATATAGTTATGAGTCATATACTCAGCTACTTTATTACACACATAAATATCTATTTAAAGCATGGGCTAGCAGAGTAAACATACCGACCGACCGGTGGCCTTAAATGGGGCAGCTGTTTGAAGGCTCTTCTTCAAACGGGCAGCCGGGGGGGTGGGAAAAGGATCTCACGTGATCAATTCATTGAAAAATTATCAGGGCCGAGGCCCTTGCCCTTATCCTTGACAATTTTCTTTGTTCAGCTACATTCTGCAGTTGTATCTCAATGTCTAGTCTTCTAGATACTTTAAACATAATGCCTCTAGACTTTAAAAGTTTATCTCAACTGCATATTCCTCATAATTTGATATCCAGCTAAACTTTGTTGACAAGCAATCAACAAAGTTTAGCTTTTATTGAGGGAAAATCACCAAGAGTATATAAACAGAGAAACTTTGAACTGAAGAACCATTGTTTTTCGGTTCAATGTATAATTGTATATGTACAAAGTATGTATTTAAAAAGACATGAATGAAATCCATAGCCTCTGCACTGGCAGTCCTTAGGGAAATGAGGCAAAGGCAGGCAAAGACTATGCTGGACAGCCAGTTATATCTTGTCTTGTCTTTAACCTTCCTCGATTCGAGGGTTGGTCGCTTCATGGACATGCCTTCGCCACTTTCTCCTGCAGTCCTCCGTCTCCTTCAATATCCGCTCGAATGGTAGGTCCATCCATGTGATGACATTAGCGATCCATCCCATCCTCGGTCTTCCCCTTGCCCTTGATCCCGACATCGTACCCTGTATTATTTCCTTCTCCATACAGCCAGTTATATACATGAGCAAATTGAGGATATAACCATCACTTGCAGTATCACTAAGAGTAGCAAAGGACATGACAAATGACAATGAATAACACCTAAGTCAACGGGGGAGGGAGGGCTGGGGCAAGCATCTGCAGAACAGAAAATTAAAAAATTCTGCTGGCCAGGGATTTGAAACCCCCATCATCTCGGTTTAAAGTCCAACAGAATAACCACAAGATTATTCTCATGCACCTCACAATATCCTAAACAATCCATTTTACCAATTTAGCGAAATAATCACGTGTAGAATCTAGAACTTATACCCATACCTTAGATGCCCTTCAGGAATATATCTTCTGAACACGAGATGTACACATATGATATTATTAGATTACAGATTGACCCGGTGCAAGCTTGTCCATTATAACAGCTGAGAAGAAGAAGACTTAACCTGCTTACTTAAGCAGAAACACCGACAACGGGTTCCAAAAGTAGGAAGTACACTTAGTACAGGTTCCAAAAGTAGGAAGTACAGGTTCCAAAAGTACAACATATTATAGGTAGTAGGCCTAACTTTACCCCTAGTACTTACAGTGCAAAACGTAATAAGTAGCCCAGCAGCACATCTAAACTACCGGTATATCACCTTATGAATCATAACCTCCAAATTCCCGGTCTTGGTCGAAGTGCATGCTTCAGTCTAACTTGCATTGTAACTACACACAAAGGCCGTTGACTGTGTAATGTCTATGACAAAGCTTTACCTGAAACATTCATGACAACAATGACTGACCCCATGAGTTCATCACAGTTTGCAAATGAGTCATCTCACTGGTAAACGGATATCTGCCCACCTATCTACCTGAATGTTATCAAACTTAGCAAGCGGTGTTGCTTTAGCAAGAATTGCTTGTTGTAAGTGGTTGAGTAACTACTTTGTATCTAAGCAATAAAGATAACTGTCGTAACAGGCGAGAGACGTACGTGTATCCGGAAGGTATGTCCATACCTTGCAAGGCATGTATACCATTCCTTGTAAGGCCTGTACCGGTACATAGAGGAAGTACAGTAGAAGTCCTATCACATGGGCCTTTATTCTTAGAGGCATGCTCTCATAAGTGTATTCATATCCATTTGGGGCTTTCCACTTGAAATGGTTGTAAAATACACAGAATTAATTTCAAAACCTAGGAAATTATTAATTTGAGAGTTTAAACCCATAAACCACACTAAATGTAGAACCTCAAAATTTCAAAAATTCGTAAATTTATAATTAATTTGAAGGACTGAATTTCTAACCCACTACTACCAACCCAAATGAAAAACCTTCAATTTTTTCCTGCCTTTCCATATGCTTGAAAACCAAGGAGAAATAGAAAGTTTCAATGTTGTTTTTAAATGAAGATATTTAATTTGCGCTACGATGATTATAGTCAATTCCTTGCATGTAGCAGAGGCATGGAATACATGCAAGCCCCCCCCAAACTGTTCCGAGTCGTGAGTCACATATGACTCAACCAAAAGACCCTTGATGATCGCAGGCAACGAGGAGAGATGTAAGGACTTAGTAGTGATTGAAAGTATGGATAAGGATAATCCTTATAAGGCATCAATCATATCCAATGGTCACTTCACGTGAAACCACAGCAAAAATAAAAAATGTAATCTATGGAGAAGTCTTATCGAAGGTAGAAGTAAGGATTCGCGACTCTGATGGCAGGCAAAGGCGAGTCGTGGCAAACAGAAACGCTGACATCTGACAGCGTGCAGTTCAAGGACATGTAAATATTAACCGTCATTTCTTGTTATGTTGGTCAGGGTCAAATAATATTCTGAAGGGTTGTAGCTGAGGGGGGTGTTTTTTTAGCCCCTGCCTACCCCATCTTAATTCCATGAAAGAATTAATCAGAATATCATCTACATGTACTTCTTATCGTATTGCATCTGAGAATTTATAATGTTCCTCTTGCTGAACACGAAGCCATGTATACATGTATGTATGCAATGCATGTATATATGCAATGCATGTATACATGTATGTATGCAATGCATGTATATATGCAATGCATGTATTCATGTATGTATGCATATATGCAATGTATACATATAGGTAGGTATGCCTGTAGGCGTGTATGTATTTATGCATGTATGTACGATTGTACATAATACTATGTATGCATATGTAAGTTTGCGTACATGAATATACTGGATGCATTTATGTAGTACGATTACAATTCACAGTATGAATCGGATAACCAAAAGTTACCACACGAGTAAAATTTAACTTTCGGCAGCCATGCAAGGCGCCCACCACATCCCACTGCTCAGTTTACCAATCTGCCGACTGGAAGGTTGAGTGGGCCTTGAGTCGAAACCACCATTAATGCTCAATATCGAGCATCTGGTATTCTGTTTTACCCTCTCTTGTACAGAAAAATTCTGTGGATGCTCAAAGATTGTGTATACATATAAAACCCATGACGCTACTTCACAAGTTGTTATATATATACCCACAGTAATGAATCTATGATGGCACAGCAGCAGCAGCTTGTGGTAATCAATGCTAGACTAGCCGGGAGCCTTTGAGGATGTTGGCTGCAGTACGCAAGATTGCACCATGAGTCCATGACCTGGTTTGCTGTTTCAGATAGCAGTGACTACGGCTGCAACTATTCTATTGGCTTCTATCATGCACTTTAATATCATATATGCACAAAACCATCAATACATGGCATGTCAATTCCTAACACGTCAATTCATTAGGTATCAATTCACAAGGCATCAATTCGCAAGCCGTCAATTGACAAGTCGACAATTCGCAAGCCATCAAGTCACAAGCCGTCAATTCACAAGCCGTCAATTCGCAAGCCGTCAATTCACAAGTCATCAATTCACAAGCCGTCAATTCACAAGCTCTCTCCGACCACAAAACCACCGTGTCAAAATCATAAGCTGCTATTGAAAGGCAAAATTAACCAAAACGTTTTAAATGAGAAAAACTAGGAAGTCAGAACATATTGTAATTGTAATCTAACATTATAAAATGACACCACCTCAATTAAACAATTAAACCTCATCAGTGGTGCTCCTTACCAAAACCAGTGAATTACTGTAAAACCCCGTGTAAACTCAAATGCCCAAGTTTGTTCAGCACAGCATTTCTGTGTTACGGCACCATGGATATAAATTGCCATTGTTATTATTATTGCTATTATTATTATGATTATCATTATTATTATTAAACTCAGCAACAAACTAATCGGCAGCCACACGACAAAGCACATAAATAACCAGGCAATGTAAGCAAGTTAAAACACAAATTACTAAGTGCAGACTGAATTGCCCAAAAGCACTGGGCAGTGAATTCAAAAGCTTCACACCAGCTGCCACGTAACACGCTATGGCCCAATTAAATGTACTAATACAAAAACATTGTACATCATCATCATCATCATCATCATCATCATCATCATCATCACCACCACCATCATCATCACCATCACCACCACCATCATCATCATCATCATCATCCTCATCATCGTCGTCACCACCACCACCACCATCATCATCATCATCATCATCATCAGTTCCTGATACCAAAGCCCATTTGGCGGCTATGGGTACGAACAAATGACCTCCATAGTCCTCAGTCATTTGTATCTATCAACTATCTATCCTGCACAGCCTTTCTTCTGCCTTTGTCTCCATTATTTTCCTTTGAATCGTGCATTTGTGTTGAATTTAGTCAAGTGAACTGTACCAGAGTCAAAAGTCCATTGTTCGAGTCCAATATTTGCTGGTATGAGGGGGAAGGAGGGGTGACCAACAACACATACAAGAGAAGGATAAGTAGGTCAGCTTAAAATAGACAAAAGTGGGTCGGATCTTAATGGATCCTGCGGCAGTAAATACCTTAGGTCAAGACAGTTCTAAGTATCATGCAGGCAAAACAAAAAGTGGGCACTTAGGTTAGAGAGAAAACAAAAAACAAAATTTACAAATTGGTCCGTACATAGCAAATGCAATTTAGCAAATGCAATTTAGCAAATGCAATTTAGCAAATGCGATTTATCAAATGTTTATCAACATCATCATCATCAATTCCTGATGTCAGCCAGTTGGGGACTATAATTATAGGCTCGAATAAATCAACTACATTTTTTTGTCCATGGTCATTTTGTCAAGTCCAACATTTTAAAGACTAACGGAGTTCTCAAACAATGTTTCGCCACACAATAACTCGGTCACAATTAAACTGCACCACATAGCTTATTATTATCATTTATTATTATTAGTAGTATTATTATAAACAACTTCCTTTATTGCAAAACAGAAACATCCCTATTATAACAACAATTCCAAAGAATAATGTTATTATCAATTATCATTATCATTATTATTGTTGTTATTATTATTGCTATCATTATTATTATTACTATTATTATTATAACATTATTATTATTATTATTGTCATTATCATCATCATTATCATTATAAACATTTTGAACGTGTGCAAATTCGCAAAAGAAATGCAAATAGGAGGCATTGTTAGTCTGGGAACTAGCTGTTAGATAAATATCCAGATGTTTGAATGGCCAACGAAAAGTAGTGTGAGCGCCCTAGAGCGTTTCTTTAAAGAAGAAAAGGAGTTCATGCAACAACAAAATAAACATTCGTAGACATTTAGACGGCTTCACTCCCTGGGGGGGGGGGGGACAACACAGAATGCAAATCAAGACTCAATCAGAAAGAGAAGATGCAGACTGTAAGGCAGGATCTAAAGAGAATCTATTGGAACCTTGAAAGTAAGAAGGACATCTCATTGTGATCTTTCTCTGTGGCTGGTCCTGTGATCAAGATTGAGCTCCCTTATTATTACTATTTCGGAAATTTATATAGCGCCTCTTCAAGGTAGGCTACTCAGAAGCGCTCCCGGCCCAACCACGGCTAAATAAAACAGTCTTTAGGTTCTTAAGGAACAGAGCGAAAAGTTTAATATTCATCGTCAAATACCTATTGGTCTTTCTGCACTTCATTTCTCGCTGTTCTTAAGACAATCTTATTCGACCGAGGTTGGACTGGGAGCGCTCCTGAGTAGTTACCTTAAAGGGGCGCTATATCAAATTTCTAGTAAATAAATACATAAAAGACTACTTATGTAATAATGTCCATTGTCCAAGGTTGGGCGAAAAACATATTTGACTGTACAAGGCCACATCATTCTACCAAATCAATAAGCTTATATCTAACAGTTAGCTGTAGAAAAGAGAATTTAAAAAGGCAACTGTTTTTATCTTAGACAGGCCAAAGTGGTCTAAATTTTATTCTGCATTCGAAAGGAGGCCAATGCAGCTGACCAAGCAGACTAAATCCTAAACATAACCGTGGTACACATTCGTACATATATCACAGCTTCTGAGGAAAAAACAAAAAACATTCATTCATTCATTTCGAAAACTTATATAGCGCCCCTTCAAGAAGTCTACTCAGAGGCGCTCCCAGCCCAGCCACGGCTAAAAAGATAGGTACTAGGATATGGGGCTTCACACATGACCCTGGTTTGACCTCCTTGTTGCCCATGCCTGAACTGCCATGGTTCAATCCAAGTGCCTGCATGGGTCCCTCTCTATGGAATGGACTTTCACCATCAGTTTCTCTCTGGCAGTCTTTCCTGGTCTTTCTCTCGCCTCAAATCCTGCCTTCTCACTCCGGGTCGGCCGATCGTGCTGAAAGCGCTTCTGAAAGAATTTTTGCTAAAAGAAGTGCTCCATAAATGGTCAAGTAAAATACAATACCTCAATCACAATTAAAGCTGCACCACCCTATAACGTAAGACCACTAAGACATGATCAGATAATGTGATCATGGACCACTGTCAGTAAAGACAAGCCTGCAAGAAACTGATGTGCTTGGATGTAGGCAGAGGACTTCAATCAGACATTGGGGATTAGCAGCCAGTGTTTTACAACCCCTCAGGGGTCTGTCCATTATCCCACTTCAAACAAGAGATGGGACTTAATGGACTTCTTACTCAGACCATCCGCAGGGAGACTAGGATTCTTTCAACGCTGGAAAGGGTTTGTCTAGTTCTCAGGCAACCCGAATTAATACAGAGCTGTAAAAGCTAAACCACTGAATGGGTACTATAGAGTGTAGACATCTTGGAGACTTTTATAGAACCTGCAATAAAATGTCTTGTGGCAATTCTGCCGGTAAACAAGCATTCTAACTTTAGTCTCCAAAGCTGATATAGAGAATATTTTGGAGACTTTTATACAATCTGCAATAAAATGTCTTATGGTAACGTCTGATATTCTGCCAGCCTACAAGCATTCTAAATGCATTACCCAGGTAATCTAAAGATAAAATAAGAATATTCTTAAATTTCCTGCATTTTGGTTTACAGACATGGTACAATAAAATGAAATATAGTTAATATGCATAACGGAGTAATGATAAAGGAGTCCAGTTAATTTCCATGTTTTCAGAAGAATTTACAATGTTGAAAGTCTGTGAAGTATATTTCAAAAAGAAGTTAAAAGATAATATTTTGGAGACTTTATTGAATCCGCAAATCTGCAGATGTATGCAATAAAATGTCTTATGGTAATGTCTGATATATATTCTGCCAGTCTATGAAAAATTCTAAACACATTAGTGTCTGAGGCCAATAATAAAGTTAGTGCACTGTGGGGTGAGATAAAGATCCTTTTCTTGATTACACAACAACAACAATTCTAGTTCTGCATTCGTGTCAATAAGTAATCCTAACAGGAACAATAATGTCAGACTAACAAGGTTGACCTAATTACGTATTTGACCTAATTACATATTTGACTGTGCAGAAGGTCACATCATTCTACCAAGTCATAATATTTAACAGTTGTACAGCGCAAACATAAAAAGCAACTGCTTTCCTCTGGACTTTTATGGCTATAAAATCATTTGTCAACATTCAACTGCCATGCCTATTAAAAATACCAGTTGCTATTATTATTTATTTTTCATTATTACAAACATCTTTAACGTACGCAAAATTTAATTACCCGTGGATGCTTACTTTTTGCTAAGTCCTTTGGTTTATGTATGTATATTCGTTTAATTCAATAAACAACAGACAGAACACTGTAGGTTTACATTAACAAAATTGAAAGTATGATTGCTTAAGGCTTACAGTGAAGACAGTTAGTACATGTTTTTATATAACATTCTTGGGATAAAGTTTGGCAAACTTCCTCCCACAATTTTACAAATGATTTCTGCAGTTAGCCAAAAAAATCTTATCAATCAATGCCTGTGACAAATTTATAATTAAAATAAAACCTGAGAATATGTAGCCTATTTATTTAATTTTAAGTTGCTGGTTGTTTTAATGTTAATTAAATCTATCCATAAATTGCTCAGAGACACAGAAAACGCCAAAGAGAAGTATGTCCTTAACACTTTAACTCCAAGACCTTGAAAACAATGTAGCTTGTCGCTAAACTGTATATAAAAAGTGTGTAATTGTAATTGAACACTTATAAAGCACCGCTCACAGATACAGTAGTGCTCACGACCCAAGTTAGCGCTCCCGCTAACAAATAGTATAGTCTTCAGGCGTTTAGTATGCTCCAGAATTAGGACAGCAAACTCAACTCTTACTCAAATACTATTTGTTTTTATGCTAAGCAATAGTTTTCTTCTCTGCTAGATTATAATACTAATCTATAACCTGTTCTTAATATAACTTGCATGCATAAAGTTAATTGCTTATTAACTTTTAGTTTCTTAATATAATTTGTGTGCATTAGGTTAATTGTTTATTTAGTAGAATGACTAGAATCCCTCTTTACGTGTGCATGTGACCTATAGACGCTTTCTCCACTTGTTTGGCCTATTACCCGAAAACTTAAGTCTTTAACAAAGATCAGCCTCATTTGCTTTAAGCCATACTATGTATTTATCGTATAACAGTACTCAGGGTTAAGGAGGTCAAACCTACAGAGCGTAAACCAATGGGAAATTTGATCAGATTCGACTCACGCCCCACAACTTTTAAAATCGCCCTTCGACTGTTTCCACCTTCCGTGTTGAATAGTAAACGGCAATGAAATATAATATGTCTATTTAAGCAAGTATTTCTAAACTATACGACACCCAAACGGGATACTGCGCGAGTAGCTCTGAGCAAACGAGCAGAAAGTGCACACGACCGCATGGCATAATAACACACACACACACTGAGTACAACAATCAGCCACGCCGTGTCGGCTTAACAATCGTCTCAATCGACTGAAAAACATAACAAAAACTCAATCGATAGATCAATCAAAATAAACTGATTGTAGTCTTACCTAAATTCGTGAAGAACTGTACGATCTGTGTAGTTTAAAGAGAAAACTCGCCATCGTTTCCATTACGCTAATACCGACACACCGACAGCACATCGCAAACAAAAAAAGAACGAGGAAAAGATCCGGTGGGTCATGAATATTTAAGTTTTTCATGAATTATGTAAAATTCTCATGAATAATGCAGAATTTCTCATGAATAATGTACGATTTATCTCACTGATTGGTCCACTTCGCAAGCTACGTTGTAATCAGACAAATAGGCCTAGTGTCAAATCGCCCACGCAAACTTATTGTTTGTGTCTTTAAAGTCGGCGCTGTCCGACAGCTAGACAAATTAAGACGATGCATGCTCTTTCAGTAAAATGGAGCTTTGTGTTACAAATAAAGTGATTTCGAAACTCGAGAACGCCCAAGGCCTAATTCGGTCAACCAAAGCGATAGTAGGTAGCCTAAATAATTTATTTTTAGGGTTTTGACAGCTGCTGGCATGGGCGTTCGCAGGAATTTTTCTAGGGGGGCGCAAACTTTTAAATAATTGTCACTTGGTCTAAATTTAATGGGTGACAGTTTGAATTTCCATATTACCACGAGAGAATCCTATAGCTATAGCCTAGGCCTACCTATAGGCTACGTTATGCGCCCAAAGAAAGATGTATTATATAGGTTCAACTTGTAGAACGAATCGATAATCACATTGAAAATCGCTTTGTAACAATCACAACCAAATTATCTAAATTTTTGTGCAACTATGCGGACAATCCAGAGGGGCGCACTTGCGCCCCCTTGCGCCCCGCTGCGGACGCCCATGGCTGCTGGCAATAGGCCTACGTTTATTAATAAGCCAAGGCTAGTGCTCGTCACTGTAGGGCCTATGACATTACAATGCGTAGGCCTATAAGAAAGAAAAACAATGCATATTTTCATCATTTCTTGACTTTGTCTTTCCACTGCGGCTTGTGCATGGAAATACTTCGCTGACGTAACTGGAAATTTCCTGAGGGGCCTACATTGTACGCGTCAATGTTGACCGGCAATGAAGCAGATGATGGATTAGCCTAAGCTTAGGCCTATATATGTCTAGCACGGAGGCGGTTTGTCGGTCGTACCATTGACCCTTATAGGCTACAGGGCTTAAAGTGTAGCTGGACGGTCATGGACGGCGTCCATGCACTTATTTTAAAATCTGAGTGCCGTCCTGCCACTTACTGGCCAGCACGGCCTGGAAAGGTAAGGGCGTCCAGTCACTTCTTTTGAAAAGGTAATGGGCGTCCAGGCACTTATTTCAAGTTATTTGTCCACACTTTAAGCACTTCCCTTATAATAGAACTTCTTAGTGTGCAGATAGCCTAGTAGCCTACACAAAGGGAAGCTATAAATTATAATCCTACAATCACTTTAACCAGGGTGAGAATTGCTGGAAGCCTGAGGATGTTCAACCCCCTCCCAATCTTTCTTATGGTCTCGTAAAAAGTCTGCTTTTCCCCCCCCCCCCCCCCCTCTCCCTCCAAACTACACTTGGATCATAATCCAACCCGCCAGTCATTTTTCCAAAATTCTCCTACAATGTCCTAATTAACCAACCAGGGTAAGAAGTGAATTTGTGCAGCCGTAAAAGCATCTTGGTGGAGTTTAAAATTGTTTAAGATGATCGTTCTTAGCCGATTATGAATAGGCCTAATTTAGGCCTACCATTAAGGATGGGATGGAAGAGACCGCAGGGGGAGGGGGTTGTTCTAAAAATTCCTTAAAATAAGTCCTGTCTAAAATAATTATATGAACATGTAGGCCTAGTCCCGTTGACTCTTATTAGGCCTAGGCCCTACACTACAGCTATGGTCTATCAGACCAATTAGAAACTGGAGAACGCTTACCATGCCCTATGCAATTAACGTAGTTGACCATGCAGGTTTGCAGCATCGGTTATTGGCAGTGGTGTCATGGGCGGAGACATAGGGGGGACAGGGGGGGACGGTCCCCCCCAATGAATGTGGTGGGGGGACGGTCCATGTATCCGTCCCCCCCAATCGTCAAGTGTCAAGACATGGACACTTGATGAACACACTGCAGGCGACTGACGACGTTACAATTTTAGAAGAAGAGATTTTCGAAAGAAATACTAAAAAACCTGTTCAACGCAATAAGAGCGATGCCATAATAGAAACGGTATTAATGCATCGTCCCTTTTTGAAAACACCCTGCTTGGACACCCTTAAATTCTGACTTTATGAAGCTATATAAATGTAGTAAGCTTACATAATTCAAATAATTAAATTGTATCCATCAAATTATTAGAAAACATTAAACAAATCTTTGAAAAACCTCTCGATCTAATCATGAATTGAGTTCAACTTCAGTTTAACCAGTGTAGATTGGACAAGTCTAGATAAGATCGGTTTAATTCAGATCTATGATTCAATCACAACCAATTAATATTATTATCATTGAAACCATTTAATTTTCGATTCACTCACTAACTTCCATCAAATCCTACCCATCTTGTTCGTCCCCCACAATTGCTGTAGCCAGGATTTGATTTCGGGAGTGTTTCTTCAGCGTAGAATTGCTAACGACCATGTTGTATAGTCGTTCAAATTTCTGAAAACACCTTTTTCAGTTGCCACAATTTTTTGGAGAAACCTTTTCACAGTTTTTAGTCGTCAAAATTTCTATAGACACCTTTTTTAGTGGCGAATAAAACAAGATGTATAGAAATGTTCTCATCTCATGAGATTGAGATGAGATGAGATGAGAACATTTTTATACATCTTGTTTTATTCGTCTAAATTTCTAAAGACACCTTTTTTAGTCGTCAACACTTCTATACATCTTGTTGTATTCGTCTAAATTTCTGAAGACACATTTTTTAGTCGTCAACATTTCTATACATCTTGTTTTATTCGTCCAAATTTCTGAAGAAATCTGAAGAAATTGAATGTCATTGAGTTTGTACAGCTTCGTTTAGACACCTCTTTGGTGTAGTTTGGAGGTTGCATAAGTTTATGTTTACTGCTCTGTACACTTGTATTGTATTGTCGTCAACGGCCTTTGCTGCCATAGGATGACGTTAAACTTTGGAATAATAATAATAAATTTCTGAAGACCCCTTTTTAGTCGTCAACATTTCTGTGCATCTTTTTTATTCGTCCAAATTTCTGAAGACACCTTTTTTTATTGTCAACATTTATATACATCCTGTTTTAATAGTCCACATTTCTGAAGACACCTTTATTTAGTGTCAACATTTATATACATCTTGTTTTAATAGTCCAAATTTCTGAAGACATCTTTTCTAGTCATCATAATTTCTATACACCTTGTTTTTGTCGTCAAAATTTCTGGACTTTTTTACTATGAGCATTTCTAAAGACACCTTTTTAGTCATCAACATTTTTGAATAAACCATTTTTTAGGTCTGTCAAAATGATTTTTGCTATTATTGTTTAAGAATATATAGATGATGGCTGAATGATTTGATTTTCATATTAATGTAGAATATCTATTAGCGTATACCTATTGAGTCATAAATTGTTTTGAATAAACCTTTTTTTAGCTCTGTCAAAATTTCTGCAGACACCTTTTTTAGTCATCAAAATTTAGTTTTTAGTCGTCACAATGTTTTGGCCGCTCGTCCGTCCCCCCCAAAGTTCGGACCAGGTCTCCGCCTATGAGTGGTGTAGTCAGTGGCGTAGCTACCATGTGTGCAATGTGTGCAAAGCACACGGGCCCACGACCTCCAGGGGCCCACAGAGATTGCTAAATAATTTTTAATATTATTAATCGAACCTAATTAGTAATTCGCATTATTTTGTGACAAATGTAGTTTTTGTGAACACACTTACAATAGAAATACTTCTTTACTTTACTGATGCAGTGACGCCGGTCAAGCGCCGTGCTGTTGACAGAAAAAATTGTAGACCCTACTGAACTCCTGACATCTCCTTCAACCAGGGTGGGAATTGTCGTGGTTTGAGGTGGTAGTTAAGTCTTCTTGTCACTTTTTCACAACCAAACTCCAATCCTCATACTGCTCTGAACTTCTCTCAGCTCTCACCCCACAATCGGGGAGACGCAAAATTGAGCACGTGTAGATCAGGGTTGTAGGGAATATGTATAATTACCCCATTTTACACTTGCATGGAATAGTGCTAAACTTAGTTTTAGGTAGGCCTACAATAAAAATATTGATGATTGTGTCTTTTTGGTGCGCACATCGCAAATCATGGACGGTGGACCTGAATTGATAGATGATTGACATTTACTGCTGAACAAAATGCAAGATAGAAACTCTATGATGCCATGACATTGTACTAGAAGGCCTACTACGTAATAAAAAGTGGATAAGTAGGCCTACAATCATTATGCTAAGTGATAGATTTCAAATTCGACTAAGAAATTACCGAGGCTATAGCACTTTACTTTATCTGTCTCATTCGTGCTGCATTCATGTTTATTCTGTGAGTTGTATTGCATGAGTTACATGTAGGTCTTTTATCAAATTGTAGCATTATTGATTAGTTTTAGTGATCTTGATTGCAGGAAGATTAAGAATTGCGGAGGGTTATGGGTTTAATCCCCAGTCTTTCTTTGGACGCCATAGTAAAGTCATATAATTGTGCGCCCAACTCCATACAAGTCAACGTCTGCCCCCCTCGTGTTATTTTTCTACAATGCTCAATTGCTCATGCTGATTACATGAACACAAAATACCGGCCTAACAAAATCAATCAGGGGCCCATACGGAACTTCTGCACACGGGCCCATGAAAAGCTAGCTACGCCACTGGGTGTAGTCCTAAAAAAAATGAAGTGGGGGAACGCTCTTTATAATAATATTAGTAGTGGTAGTATTAGGCTAGTATTAATATTCCATTATCCCTGGGAAAAAAGTGGGGGAACGGCGTTCCCCCCGCTTCACCCCCCCCCCCCCCACCCACTACACCACTGGTTATTGGTTAAGAACACGTCCCATGCTTTTCCGTGAGCGGTTGCCGGTTCGCAGACCGGTCGTGTCTTATTTTACACACAAATAATTAATGGCGGGTAAGTCTAACACGATCCTTAGCGGGTAGGCCTACTTGAAATTGCGAGTATGGTCACTATGGTGCCCATTCATAAAAATTCATAGTGCGTGAAGAAGGTGAACATCACGAAGATTATCTAGTCGTCAGTTCGTGGTCCCACATGGTCTAGTGGTTAGGATTCCAGCCTTTCACGTTGGCGGCCCGGGTTCGATCCCCGGCGTGGGAACAAACTTTTAAATTCCTCTGCGCAAGCAGAGACTTGTGCAATAGGCTACCTTTGGTGACAGCACTGTACTGCCCAGTAGTTTAAAAGGAAACTAGAGTAGGTCTAACGTTTTGCAGTGGACGAGCAGGAGCGATGGTGACCAATCTCTCTCGATCAATTCATTTGAAAATTAACAGTGTTAAAGCGTAGGTTTATGTTTTGCCTATCACCTTCTTTGAGCTTAAATTAAGGCATCCTGACGTGCTCCTTGGCCAATTCACGCCTAAATAACCGACAAGGGTGAGAAGTGCCTGAGGCTGGGACTGCTCAATGAGTGCTCATTGCTCAACTCCCAAGTCTTTCTTAAAACCTCACAGTAAACTCCTCTTTGCACACCCAACTCTCCACGTGGATCATAATCTGACCTCCAAGTTATTTTTCTACAATTTTAATAGTAGGCATACAATAAACAACATAGGCCTATAGGGCAGTTGGATCAGCTCGGCAGCCTATAACATACAAGGCTACAAGTCGTAGAGTAGGCCTAGACCTACATATAAAATCTGCACGTGAATGCAGCACCTAACAGGCAATTTTGCGTAGGCTATAGTCTACCCGGTATTGTCACAAATGGCGCTAGATCACGCGATTGTAAAACGAATTGAGGTTCATTTCACACGCCAATTAAATCCAACAGTTTGTTACGCCTCGCGGTCCAGCCATAGGACCTATATAGGCCTAGGTACACACACCCGCAGGCCTATTTGTTTTGCCGGTCAGAGAGACAACGTCAACATGTAATGGCGTCCCACAAACTTGTGTATCAATCGCGATTATTTATGGCCACGCAGTATTTTAAAATGTCGGATTTAGGTTACGACCAGTAGGCCTAGATTCATAGGCCTAATAGCGTTGCTTCTTGAACGAAGTGAACAGCATGAAAATAATCTCGTTGTTACTGCGTGGTCCCACATGGTCTAGTGGCTAGGATTCCAGCCTTTCACGTTGGCGGCCCGGGTTCGATCCCCGGTGTGGGAACAAAGTTTTGAAGTCTGAAGGACCTTTTAGAATAGCTCAGTTGACAGTAACTGCAGTATCTCAGTGGATACAGTCACTATATACATTTCAGATGAAGTTACAGGAAATGAATAGGCTACTAAAAATCGTCCATCACGTTTTGTAGGCTAGTAAGCTTAGGCCTATTTGGTTTTCGCACAGGTTTCTGAACCAATAATTGAATCCTTGTTAATATGCTGTATTGTTGTGGCAGGTTTCGCCATCATTCTGGTGAGTGGAATTGGTGTTTTACTGCACTTAACGGAGTCTGCGGAAGCTTTTGCCATCCTAATCCTAATAACAGAACCTTCTATTAGGGGTCTACTGAGAGTTTGGCATTCTCCTATAGGCGCAATGGTAAACGTATTCCTGCATTCTGATTGGTCGCCGGACATGGATGCCATTTTAGTTCCAGTAATAGAAGTCTCAGCCTAATAAGCGCAGGGCACCAGCTTATTTGACGAGCGCTGAGTCTAGTCAGAGCAGTCCATTAAGAGTAGGTTAGTCCGAAGAAGGTCGTAGTCCAGTTACCAAAGGATGAGAGGTAGGCCATGTTGTGGACCTTGTGGTAGGCCTAGTTTAAATATCATGTGACAGCAAAGATCATTAGCCGCGTCGCCCTCATCTTTGATCCATGTTTGGGACTGGCACTGTCAGCGAATAGACAATGTTGGAATAGCTGCCAATTAAAGCGAAGCGATTACAAATAAATAAGACAGTAAACTTATTTAGACAAGCCTGACAAGGTGACCATTTTTGCGTGAGACAAACGCTCAACTCAACACAGCAAAGCGCACGAAAGCAAAAGTCTAGAGGCAACAGCAACACTATTTAAGGCTACATAATTTTAGTCATATTTATGCTTGTGGGCCCAAGCTTATGCTCTTGTTTGTACATGTATGTGCACTTGTTACAGCGCCCCTTCAAGCTATCTCTACTCAGAGGCGCTCCCGAATACAGAGTGGACACTGCATCGGAGTTTCACGCCGAAGCAATTGTGAGTGAAGGACTTGCCAAGGTCCTTACGCGTGAGGTGGATTCGAGCATCGAACCTTCCGGCTCCAAGGCAACGACGCCACCACTACACCACCGTGCCCCACATGTATGTAGGCCTAGGCCTATATGGGATAAACAGCTTAAAGCATTAATTTCTGTCACGCTGCTCTAATTGCAATGGTGACTCAGTTGTTTACTAGGCCTACATCTATCCGTATAGAGATAATCTCGTGATACATAATTACATGTAGGCTATGTATGAGTCTTGATTATATAACCCATCTGACCGTCGTATTTAGATTTTAGACCTATGCACAATTGCACATGTACATGTATGTTGGCCAATGAATGTTCATGTAACGAGATACATTTCAGAGTGTAAAATTCCGTACATCGGAACCTGGAGACCTCCTCCTAACCCCCTAGACTTCTAGTCTCATGCAGCGGTAGTGAAGGATATCGGCCAATCAGTGTCTTGCTAAATGAGCATAGTTGAGTAGCCTACGTGGGCCTATGGTCACTAGGTAAACACGCGTACATTTACATATTATTTACACGCACAGGTCTACATAGGGCCTATACAGACTTTAACAAAGGGCTCTAAGAAAGACTGGGGTGGTTGAAATCCCCTAACCCCCCGGCAATTCTCACCCTGAACTCAATAAAGCTTGGCAGTCATATACGGTCTTATCTTGCCTTACTCTAAGTCTCTAACCCGTCTAACCATCTTGCCCTACTTTACCCTTGTCTAACCCTCCCAGCTTCCCTATCATTACCTTGGATAATTTACGATATCCTATCTCAAGTTACCTTTACCGTCTTCCATTACCTTATCTCGCCTCCCCTCCTGTCCATTCCATACCGCACATTGATAAAAAAAAACCCACTGAGGCGTAGGCACTGCCGCCGCAGTGTGGAATATCAAAACAAGACATGAACGTCTACATGTAGACACGAGGCCATCCGCGATGTCGTGATGGTCGTGTTCATATCTGGGTTATGAGCAGATGCGAACAAACTAAATTCCAAAAACGGTCACGCACTCTTTGACTGTTACAGTAGACTTCTGCACTTCTTGTCGGCTTGAAAATTCGCAATCGGACGGCTTAGCAATTACAAAAGACACGACCATATTATGCGTGTGTCTCCTTTACGCAGGCCTGTGTGTGAAAAATGTGCATTTAGATATACGAGCGCGTGCGTGTGTGCATTTGATTTGTCTTCACTCGTGTACGCCCCTGGGGGATGAGATGAGTGAATAATATTGGTTTCCCGTTGCCTTCCTCTAAGACAATTATTGGGGGTTAGCAACTTGTCCAAGGTCGCAACGCAGTGGCTCGAGATCTTATCTTATCTTAATAATATCTTATCTGACCATTTATAAAGCGCTTCTTGCAGCAAGAGCCTTCCAGAAGCGCTCCCAGTGCATTCAACTCCGAGAAAAAAGGCAAGTTTTTAGACAAGAGAAAGATGAGGATACACTACCAGAGAGGATGGCAGAGCGAACTGATGGGGAAGCCCATTCCATAGGGAGGGACCAATGCAGGCAAATGATCTGGATTGCGCCATGGTGGTCCTGACTCGGGGGACAAAGAGGTCAAGCCGATCAGAGGACCTAAGAGGACGCAGCGAATAGATTCGAACCAACGACCTTTCGGTCACAAGGCGGCGCCGAACTTAACGCTACACCACAGCGTCCCATGTGTACATTTTATTGATCATCTGATTCAATGCGTGTATTATGTATAATTATGCATGTAGGCTATTGTATGTTTGTGTATGAATAACCGCGTATAGAACGACATGTATAATGTATGTGCTTTGGAACATAGAATTAATTACTTAATTAATTACATGTAATTAATCAATCATTCAATAAATCAATCAATTCATTCGTTCATTCATTCATTCATTCATTCATTCATTCAATCATTCATTCATTCATATAGCACCTCTTCAAGGAAACTACTGAGAGGTGCTCCCGACTCCAGCACGGACAAAAAACAACAGCTTTTCAAGTGGTTATAGAACGTGCCAGGAAGTGACCTTTAAAGAACATGTGTAGCTCAAGAGGAAGGCCATTCCGTATACCGTCGGACCAACCTTTACCTTGCACTCACGCTTGATCTAACTTATGTACGAATGTACATTAACATAGTTTTTTATGTACGCACGTAGGCCAGTGTATGGCATGTTTGCATAAGTTTACACTGTATGCATACATAAACTTATGCAAACAAGCTGGTTTGTGTTATGAATACCGAACCTCATCGTCCAACTGGGATGCAACGGGGTTTGTCTATAGTCTTCCCGTTGCTTTCTTCCCTTCCTTCATAGCACCTGAAAAGTATTGCGCTTCACCAGTGAATAGTTCTATAGGCCGACTAACAGTATGCAGACAAGTGGAATCTTAACTCTTTCTGGACCACACCCAAATAATGTATTGCTGGGGTTCCCCCCACAATAATCTATATGCAGATGTCGTTCACCGTTCACTCTCTCTCTCCTCGGTCATTAGAAACAGACGGCTTCAGTTTCAGTCTCGATTTTAGTTTCGGTTTCATTTTCTGTTTCGGTTTCATCTTGAGTTTTGGTTTCACTTTCACTTTCGGTTTCGGTTTCGATTTCACTTTGAGTTTCGGTTTCATTTTTTGTTTCGGTTTCGGTTTCGATTTCAACTTCCACTTTATTTCCATCGCCCTCGACCTGAGATGCTGTGAATTGTGGAACCAGTATAATTCCTGACGCTGTCTCTCTGACAATCAGCTAGACCAAGACTCGTAACGCAGGTGTGAACAGGTAAACGGTGATGATGATGAGGATGACCGTGATGCTTCTTCGTAGGACGCTTTCCGGTTGAATGCGTGTCGCCACGCTTCCTTGGATGACGATGTAACCGTGGCTTCGATGGTTGTTGGGTGTGTTGCGCATCACGTGGTTGTTAACAGGAACCGCTAGAGGGCGCGCGGCTGCGGCCGCTGACTTTGCCTCTGTTGGGGAAAGCAGAACCAAGAGAAAACCTTGTATTAGGAATTTTTAATAATGATTTTAAGTCGCACGATGATGTTGCTGCTGTTGTTGTTGTTGTTGACGATGATGATGATTATGATGATGATGTGATGATGATGATGATGATGATGATGATGATGATGATGATGATGATGATGATGATGATGATGATGATGATGATGATGATGATGATGATGATGATGATGGTGGTGGTGGTGGTGGTGGTGGTGGTGGTGGTGATGATGATGATGATGATGATGATGATGATGATGATGGTGGTGGTGGTGGTGGTGGTGGTGGTGGTGGTGATGATGATGATGATGATGATGATGATGATGATGATGATGATGATGATGATGATGATGATGATGATAACGACGACGACGACGACTCCTCGGATTATCACGAGGATAATGATAATAACGACGAGTAGAATGATAATGGTTGAAATGCTGATGAAGGCTAATCCTGACGATACTAGAACAGATGATGATTTTACCGGCGACGACGATGATGATGATGTTGACGACTACGATAATGAAGCTGCTTTAACGGTGACTGAAGTTTCACTTACTCAGATATAGGTCGACATCACGCGCTGCTATGGCAACGTTGTTTTCGGCAACGATCGTGTACGGTCGGAAGTGTTCGGGTCGAACACGATTTATATAGAGATGACTGACGATAGAACCATCGACCCGCTCCTAAATAGCGCAGCAAAAATAAACCATTTACAAGGAATGAGTTATACGGTATGACTAAGGCTAGTTAGAGTATGGTATAGAGTATAAGGCGTAATTGCAGTATCGGGGACCGTGTTTGTCGGTTAGGGTCAGGTTAGGCGCCGTGAGGGTCGGTTAGGATCAGGTTAAGCGTCGTGAGGGTCGGCTAGACTCAGGTTAAGCGTCGTGGGTGGTAGGTTAGGGCTAGTGTTAGGGTTAGTGTTGTCATTTAACACCATCCAAAGATATTGCATAATATGCTTCAGTCCTCAATACTGCAATTACGATAGGTAGGATAGGGTAGGGGCAGGGCTTAAAGTGTGGCAGGACGGTCATGGACGGCGTCCTGGCACTTATTTTCAAGTCTCTATGCCGTCCTGCCACTTATTTGGCCAGCACACCTGAAAATGTATGGGGCGTCCTGGCACTTCTTTTTTACACTTTTAGCACTGAGAAGGGGTTGGTAAGGTCAAGAGTTAAGGTCAGTATTCAGTGCGGCTCTATGGCCGGTATTAGTCCTCATTTAACTAGGGTCTATCAGCGCTAGTCTATCTCTTTGACAATAAGCGCTATCACCGTCGAAAGCCCAATGACATTTCAGAGTGTCCGGCTTAGTGTTATTGTCGCGGAAACGGCGACTGCATACACTTTATACAGCCAGCCGTCAGCTTTCGGACTCTGAATGTTTGCCTTGTTTTTACACACAAGTTCTCGCTTTTTATTTCTCGCCTTTGGAGATTCCCCTTATCGATCCTTAACTTATCTATCAAAATAAAAGGCAAAGCGATGCTGCTGCTGCTGCTGCTGCTGCTGCTGCTGCTGCTGATGCCTTTTCTCTGTCTGCTCATAACACAAGTGCGCAGCAGTCTCTAAGCAAACATTGGATTTGCGGAAGCTAGATTTATCGTGTGCGGTTGACACTCTGCGCAGAGAGTCACACTGTCAGTCGCATTCGCTGGGCCGTTCAGAACAAACATCCGAGAAATGTATGAACATCAACTGTTGAGAAGGAGACTGTTATAAGGACCAAGCTATTCCAGGAACTGTTCGTGGAAAGTAGCCATTGCAATGCGCCAGCGTTAAACGTAATGTAAATAGAAATCCCCCCAAATTTCTCTGGGTTACACAAAAGACGCTTTGGGGGGGGGGGAGGATGACAACCGATAATGTCAGGGCTAAAACTTACAGATGACGGATTGTTTGGTCAGTTTAAAGGTCCCGTGTGGGTAAAATTGGGGGGGGGGGGGTCAACAGAGCAAGTTTGCAACAGCGGCCGCTCCATATAGGAGTCACTCAGAAAATTAATCGACTAAGAAATTATGGAAGACCAGTGTGATAATAGTTGGAGGTAGTGGTGGTTGAGGGTTCAACTTCAGCCCATCTACTATTTGTAGGATGAATGCTTATCTAGGCTACACTAGCCTACTTACGGTTAGGCCGTTTAGTCTGTAGGGAAATTCTACGACGCAACACTAGGCCCATGGGCGGGGACCTAGGGGGGACAGGGGGATGGTCCCCCAATAAAAGTGTTGGGGGGACAGCCAATGTATTGGTCCCCCCAAAAGTTGAGCGTCAAGAAAAAAAGTAATTCAATTTTTTGGGGGCATTGAAAAATAGACATTTTTCTAGACTTTTTGAAAAAGGTCATAAACTTAAAAAATTTTGGGCGTAGAAAATATACATTTACTTTTTTGGGGTCTGATGACTAAAAAAGTCATCAACTTTTTGGCAGTGAAAGTAGAAAACATTTTTCGTCTCTCAAAAAATCTCGCGTCTTCCCTTCGGCCACTTGTTCGTTCCTCCCCCCCCCCCAAATCTCCGTCCAGGTCTCCGCCCATGACTAGGCCTACTTCAATAATCGATGAAACAACAACAATAGAAACCTATAATTGTTAGAGACTGTAGAATACCTTATTGAGTGACCAGTAGTCTTCGACGACCTCTCCCTCCGTCAAGGTCGTTCCGTTGGCGTCGATGATCCAAAAGATGGCCGACAGAGGGGGCTTTGCGGTGACCTCACAGACGAGGTTAACGTCCCGCTGACCGACGTGGGCGTCACCAGAAGTACAGACGATCTTCGGCGAAACTAGGACGCAGAGCACCAGTCTATCTTAACGCAGAGCACCAGTCTATCTTAATTAACCTGTCAATCAAACTGTCGGCTCTTTGAAATGATCCATTGAATCTTGCAAGGGCTACAGTAACAGCACTGTGAATAGAAAAGCCGGAATGTCGTATTTATATGGGTGAAAACAACCTGAACGTCTTTTGTGCAGCGTATCAGCAGTTCAGCAGCATTGCTATGACTTAGGTATTTTAGGATGATGCTATAAACTCAGTTCATGCAGTACGTGATTGAGTGAAAAGGACTGGCGAAAGAACCAACGATAGAATTCTTAAATGAAAGACTAGTCGAATGAAAACGTTAATTACCGAATGAATTGGAGACGGAGTGAAAAGATGAACAAAATAACGAACGAATGAAACTTGAAGGAATGAATAGGATAACAGACTGAACGTATGAAGAAATGAAAAAAATTAAAAGACGAAAGAATGAAAAAATTAGCGAGCAAACATATGAATGTACGAAGGTAAAAATTAATAAGCAAATGGAAAATTAACAAATGGAAAAAACGAATGATTGAAATAGATGACTGAAAAAGGAAGGATTGAAAATAATTATGAACGAATCAAATGAGCATATTAGCCTAATCACAATCGCGTGACATAAGTCAACTATACTGAAAACTTTCGTCGCAGCATAGTTATCTTGAAATTCCATAGATAGGCCTAGCTAATAATTATAGTTAGATAAAATAATAGATATAATGTTACAGACAGACCGAAATACATAGGGATGCACACAGACAGACATGCACGCATGCATACACACACATACATGTAGATAGACAGACAGACATGCAGACAGACAGACAGACAAACAAATGGACAAACAGACAGGCAAATGGACAGACAGACAAACACAAAGACAAATGGACAGACAATTACAAACACAAAGACAAAAAGATAGACAGACAAACATAGTCTAAACTTACAATCAACGTCCAGCCGAACGAGTTCCACAACCGGTTTCAACCCAGGAACAGAAGCTACACACTTCACAAGCGAATCATCATCGTCCGCCTTCGGAAGGTAGTTACTCGTTGACCTTTCCGTTCTGAAGGTCATGACCCGCAGACCCCTCAGGCCGGACAGCGAGGCGCCATGTTGGAAGGCGAACTCTGAAGTGACGTCAGTGCGTCCTATGTAGATGTCGAGGCTTGGTGGAGGGTATCCACCGAAGGACATGCACCGGATACGACATGGATGGTTTTCAACCAGGTGGATGACGGATACGCTGAAGGAGGAAGAGGAAGAGGAGGAGGATGAAGAGGAGGAGGAGTCCTGGTCGGAAGTGACGTCATCGTTCAAGATGGCCATCCGCTCGACGGACGCTGTGTCATAGCGTAAAAACCATGAAATAAACCCATGAAAACACTCCCCGAAATGTAAAATGTAAACAGTCATAGAATGCATTCACTAGCACATAATAAAAAAACATGAAATTAGGTGAAAATGGTAAGAAAGCTGTTTCCGATGACTAGAAAAGGTCGTCAGAAATTTTGACGACTAAAAAAAGCCGTCAGAAATTCTCCACCGAAGAAACACCCACCACCCACCCCCCAATAAAACCATGGCTACGGCCTTGGCTCTCCCAACACCAGCACGATTTAAAGGTACAGTTTAAGTCGACTATTCTGTTCCAGGTCTCTGGTCACATCGCAGATGAAGCTCAGTTCAGCTTAGTTGCATTTTTGTTGTTTGTTTATACATCAGAAAAATTAATCCTGGCGCGAGAGCTTATCCGTGCATCGGTATGAACGGGAAGTGTGGGGATTATTTTGACGTCTGATTTGTAGGCGAGGAAGAGATCAATAAGATTTCTTCCCTGCATGTAGTCGACTAAGTGCAAGAAAATGGATTTGTTTGGGAGATGAAGGCTAAAGGACTGCATGAAAAATGTCCAACTCACAATATATATTTTTTAAAGCCAATTATCAAAATGCAGCTTCGTTTCACTGGTGAGTCAGTGGTATGTTTTGTTTGTTTATTTGTATGCGCACTTGTTATAGCGCCCCTTCAAGCTCACTACTCGGAGTTGCTCCCGAATACATCAGAAAAATTAATCCTGGCGCGAGAGCTTATCCATCCATCGGTATGATTATCAGTTTATGCCCGAGATAATAATTAATCAGTCCATTTCTAAATCAAGAAAAAATCCCGCATACCGAGTGTGTGTGTGTGTGTGTGTGTGTGTGTGTGCGTGTGTGTGGGCACGCGCATACGTGCATTTGCTTGGGGAAGAAGTGTCAGGTTATCTTTGTTTTCTCCATTTCTACTTTTCATAGTCTACCCCTCGCCCTGCGAGCGGCTGACTCCTTCTTACATGAAAAATCGCTTCTTACATGAGAAATCTACATGTATACAAGCGCGATATGAAGTGTGCTGGAGCATACTTTATTTATTTGTTTTATTTATCCATTTCTATAGTGCCTCTTCGAGCTCACTATTCAGAGGCGCTCTCGACTACAGTGCGGACACTGCATCGGGGTTTCACGCCGAAGCGCCCAAGCAATTGCGAGTGAAGGACTTGTTCAAGGTCCTTATAGTATACTAACCGGGAGAAATAGACTTACACAAAAAATACTCGCTCACCTCTGACGAAAAGATGGTGAACAACCTTTCCGAGAATGAGGGATTGAGGTCCACGGACTTCACACGTGTAGTTCCCGCTGTCTTCTCTCAATACGTCTACGCAGAATGATAGAACAGGTGCTCATGCATTAAACCTCATGTGGCTGTGTATACATAGTAGTCTATGTACCTGCGGCTATACTTGTTGATGATCAATTTGCGGAGTCAGCACAAACGGGCTGTTCAGTGTTCACTGGACCCAGTTGGTAGCAGCTAGTGATAATGATAATGATGATTGATGATGATGATGATGATGATGATGATGATGATGATGATGATGATGATGATGATGATGATGATGATGATGATGATGATGATGATGATGATGGCGATTATAATTATGCTGCCGCAGCCGTCGCTGCTGCTCCTCCTCCTTCCCTCCTACTACTCCTACTCCCCTCCTTCTCCTTCTCTTCCTCTCCTCCTCCTTGTCCTCCTTATCCAATGCTCTCACTGATTCTATTTCTCTTATTATTATTTCCACAAGCTACACAACCGTTGTGAATATGGACCTAAGCCACTCAATCCACGAGCGAAGCTCTTACCAAGTATCGATAGTTCAACGAGGTAGATGGGAGCCAGTGACGTGAAGGTGACCTCGAATCGGTTGCTGGTAACGAACGGTTCATTGAGGCTTCCCATGACATTCATCTGAGTCTCCTCGTTCAGCTGCTGCTTGCGCCAGATGACAGGGTAGTCGAAGAGCGTGTAGTGGTCGGCCCGGAAGCTGCATTCCAACGATACCGGGTCGCCCTCGTTCAGCACGTGGAACTGCGATTGGGTTATCACCGACAGCAGGTTACCTATTCAATTATACATAGTGGTGAGCATCAACGATGTAAGAAGGTAAGCATAGTTATACGATGCACTTCATTTATTCATTCATTCATTCATTCATTCATTCATTTCAATACAAAACGAGTTCATTCTGAGAAAAGAAAAACAACAACAAACCAAGTCATAGGCTACAGCACACAAATAAATAACACGCCTACACTGAAAATTGATATTTAGAATCATTGGACACCTTTAGTATAAGCTTATACATACAGCTGAATCCTCAGAAAGGGTCATCCAGAGAGGGAAGGACCCCGCTACCCTGGGTAGCCCCCGGAACTAAATTGAAAATCAAGATGGTGAGGTTAAAGAATTTGAACAGTAGAAAGCAGGAACTACAAGTAAAGAAGTGAATGCGGCATAAAAATAATAACCCACAGCTTAAAATCCTTTTCGAGAATTTTCATAGCGCCTCTTCAAGAGACCTACTCAAAGGCGCTCCCAGCCCAGCCACAGCTGGTAACGGAACCGTGGCTATAGCTGGAGCTCGCACGCCAGAGGCAACACATGCAACCGAAGATGGGCTCTAAAATAAATAAATTATATTGTAGTCAGACTGCAGTTTCAGTGCGACACTTTTTGCAACGTCGTTGGTGGATATACTTGTCAATTCTAAATGAATCTCTATAAAATTTCAGAGAATGTAAGAGGGATATATTATCAATGTCTCCTGAAAAGTTTATCCAATTCTACGAACAGAGTCCGAAGTTATGCATGTTCAAATTTGGGCAACGAAAATTTTAAGTTTCCAACATGTAAAAGATAGGAAATTATAGTGTTAGCGATGTTCTTCAAAGTTGGCGTTCAAAATGTCCTCCATTAGCTCGAAGGCTTGCTCTAAGGCGCTTTCGCCATTCATTGATTGCATTGTCAACAATCCCTTGATCAAAACAATTCCATTCTTCCACATTTCGCTGTTTGAAGTGGTCAATGGTCAACGTCACGTATGCGAGTTTCATAAGGCTTCGATGAACCAGTTTCTGTTAGGAAATTCCTTCAAAAACCTTTTGCACCCAGGGCCGGCCCTAGCTATAGGCAAAGTAGGCAGTTGCCTAGGGCGCCGCAGCCTTTGGGGGGCGCCGCGGCACCGGCGAACTTTTTTTTACACTATATTGTTTTAAACTCAAGATTTCGTTAATGGAAAGAATTTGAAACAATGTCTTAAAGAAAGGGACAGTTACAACTGAGGCAGGGCCGACCCTAGGCATAGGCAAAGCAGGCAGTTGCATGAGGCGCCAAGTTCTAGGGACGCCATTTCCATCAAAGAGGGCGCCATTTCAACAATAGTGTTTAAATATTTTTAAAACTTATACCATTCTCCACAAAATTGAATATTATCCAGACTTCAGTGTACTAATAAAGAAATTAGAATGAATTATTCAGTTGAGCGTACAAGGCCGTAGTTAGGGGGATGTTTTGGGTGTTTGAACACCCCCGAAATGAAATAATGTAAAAATTAAATAATTATGCATTTGCCAGCACATGACAATGTGTAATGTGGGTCTAATTTTGAGCAGAAAATAGTCGAAAATCGTGGAAAATAATGTTTCTGGACGTCAGAAAAGTCGACGACTAACAAAAGTCGTCAGAAAATTTCGCCCAAAAAAGTCGACCGCAGCGTGTATGCACCTCAAAATTCTCGGTCAAGAAAACATCCCCCGAAATAAAATCCTGGCTACGACCTTGTGAGCGTAAACCGGCACTGGCTAATTCATCTTTAGTTCTGATTCTGACGTGGGTTGAACAATTGAGTGGAAATCTAAGGGCGCCAAATGCAGGCCATGCCTGGAGCGCCAAATGTATGCCTTGCCTAGGGCGCCATTTGGGCTAAGGCCGGCCCTGTTTGCACCGTAATGTTTTTCTTTTATTATTATTTTTTTATTAAACTCAAGTCATGTTTGCTGAAAACCATTTTTATTATTGTCCCCTAACATGGAAATGACGGAAATATGACGACATATTCATTAATTTAGAAAGTAATGTGTGCAGTCGCAAACAATAATTTCGTATTTTTTACATGTTGGAAACTTAAAATTTCCTTTGTCCAAATTTGAATGTGCATAACTTCGGATGCTGTTGGCAGAATTGGATAAACTTTTCAGGAAACATTGATAATTTATCCCTCTTACATTCTCTAAAATTTTATAGAGTTTCATTTAGAAATGAGAAGTATATCGCCAAAACAAATAGGGTATCAGTTCAATTGGGACACCGTATAGTATAGGAGGCTGGCTTAACAACACTTATTATGTCATCCGCGTAAATTCTGATACTCGGATTTCTGTTTCTATTCTGCGTCAGTTCTATTTCTGCTCCATTTGACAGGCAGCCTAATATCCTATTATTTTCTATGTCCGTTCTTTTCTATTCCATTCAATGTTTATTCTAACTTTAGTCTATTTATATTCTACTCTCCTTCAATTATAATGAAATTTCATTTCGATCAATTCAGATAAAATCTATGTAGGCTAGGCCTATAATAATGGACCTATAATTATTCTAATCCACATTAATTGATACAATCATGGCAAATAAATTATGGTCTGATATAATCCAAGCTATAATGGCACATGTACAAAGAGCCTTTGGCCATGGCTATAGGGAGGGCGCGCCGCTCATGCTCGCTAGCACTGCAGCAGTCTTCAGTGTCCTTGAGGGGAGCTATAGCTACTAGATAAAGAACCTCGTGATGGTCGTTCAAGGTCTAAGAGCATGGGGGAGGGGTTGAAATTCTCTCTTATCCAGGCAACCCAACCATCCCCCATGACTTTTTAACGTGCAGTTGTACACAAAATGTGCAGTTCTAAATGGATTCGTGCAGTTGTAGATGCACTTTCATGCAGTTGAAACTAGTAAAAACAGGTCATTGTTCTCCGATTGGAAGTAATTTACCGTGGAGGATGGGAAAACAAAGAATGGGTTGTACAGTTATAAAAATTTCTTAAAAACAGCCATGCCTCCCCCCTCCATGCAGAGACCCCTTTCACGAATCTCTCCAACCCCAGCAGCTGTGGTCTTAAGAGACCGCAAAGTATAGGCGTTCCAGTCCGCGCATCCGTGAAGCCACATGGGGGCCGTAGCGACCGCCATACGTGATCCCTCCAGGGCCCCGCTTATTATCCCTTTACTACGTCCAGCATCGGCAGCGCCGCATGTTATCTTTAACTGCACGCCGTCTTCATTTTTGTAGCGCCACCACAAAGAACGGCAGCAACATTATAACCGTCGCCGGCGAAAATTACCGTCATCACGATCGCGATAATCATCGTCATCATCTTCATCGTCGTCGTCATCGTCGTCGTCATCGTCGTCATTTCTTTCGCCTGAGGAGTCGAACCTAACACCTTAGGATGCTAAAGTATGATTAATTCCATTAAGGCATCGATTCCTTCCATTGCTACGGCGCCGCAGATCAAGTCGGTCAGCCGGGAACAAAGCACTTGTAGACGGGTATACCCGACTCTTCTGGCGCTACATCATCTGTGCATCTGTCCGTCCGTTCGTCCGTCCGTGCTTGACCAATCGAGCGAGTCGTATTAACTCCGGCGTCGTTAAACGGAAGCGTTGTCGTTGTCATTGGATACGGTGACCAGAGGTGACAGGGAGGGTGGGAGAAAGAGAGAGAGATAGAGAGAGAGAGAGAGAGAGAGAGAGAGAGAGAGAGAGAGAGAGAGAGAGAGAGAGAGAGAGAGAGGCAGAGGCAGAGAGACAGAGACAGAAACAGAGACAGAAACAGAGACAGAGTCAGAGACAGAGTCAGAGACAGAGTCAGAGACAGAGACAGAGACAGAGACAGACAGGAAGAAGAATGGAGATGGGAAAATGGAGAACAGGAAACGGAGAAAAACCGCACAGGAAAAAATGCGAGAGGTGTAAGAAGCAATTATAGTGGAGGTAATGATCAGCTGTTATAAGATGACGTCAAGTTTCGGAAGATTGAATCGATTATAGAGACAGAAACATGCACATACATGTACATTCATACATGCATGCATGTATGCATACATGTACATAGCGAGTTTGCAGCCCACATCCTCCATTTTTCCTCCAAACAGAGTTGAAATAAATTCCACGGACTATATTTTACTGTAGAAGCTGAGAAATAATGTACAGAGCAAGTATTAGGCCTATTTGGAACATTGAGGAGCTACATGATTGTGTTTACGCCAACGTATCAGACAAATCGTGGGATGAATTTTAACAGCGCATAATTATTATTGACACTGCGATGTATCAGTCAGTCGGTGCAACCGACCCTTTGAACCGAAGCGAAGGGAGGACATTTCAGGCTGAAACCACATGTAGGCCTATAATTGTGCGTCAATTGCTATAGCTGAATAACTGGCTATTTTCCCAGTATTTTTTTATAAGAGATTTACAATAATATGCTTGTATAATTATGGCGTCCATAATATTATAGTTAGGCCTACTTGAATAGGAGACAGAACGACGAATGACTCTGAGGATGCAAATATATTTGCGCTCGTGAATAAGCTGGTGCCCCGCGCTTGGCTTTCAAGCAGCGCTTTAGAAATTTGGAGATAACGATTACGATTACGATTATTATTATGTCTCTGCCATATAGTGTGTGCATGCGTGTGTGCTCGTGTGTGTGTGTGTGTGTGTGTGTGTGTGTGTGCTCTCGTCTGTATGTGCGTGCGTGCGTGTGTATGTGTGTGCACGCGCATAACAACTGTGTATGCAGGCTATAACCCATTCCTCTGCATCCATTACACACATCCGTATTGCCGTAACTAAATATTTTTGCGCGTTGTCCCTTCACGTAACGCTACCTGCACGTGTAGTTGTCCACCTATCTTTACGTGTGCATCGTCGTTGTGCCCGCAGTAGATCACGGCTGGTAGAGACTCCCAAGTCGACCACTAGGCGTTGCAAGACAATCCTATCTCAGCTTCCGTCCGACTCCACATTCGTCCGTCCAAACGTCCTTCCTTCCAGCCGTTCAGACATTCATCAATTCGTTCAAAAGCCCGCCAGAACAACCTGCCAGTACGTCCGTCCGTCCATCTATCCCTCCATCCATCCCTTCATCCATCCATTATCCATCAATCTAACCACCCATCAATTCATCCAACCAGCCAGCCATCCATCCATCCTTCAATCCATTCGTCCATCCGCGTCCGTTCGTCCGTCCGTCCGTCCGTCCGTCCGTCCGTCCGTCCGTCCGTCCGTCCGTCCGTCCGTCCGTCCGTCCGTCCGTCCGTCCGTCCGTCCGTCCGTCCGTCCGTCCGTCCGTCCGTCCGTCCGTCCGTCCGTCCGTCCGTCCGTCCATCCATCCATCCATCCATCCATCCATACATCCAACCATCCGTCCATCCGTCCGTTCGTCCATCCATCCGTCCATCCATCTATAATTGGTCTACCCACTCACCCATTCATCCATCCATACATCCATCCATCCATCCAACCAACCATCAACCCATCCATCCATCCGTCCACTGACCACACCGCTCATACAGTCACCCATAAATCTATCCATCCATCAATACATCCTCCATCTATCCCTCCCTACACCCACCAATTCATCTATCCATCAATCCATCCTCCCACCGACCCTCCCGTTCATCCATCTAGCGACATCCATCTACCAACCAACTGCAGTTCATCCCTCACCCGGAGGATTTTATCGCCTCCACTGCTCATCCCAAGTCGCATCAGCAGCACCCGCATCAGCATCACCCGCACCAGCAGCAGCAGCAGCAGCAGCATCTTCAGTCACCGAGACTGGCAGCCGGGCAGCGATCTAAATCGTTCACCCGAGGCAACACCTCGCCTCGCCCCAATGGACGGCTAAGCGTTCACTGTCCGGCTCGCTCCTTCATGCCTGGACGCGCCCGTCTCACTTTCCCCCTCTTCCTCTACTCGCCGTTGGCAGTCTTAATGTGCTGCCTTGTATGGTTTCGCCTTCTTCTTGTATTTCTCCATATAATAAGTACACTTCCTCTTCTTCGGTGTCTCCCCCCCCCCATGGGCGGAGACCTGGGCGGAGACTGGGGGGGGGGGACGAACGAGGGGCCGAAGGAAAAACGCGAGATTTTTGGACGAATGGCTGAATGTCGCTATTTTCACCGCCCAAAAACTTGATGACCTTTTTTATTATTTTTTTAAAGTCCTGATGCTCAACAATTATTGGGGAGACAAATGCATGGGCCGTCCCCCAACACCTCCATTGGGGGACCGTCCCCTGTCCCCTCTAGGTCTCCGCCCATGTCTCCCCCTTGTCAGATATACTCAATCGAGATCTCCTTCCCTCTTCGATTATAGCCTCGTCGTCCTTGACATGCTCTCTCTGTCACTCTCCCAATTTCCCTGTGCCTCTCCCCCCATGCGTCTACCACGCCTTCTCTATCACCCTTTTTCTTCCACTCCTCGTCTCTCTGTCTGTCTGTCTTTGTCTCTGTCTCCGTCTGTCTGTCTCTGTCTCTGTATGTCTGTCTCTCTCTCTGTCTCTGTCTCTCTGTCTCTGTCTGTCTCTGACTCTGTCTGTCTGCCAGTCTGTCACTCTCTGTCTCTGTCTGTCTGTCTGTCGCTCTCGCTCTCAGTCCTCCTTATCCCTTACTTAACAAGACATCTCTATAAGCCTCTCCCTTTCCCTCTCTGTCTCTGTGTCCTTCTGTCTCTCTCTCTCTGTATTCGTCTCTGTCTCCTATCTGTATGTCTCTCTCTCTCTCTCTCCCTCTCTCTCTTTCTCTCTCGGCCTCATCAATCTACTTCGTCAGCTCTTCCCGTTTCACATAAATGTCATTTTTCGTTTCCATCTTCTCAAAGCGTCATTTATCGTTTCCGCCGTCATATTTTAAATGTCATTTGTCGTTTCCATCTTCATAATAATTCCGATGCTATGCGTCTTTCCGATCTTCGCGTAATGCTATTTCTAGTTCCAATCCCCACTTACCATCATGATGTTATGTTGTTTCCATGAAGCTGCCTATTGACATTAATTTTATTATTTCCATCTTCAAACACGTTTTTATCTTTTCTACTTAATTTCTCTCCAGTTCCCTGTCTATATACCGTGACCGACTGGTTCGTGCTATTGTATTGTATTATATTGTATTGTATTGTATTGTATTGTATTGTATTTGACCATTTGCAAAACGCTTCTCGCAACAAGAGCCTCTCAGGAGCGCTCTCAGTGCGTTAATTAAACCCCGAGAGAAAAAGGCAGCTTTTTATACGAGAGAAGACGTGGAACGACTACCAGAGAGGATGGCAGAGCGAACTCATGGGGGAAGTTCATTCCATAGGGAGGGACCAATGCAGGCATAATTATGATCTGGATTGAGCCCATCGGTCTGTCATTGTTTGTTTGATTGTATGCGCACTTGTTATAGCGCCTTTTCAAGCTATCTACTCAGAGGCGCTCCCGACTACAGCGTGGACACTGCATCGGAGTTTCACGCCGAAGCGCTGAGCAATTGCGAGTGAAGGACTTGCCCAAGGTCCCTACGCGGTGACTTGAGTTGGATTCGAACCTCGGGCTGCAAGGCGACAAACATACCCCCTACACCATCGCGCCCCACATTGTGACGGCAAGCCATGGGTTCGAGCCCTGGTCCGAGACGATTATTGCATATAGGAAACTCGTTAAAATCATTTACGGAAATGTTACCAGTGTATGCAGTGTACCGTACTTCTAATCGTAATCGTAATCGTAGGCTGATTGTATAGGCTTTACCCTAATAATTGTACGTCGCCCACAAAAGCGAAGTTGAGGGAATCAGCTTATTCACAGGCGCTAATCTCAATCAAAGCAGAGTCGATAGGCAGAGCGTCAAGATCCCTATATAACGTCAGGTATTCAGAAGATAGTAAGACGGCAAGGATAGATGATGTTTAGATCTACATAGAGTTGAAACGGCGAGCGAGATATTATACGAGAAGTGGAAGAGTCAGGATATTATCTGCGTAAAATTGTTTTTTTAGGACTTTTACCTTCCAATTAACTATGCCTGTCGAGAGCTAGCAAGTGCATTCCATGGAAATCTTTTGAATCATTTCACCTTCGCGTGTGGATCACGTCAGATAGCATATAATTTCTCTAGTATTTATCTCATATTTCTTTCTCTCGCTCTCGGACAACAGACTATAGCTATTATAATGCAGCGGCGCTCTTTCTCAGTGTCTGACCATAGAACCTCGAATAGGGTACAAGGTACCCTGTTGCGCTCCGCTTTGTGCCTAAAGGTCACATCACCATGTTGCTTTCTCTCTAAAAAAATTGCACTATTTAGCCGTTGTTTGACTGGGATCGCTTCTGTGTAGCATGCCTTGAAGGTGCGCTATATAAAAGTCAACAATATTAACAATAGATCTAATAATGATAATAATAATATTTTCTTTCAAATATCTCTAATAATTCTGTAAAATTGACTTTCCCTCCGTCTGTAATGACAGCACATTCGGGATATCATTTACATCCGACCCACCTAATTTCCCTCCATCCACTCGCCCCCGAACATCTACCCTCATCTTTTTGTCACTAATTACATTCTAAATGGTAAATACACCGTGTCCAGATCCCTAGTGTCTATTACGAATTGAGAAATCGGATACCTATACCATGACATGACATGAAGCTTCATCCATGTATAGATATAATATATAATGTACATATTTTGTATTTGTATGTATAATAGTTGTATAGGCTTGTGTATCTACATGTACAATGTTCTTCATGTATGTGGGTTTGCATGTATGTATGTATGTATTTATCTGCAGAAATGTATGTACGAAGAGATGAAGCAATAATAGAGAGAGATTAATGCATGGATGGATGGACGGATGGACTAACGGACGGAAGGACGGATGGATGGGTGAATGAGTGAGTTAGTGGATGGAGAAACTGGATTGACAGATACAGAGAGAAGGGGAAGGAAAGGAGTGAGCTATCAGGTTACGAAGAATAGTTATCTAGTCTAGTTGCAAGCTATTTTTTCAGTTCCTCACAGCCATTTTGGCTGGAAGCCACCCCGCTCCGTGTGGAATAAGTACATGTAATTAAAAATGTGCGAAAGAGTAATTAAATGTAGGCTATTAATGGATTGAGAGAGTAATTAAATGCATTGAGAGATTAGTTAAAAATTTTGAAAGAGTATAGTTGAAAATCTTTAAAGTGTTGAAAGAGCAATCGAACATTTTGTAAATATCTAATGAACGTTTTGAAAGTGTTTATTATCATTTTGAAAAAGTTATTATGCCAAATTAGGAACTAAAATGAAGCCGGTGTCTTGGTCAATGCATCGACCGATGGCAAGCCAAAGAGAAAGCTGTTATCCAGATCAGACATTATGGGCAAAACCACTAAAGTGTCTGGCGTCTGTTTTCATTTAAGCCACACTGATTTATTTGACGATGTCAGACATGACTTTAAAATCGAAGACCAGCAGCGCATGTTGCAGTTAAACAACATGAGCTGCAAGAGTGTAGAAATTTAGCAACCGGTTATTGGTTTTATGGACGATCGGCCACCGTGGCCATAATCTACGCGAAGAGGGGGGCCTCCAACGCCCTGCTTCGCCGCCCTCGATGGCAATTCTACCCCCCCCTTGTTCTAATCATCCATGAGGGGACGTTTAAGTACAGTGCACGGCTATAATAACCCGGTGTTTATAGTAACAGAGATGTGATTCAGCTGATGACGAAACGAAGCTATAATATAACACGTGTTGTGATTGGAGTGGCTGTAACCTGGCTTAAATTGAGAGAACAAGGACTTAGTTAATGACTAAGGAAAGATATAATCAGTTTTAGGAATACAAAAGTTATTACTTGGTGCTTGGTTTGCGTCGACTTATAAGATAGTCTGTGTAAACAAAGCTTGGTGCATAGCAACTGAGATATAATTTGGACCAAATTTAAGGCATAAAATGCATTTATAGGCCTACTCCTTACCTTCATTTACCTAAACTCATCTTGTCTCGCCTTATGCCTTACCTTGTACCTTACATTGCGTTGCCTTATAACCATACTTACACGGTACACCATATACCATACCTTATGTGTCACCTTATACTTTACCTTACCTTATTATACCTTGTACACTATCTTATACATTACCCTACCTTGTATACCTTACCCTACCCTATTATAATACCTTACCTTATGCCTTACCGTATGCCTTACCTTATGCCTTATCTCATACCTTACCCTATTATACCGTACCTTATGCTTTAATTTATACCTTACCTTGTACTTGACCTTATATGCCTTACCTTATACTGTACCTTATACTCTACCACACACACGTCACCTTATCTCACCTCATTTTCCCTTACCTCACCCTCGCTGAATCTCGCATTCACAAGCGATAATAATCATATAGCGATACTATAATTATATAATTAAAGCAGCAGCGATTAAACCAGCAAGAGCGACAACAACGTCGATGATAACGATGACGACGACGATGACACTGATTACGAAAACTCAATCGATCAGCTTACCCAACTGGAATCGAACAGCAACGAGTGTTAGAACGACCAAAGCTATCGACCCTGAACAAGGCATCATTGTCTTCAGATGTATCGGTTCAATTTCCAATCAATCGTATGCGATACTCTATCGATACTAGACAGAAACGAGTTCCAACACGGTGGCCTACTCGCCCGTCACTCCGTCCTCCCCTCAAGGCAGCACCGTCCGCTGCCTCTCCCTGTCGGATGGCCAGGGTCGCCCCTCTCGAACCAGCAGCGCTCCCTTCTTCTGTCTGCCTTGCCTGGTCCGTCCGCTCGACCGATGAGCGGCGCGTTCACCTAAGGCTTCCCCCGTCAGTCGGTGACCCGCTCCCTTGGAAGCTGTGTCCGCTCGTGTGTCTTTGACTGTCTGTTTGTCTATCTGTCTATGTGTCTCTCTTTGTATGTGCGTTTGCTAGTTAGTCTTTCTTTGTCTGTCTGTCTCTTTCTCTCTCTGTATGTTTGTGTCCGTTTGTTAGTGACACTGTTTCCCTGTCTGTAAGTCTATCTGTGGTATTGCGCTTACCGTTTGTCCGTGTAGGTATTCATCTCTTTGGCTGTACGCCTCATTGCCTGTGTCTGTCTATCTCTCTACCTGTCTTTCTCTTCGTGATGCCGTTACTCGCGTAGACAACGTGTCTGCCTATTTATTAGCACACTTGTACTTCCATTTGTCCGTGTGATTTCCTCCTTAACTAACAGTCTCTCTACGTGTATGTATATTGTATAAGCTTACCACTGACTATTTTCCCTATCTATTCAATATCTACGTCTGTTATCTCACCACTGTACTTTTCCTTTACCCTATTTATAGTAGAATAAACTCCGCCACTGGTTGCACTCTGCCAGTGCTAGTCTCAAGCCTGGATAAAGAAGGAGGGCGTCACTAATGGTTTTTGTTACCCCTATTTATAGTTGCACACGTTCCTCTTCCTCTGTTCATCCAACAACCCAATCGTCGTACTGAACATACCTCTCTGTATGTCTCTGAATATCCATATTTCTATCTGTACAACAGAGACCAACAGAGTCTATGCGAGTTCGTGCCTTGCAGTCCGATGATATGATGTACGAAATGGAAGATTTTGCCGTCAATAGAACCAGCCAAATGTCATCTGCACAACTGCTCCATCCATCCATCCAGCAGCATCAGCAGCAGCAGCAACAGCAGATGATGTCGATCGGTTCGTCCATCACTTGCAACCAGTGGATGGTATACAGTCAGGCATCGAGATAAGGGAGTTAAGTGTTCGATCGGCGGATGACAGCGAGGCACTGTGATGGGGACAATGGATGGAACCGTGTGGCCTACATGTATGTATGTGTGTGTATGACATACATACACACATACATACTTACATAATACATACATACATACAAACATACATACATACATACATACATACATACATACATACATACATACATACATACATACATACATACATACATACATACATACATACATACATACATACATACATACATACATACATACATACATACATACATACATACATACATACATACATACATACATACATACATACATACATTGTATGTATGTTAGTTTGTATGTATGTTTGGCTGGTAGCATAGAATCTGCTGTGATGCACCACACGAACAGACGAGTCCTTTGGGTCCCTACTCTTAATATCAGTCTAGTCCTTTCTGCGGTTCTAGGACCAAATGGTATTGGACAAAATGGTACGGACAAAATGCCACGGAAAAAGGAATGGTACTGACAAAATTGTACGGACAAAACGGTATGGATATAATATAATATAACCCTCACCCAGCTTCAATATTATTGAAGCTGGGTGAGGGTATTTCTTGCTGAAATATAGGGTGGAAGGCTTTTTGTGGCTGAAATACAGCTCTAGTGAAGAAAATAAAGCTTCAGAAAAGGAAGCCGGATTGGCGAAAAAATGCTTCAGAAATGAAAGCAGGATTGATGTCTTTCATTCATGTGTTTCATGATGTATCCAGCTTCAATTTCAACCATAAGATTCCTTAAACCAACCTCTATTTGTAATGCATCTTTAATTAATTCAGTTTCTATATCAGCTATGTAAATATCCTGATACAACTTCTATATCTAAAGCGTTATTTTCATCGATCCAGCTTCCAAATCATATATAAAATATCCATGCAGAGCCTTCATCCAGCTTCCATTTCACATACGTCTTTTCATAAATCCAGCTTGTAGTTCCTATATAAAAATTCACTAATCCAGCTTTCATTTCATCCATACCATTTTGTCCGTACCATTTTGTCCGTACCACTTTGTCCGCTACCATTTTGTCCGGTCACCCTTGATGCTGCCATTGTTAGTAGACTTGAAAGGTTTCAAAGTTTCAAAACTCGCATCGGCATACAAGTTTGAACCAATCCATCTGCTCCGGCCCCTGCTCTTCATACACGCATAGACCGTAGACGCATCCGTCTAAAGTAACCATCAGGTCTCACGGTTAACCCCTTTCAACCCTTCCAACCGAAACATTGCCTCCCTCCGCTCAGAAAATCATTTCGATTCTCTTGGATAACCGGAATGTTGGCGGAAACGATTCGTTCAATCCATCAGTAACTGTTTTTATTCCAATCTCGAAATATATATATCGGTGATGAATACAGGGAAGCGATGATTTGCCGAACAATCAACGCCGATCGGAAAGCGAGATGGAAAAATTTCGACGCCTAACTCGAAGCATTAGACAGATGGAAAATGACATCAGAGAGGCGGAATGGGGAATGGAAGATGGCGGGATGGAGGAAGGCAGGTTGAGAGGAAGGGAGTGTGGGAGGGAATTCATCAGCGCAAGATTTCTTCCCTCAATTCCGATTTCTTCCAATTCGATTCGACGTCTTCCATCATCCAGTTTTTACTTTTCCATGCAATCCTTCTCAATTTCTCCACTTCCTACGTCACCTCCTCTTCCTCCCTCTCTTCCTCTTGGTTTGCTTCTTTTCCTGTTCCCTCTTTTTCTCTCCTTTTTCTTCTTCTTGTTCTCATCCTCTTCCTCCTCTTTCTCCTCAAATTCTTCTCAAATTCTCCTCTTCCTCCTCATCCCCTCTCTATTTTCCCTCCCCTCTTCCACCTTCTCTTCCTCCTCTCGCTCCTCCTGTCCACCTCTTGGTCCTCCTCTTAGTTTTTCTCATCTTTCGTCTCATCCATCCACCACCACTTTCTCTTCCCGCTCTACCTCCTTTTCCTCCTGCTGCTACTCCTCCTCCTCCTCCTCCTCTTCCGCTTTCTACTTCCCCACACCTATTGTGATTTGCCTCCCGTCATTAACGTCGTCATTATCGCCTGTCTTCCAGGCCCAGATCTTCGTCGTCATTGTCACAATCATTGCCTCCTTTTCTTCTTTCTATTCTTTTGCCATTTATTCATTTTATTCTGATCACTACCTCCTCATCCCCCGTATACATCCTTCCTCCCATCTTCCCCTTTCCCTCTCCTTCTCCTCTTCCTACTCATCCTCCGCATCCTCGTTTTTTTCTTCCACCCTTTTCTTCCCCATTCCTTCTTCCTCACGAACGCGTCCTGCTCTTCTTCCACCTCCATCCCGTCTCCTCCTCATTCGACTATTCCTCTACCTTCTCCTCCTCCTTCATTTTCATCTTTCTTCATCATCATCTTCTTCTTCTTACTCTTCTTCTTCTTCTTCTTCTTCCTTCTCCTTCTTGTTTTCTTCTTATTATTATTCTTTTTCCTCTTCCTCCTCGTTTTCTTATTTTTCTCCTTCTTCCTACTCTTACTCCTCCTCGTTTTCTTATTATTATTCTTCTTCTTTTTCCTCTTCCTCCTCGTTTTCTGATTTTCCTTCTTCCTTCTTCTCCTCATCCTTCTCGTTTTTTTTATCGTTGTTCTTCCTTCTCTTCCTCCATCTCCTTTTTCTCGTTCTCCTCCTTCTCCTTCTGCTCCCCCTTCTCCCCTTCTTCGTCTGCGTCGATCCTTTCCCTTCATTTCTGCTTTTACAGCATCTCATCTGATCTGCTTTTGATCATTCGAGACGACATCGTCGTCCAATCTTATCTGCTGGTCAACGACGCTCGGTGGCGTTCCACATCTGTCTCGGAGTCAGATGCAGATCATCGCTGCGACGATCCCTCCTCCTCCTCCTCCTCCTCCTCCTCCTCCTCCTCTTCGTCTTCGTCCTACTCCTTCCTCGCCTTTGCTTTCTCCTCCATCTCCTCTTCCTCCTCCTCTTCCTCCTCCTCTTCCTCCTCCTTATCATCTTCTTCTTCTTCTTTTTCTTCTTCTTCTTCTTCTTCTTCTTCTTCTTCTTCTTCTTCTTCTTCTTCTTCTTCTTCTTCATCATCCTCCTTATGTCCTATTCCTCCTCCAACTCCTACTCCCCTCGTCCTCCTCCTCTTCTTCCTCCTACTCCTCGTCGTCATTCTCTTCCTCCTCCTCCTCCTCCTCCTCCTCCTCATCTTCTTCTTCTTCTTCTCCTCCTTCTCCTACTTCGTCTTCTCGGGGTCCGTGACATCATCTTACCATCGCCAGTAACATTATAAGGAGCAGATCGGACAAATAGACATTTAGTGTCTTGCACCGAGAGACTGGGCGTCATTCGCTTGATATGAGAATGAAGAGAATGAAGAGAAGACAAAGAGGAGTAGGAGGAGGAAGAGGAGAAGGAAGAAAGGACGGCGATGAAGAGGATAAAGAGGAGGAATATGAGCAGGAAGTAGAGAGTAAGGCGGAGAATAGGTGAAAGATGGAGAGAATGAAGATAGGACAAGTTAGGATGTCGAGAAAGAAAGAGAGGAAGCGCAGGATGAGTAAGAGGATGACCAACGAGCATAGAGAAATAGGATGAGGAGCATGAAGAGCATGAGGATGAGGAGGACAAGAGTAGGACGAGAAGGAAATGGGCGAAGAGAGGGTGAAGGCGATGAAGAGGAGGAGGAGGAGGAGGAGCACGAGCAGATGACGATGAGGACGAGGACGAGAAGTATGAGGAGGAGAATGAGGAGGAGGACTGGAGGAGGAGCAATAGTGGAATGAACAGAGATGGAAAGAGATAACGTCGAAGTGAAGGGGTAAAATGGGTGACTAGAGAAGTAGAGGGATATTATGGTCCCCACAGTTGGTCCGGGCCTCGAGAAGTCTCTAAACAGGTTGTTAACCCTCAGGCTACCAAGCTTTTTTTGTAACACTGACTACCAAAGGGGGGGGGGGTGGTTACCCCACCCCTGGATTTTGGGTTTGGTTTGAGATATCATAACTTGTAATACACCAATGGATTCAGCATTCATTTCTGCACAAAATGGTATATTTAGGTTTAAAATATATGAAAGCACCCCGAAGTTATGAATTTTTTACCGTAGGCACCCGTCGATTACACAAAATGTATACTTTCGCTAAGGAAAATATTAGATTCTGTGTGTTTTAACATAATTTATTTAATTAAAAATAGTTTACATATAATAAAGTCCAATATTCAACTATAAAAACTAGTAATAAGTTAGTTTTAGTTACAATAAAAAGAGAAAAAACATGTAAAACATGCTGAAAAACGTTTACGCAGACTTATCGGTTTGCGTTGTAAAAAAACCCAACATTTTCACACATTTAAATTTATTTTGAGCACTTCCGGTCATCAAATGTCAAATTAATATGTAAAACAAAATAGCCCTAAATGCCTTCTATAGAATGACATAATTTATTTCTCTTAAAAAATAAATTATGAATAATTTTTAATAGGAAAAACATAAAAATGTTATGAAAATAAAACACCTTTATTTATATTTTAATTTATTTTGAGCACTTCCGGTTGTCCAAAGACAACTCACTGAGCATGGAAATGTAGCCCCACATTCCCTCTACAGAATGGTGTAATTGGTGTCTCTTCATGTCAAAGGACGGATAAGCTACAGCCGATAATCTAAGGGGGAAGTGGTATCCACCCCTCTGGTGCCTCGGGTATATCGGGTATAACTTTTGAATGGTATGGTATATCATCACACATTTTAGCTCAAAATCCTCTACAGCTACCTAAAACGTCAAAATTTTATTCCTAACGAAAAAAGTTTGATTTCGGAAAAACCTAGGGGGGGGGGGGGGTGGATACCATCCACCCTGGTAGCCCGAGGGTTAATGTTTAAGTCTCTTTTTAGTCTTATTATTATATGACGCTTACTGTCTTGGTCTCAGCCTCGATCTTGCGTTCAATTCTTGACCTTTTAGCAATTAGACTACTGTCTTTGACACGAAAGTCTTATTCTCTTAAAGACACGCGGTCTCCATACGAGTCCATAGGTCTCGTGCAAACTGTCCTTCAATATAATTGCGCTATAAAATTTTCCTGTGCAAATCTGAAATCTCTTAAATCGGACGAAAGAGCTAAGCACACCGGAAGTTAATAAAACGACGACCACTTAACAACAACAACAACAACAACAACAACAACAACAACAACAACAACAACAACAACAACAACAACAACAACAACAACAACAACAACAACAACACAACAATTATTATTTTTCCGTTGGACGATTCTACGTGTTTGCGAGGGATCGCCACTTATGACTGTTTCTGTCTCTCTGTGACTTATTTTGCTAATTGATGAAATTTTCTTGTTGTTATGACACTTAACATCATTTCGGCTTAATCGGCTAGTTAGCGCAGAGAGCGCCTATGAATAAATTTCTTGATGAGGCGCTATATAAATACTCGGCATGAATAGTAATAACAATAATGTGTAAATCGTTTATTTCAAAATGAGACAAATCCAGCTGTCACATGTATCGCACGACGCACGCACTATGATGACGATGACAAAAATGTTTATGACGACGACGACGACGACGATAATGAAAACGATGATGATGATGATGATCATAATAATACGGATAATAAAAATAATTGTAGTTATAATTATGATAATGATGATGACGACAACAATGTTAATGAAGCTATCCTATACATTATATTATTGCACCTGTGTTTCAATTTAATTTTGTTTATATAATTTTGTACTGATGATGTTGCTATATATTGCTGTAGAATATTGATCAGTACTAACAGTACTAACATTCCTATGGTCTCAACAGAACATTGTTGCTTACAATTGTGTGACATGGATCGTTGACTAAAATATGCAATTGTACATTAGGGACCAGGTTGATATAAGCTCTTAGCTTTTTCCGGGCTGCCTGTTGCCTAGAGACAGTTCCGTACCCACTGTTTGTACTTATATTCATTTTGTTTCCTTGGCAATAAATAAATACATAAATAAATAAATGACGATGATGACGATGATGACAATGACGACGACGACGACGACGACGACGATGATGATGATGATGATGATGATGATGATGATAATAATAATAATAATGATGACGATGACGATGACGACGACGACGATGATGATGATGATGATTTGTCAGGCTAAGCGAAAAGTCCCTCGTTTGGTCTATGTCAACTTCAATGCCTAGAATGCGAGATGATCAGTTGGCGAGTCATCCCAGGTACATCTGCACAACCTCATCACATCCATGCGTTGCATACGTTGCGTTCGGTACGTTGTCATTCTTCGGTGCCTTAAAAGGATGATCAGGTGGGAGTCAGAATTAGTATCTTTTGTTGGCAGGGGATAGGGTTTCCGTTCGGAGGATAAAGGAGAAGAGATGGAGAAGCTGGAGAAGTACGAGAAGAGAGAGAAAGAGGGAGAGAGAGAGAGAGAGAGAGAGAGAGAGAGAGAGAGAAAGAGAGGCAGAGAGAGAGAGAAAGAGAGGCAGAGAGAGACAGAGAGATAGAGACAGAGACATACAGAGACAGAGAGAGACAGAGAGATAGAGGCAGAGATATAGAGAGAGAGACAGGCATGCAGAGACAGGCGGAGACAGACAGAGGCAGAGAGATAGAGAGATAGAGAGACAGAGATACAGACAGAGAGAGACGGATAGATAGAGAGACAGAGAGAGACAGACAGAGGTAGAGACAGAAACAGAAACAGAGACAGAAACAGAAACAGAGACAGAAACAGAGACAGAGACGGCGATAGAGACGGAGGCAGTAAAAGAAAAAAGAAATTGAGGGAAAGTGGGAGGAAGCCAAAGCAGAATTAGAGGTAGAAGGAGATTCTAAGGGGGCTGAAATGAGAAGTGTAAACGTTCAGGGGAGACGGAGGGAAGCGGAGAGGGTAGGGATAAACAGAATTATAGATGTAGGAAAACTGTGAGAGAAGTCAAAGGAAGACTTGAATGAAGACAAGCAGGTGGAAGATGAATGGAATAAAAATTGGAAGATGAGGAAGAGGTGAAGGAAGTGAAGGAGGGGGAGGAGGTGGAAGGGGAGGAGGAGAAAAAGAAAGAAAAGGAAGATGGAGAGTAGGACGTGGAGAGAAAGAAGAATAAGGAAGGCGAAGATAGGGATGAAAAGAAGGACGAAGAACAGTGGAGGAAGAAGACAAGAAAGAGAAGTAATTTGAAGATGAGGAAGAAGAAGCTATAGACAGAAAGATAAGGCGGAGGAATAGGAAGAGGAGGAAGAGGGAGAAGAGCAAGAGGAAGAGGAGAAAAAGGAAGAGGAATAGGACGAAGAGGAGGAAGAATAGGACGAAGAGGAGGGAGAGGAAGATGAAGACGAGGAAGAGGAGGAAGATGAGGACGATAAGGAAGAGGAAGAAAAAGAAGAGGAAGAGAAAGAATAAAAAGGGGAACAGCAAGAAGAAAAAGATGAATATGAATAGGGGATAGGGAAGATGAAGAGGAGAAAGAGGAAGAGGAGGAAGAGGAAGAGGAGAAAGAGGAAGAGGAGAGGAGCAAAAGGAAGAGGAGGAAGAGGAGGAATAGGAGGAAGAGAAGGAGGAGCAAGAGGATGAGAGGAAGAGGACAAGAGTAGTCGCCAATCCCTGACTGAAAATCACAGCGCTTCACCTCCCTCCATATATATTATACCACACACCGACTTCTCTCCGATGCTGATGTTGCTGATGTTGCAGGAGGCAAGCGATGCAGAAGCCAATGATGGTCGGAGGATGGAACTGTGACGGATACAGCAACAGCATCAGCAGCAGCATCATCACCACCAGCAGCAGCATCAGCATCATCATCACCAGCAGCAGCTATGATGTCCGATGGTGGTCGATTCCGTTTCATGATTGAGCGGCAAATGAGAGATGACGATGGTGATGATGATGGTGACGAGGATGGGGCGACTGGGGGCAAATTGGCCATCGGTCGTAGATGACATGAGACCTGATCGGCTGGAAACTCATTAGATTTCCCCGATCGGAGGACGATCACTGCGCAGCCGACAAGAATCTGTTCTGTACCAATTCATCTCTCACTTCCCCACTCACCCATTTCCCCCACTCACCCATCTCCCCCACTCATCCATTGTCCCACTCAACCAATTGTCTCACTCATCAATTATTGTCTCGCTTGTCGATTATTGTCTCGCTTGTCGATTGTCTATATAGCGCTCCAGATGTTGCCTTGGTTACCGATTGTCTCAATCATAAAGTGTCTCCGTCAGACCGTCACCACTTGTTTCAATTATCAATTGTGTCATGAATTTTCTTAATCATCAATTGTCTCAATCTCCAATTGCTTCACTTAACCAATTGTCTAAAGCGCCATTGTCTAACTCATCAATTGTTTCAATCACCAGTTGCTCCACTCATCAATTGTCTTAATCACCAACATATCGTTCCACTCACCATTTGTCTGAGTCAATAATAATAATATTGTTCCAGTCATCATTAATTTTGTCTCAATCACCACTCGTCAATCGTCTCAATTATTAATTATATGACATACAGGGTGCGCCAAAAAAAAATAACCCCCCTAAGATTTTTGCCAATATCTTGACCAAAAGTAAGAATTTTAAGATGAAATTTTACTGTCTTAAAGACAATTCATATTTACACATGATGGCCAGATTTCAAAAAAATATTTTAAACAGAACAAAAGTTATGCCACTTTTAGTAAGGCCACCCACCGTTTTTTGACGATTCAGTAACGCGATGCAACAAAAAGTAATAAAAATCCATTCCAATTATTCTGGCCAATATCTTGGCCAAAAGTAAGAATATCGAAATGAAATCTTACAGGCTGAAAGACAATTCATATCTGCATATGATGGTCAGATTTAATCAAAATATTTCCAAAACAACAAAAGTTATGCCACTTTTAGGGAGGCCACCCCCCAATTTTTGACAATTTAATGATGTAACGCAGCAAAAACACGATTTTATTAAGTCTCATCTCAAATAATTATTATCAAATAGCCTTGATATTGCCAGATAATCATTATTATTACTATTTGAAATAGAAACAGGGTACCAGCGTAGCTGCACGTCACTGAGAAGTCACTTAGCAAGATAACAATCAAATTGGCAAATAAGGAATCTGTCAGATTAATCAGGGGTCCATCAAGAACTTTGCAAAGAGACTCAAAAGAAGTTTTGGCACTGGTTGTGGGCACAATGAACACAAGTTGGGAAGCACTAC
>OX243822.1:10378238-10405834 GCA_945859605.1 Lumbricus rubellus | reverse complement strand
GAATGACGTGACGAGTTAAAAATGACGTCAGCGAAGTGGACGTTAAGTTTTTGACTCTCTACAGGTATATCTGGAAATGGTGGTTGTTTCGCTGCGGTGATCAATCCAAAGTTGTGATTTTCAGAGTAGAGACGAAGGTAATTGAACTGTTCGGACGATCAACCGATAGTTCAAAGTATTGTGCATTAAGTGCAACGCAATTTAAATGAGAAATTTGCGTTAGTGCATAATAATCATCGTGTGAAGTGTGAGACACTTGCGAAGAAGACGAACTCTTAGGCAACAGTCTGAAGAGTCGTGTAATTTGAATCGGCTAGCGAACAGCTGATTCGGCGTGTGAAGTACGAGGGACGTTTGGTCAACTGGAGAGGAGCTGTGAGGTGAATGCGACGATTCATCTTGTGTGCAACTGATTCACGGCAAGATACGAGTAAGGCGATTGGTGTGGTTGCTTCCATGACTGCATTTCAACCGTCTGATCAACATTCTTGACTGCGACGATTGGACGACGGAGAGAGCCGAAGACATTCGAGTTCAAACAACTCGACAGATAAGCGCAAATATAATATTTCCTAAGTAACTCGCCACACTAGGTAAATAGGATTGTTATTTGTTTGTGCATATGAATGATATTGAATAACTTTATATTATATATATTTCATAAGAACTGGGAGTTTGTTGAATTTGGAAGAATTTCTTGAGTAAGTTAAACCCAACCGATTAACCACTAGGATAATAAAGTGCCCTTTTACACGGGATACGACAACTATGGGGTCCTACGTTCCGGAATATTAAAACTGGATTTTTAACTAACACTCGAAATATCAACGAACAATAATCTCAAGTATTGAAAATGTATAGTTTTAAAGTTATCGCTTTTGCGATTGCGAAAGAACGACTTTATTGATAAGCGTTTACTCGATGCGATTTGTTTAACCTCGCGTAACCATAGAGTACGCATTTCAAGAGGGAACATTTTATTAATCTTGTTTAAGATTATCTTTTGAAGAATTTAATTCTTGTATAGCGAAAGCTATTGGGAAATACTTGTTAACTGATTAAACAAGTAAGTAGACCATGTCGTCATTTGGAGAACATGAACAGTGGGTTAAACTCGCTAAAGAGATGGGAATGGAAGGTGATGAGTTGAAGACGTATGTGCGTGATAGACAGCAGGAAGCAAGAGACGACAGACTGCGTGAACGAGAAGATCGAAAGCTTAAAGATGAGGCCGCGGCTGCAGAAGTTAAAGCAGTCAGGGCACGAGAAGAGGCACAAGCAGCCAGAGCACAAGAATTAGAGTTAGCAAAAATAGCTGATGCTAGGCTTGAACGAGAACGGGAAAGTCGTGCGAATGAAGTAAGAATTGAAAGAGAGGCGAATGACGCCAGAATTGAAAGAGAGGCGAATGATGCCAGGGTTCAACGAGAACGAGAGGCGAATGACGCCAGACTGGAACGGGAAAGTCGTGAGAATGAGGCAAGATTGGTTCGTGAAGCGGCCGAATGTCAAGCTAGGAGAGAAATGGATCTTGAGGTCAAGAAGCTTGAATGTGAATTAAGAATGAGAGAAATTGATTCTAGGAATAATCAGAATAGAGGTGAAGCCACATTCACAATGGTTGGTGATGGTTCATATCAAGGAAACAGTAACCATAACAGAGGAATGAAAGATATAAAATTCCCTGTATTCAATGAGAATAAAGATTGCTTGGATGCATATTTATTAAGGTTTGAAAGGACATGCACGGCATACGAGATAGCAACAGAAAATTGGTCTCTGATGCTAGCCAAGCATCTTGAAGGAAAAGCGTTAGAGGTGTATCAAAGAATGTCATCTGAGGAGACACAAGATTACGAGTGTTTGAAAAGACATCTGTTAAAAAGGTTTCAATTAACAGAGGGTGGATATCGTAACAAGTTTAAGATGAGTAAAATGGAGTCAGGTGAAACACCTACAGATTTTGTGCATAGATTGAGGAGATATATGCAGCAGTGGCTACTTCAAGCTGGATTTGAGAAAACCTACGAAGGAATGGAGAACTTATTATTAAGAGATCAGTTCTACCTTACGTGTAGCAATGAACTTAAGATGTTCCTCAAAGAAAGAGGCAAGATGAGTCTAGAGGACACATTAAACTGTGCCGAGTCTTATATCGAGGCGCACGGATATAAATACACAGAAAGTAATCTAAGGCCTCCAGTGAAATTCAGTAACGAAAGGCCGAATGTGAAACCGTTCGACGATAAATCAAGAGAGAGGTTTAATGGAAACATAAATAGAGGACGAGGAGACATGAAACAGAACAGGGAGACGAATCATAATGGAAGTATGAATAGAGGATTTAGTAGAGAAAGAGAACAGGCGGCTGAACATAAGATAACTTGTTTCTCATGTGGCCGAACCGGACACAAGTCATATGATTGTTCACACAAACAAAAAGGAGTTGTTAAACATACTGCGGCGGCTATACAAGTATATGAGAATAGGGCGTACAAGATAGCGCAAGCAAATGAAGAGTTGAAACTAAATGAAGTTGAAAAAGAGGAAGAACGTAAGAAGGAATTACCGATACAGTTGGCAGCAAGTACAATGGTTACTGATCGGAGAGATGATGGCGATGACCTTGAGAATAAAAATGAAGGTCAGCTAAAGGTGAACGGTGTGAATGCCAGTTGTCTATATGACTCTGGGTCAAGCACATGTATTGTCAAGAGATCACTGGTAAATGATGTTGATTTCACAGGAAGAGAAGCCCAATGCATATTAATCGATGGGACATTGAGAAATTTTCCGACAGCAAAGGTTAATATTGAAAGTGAGTATTTTACAGGAAACGTTGAAGCAATGGTGATGGAAGAACCGGTGAAACCAGTAATTATCGGTAGGATGAAGGGACTAAAATATCTGGTAGTGAAAGAAACTACAGATAACATGATAAACTGTGATCGGAGTGATACAGATGATAACGAGAATAGAGAGGATAGATTGAAAAAGATTCAGAATTCTTTAAGTGTTGAGTCACAAGGACAAAGTGACAAAAAGAAAGTTCATTTTGCGAGTGAAGTCACAAGTGAATTAAATGATGATGTAACGGATGACGTCATCGAGAATGATGTGTGCCAAACGACAGCAGCAGTTGAAACCAGAGCGGAATCAAAGAAAGTAACAAAATACAAACAGTTGAAAGTTACTGAGATGCCGGATTTAAATGTATCAACAAAAGAAATTAAAGAGTTACAAAGCAAAGATGAGACTTTGAAGAAGTTTTGGGATAAAGCAATTGATTGGAGTGGTGATGACAGTGTAACAGAGAAAGTTCTTTATGTGAAGAAGAACGGATTTTTGTATAGGAGATTCATGGAGACAACGGAAGATGATGCGAAGTGGCAGTTAATGGTCCCGAAGGAACTTAGAGGTAAGGTATTAGCCGTGGCCCATAACTCGCTATTGTCAGCACATTTGGGTATGAAGAAGACCCATGATAAAATTGTGAATGAATTTTATTGGCCATCGATAGGACAAGAAATTAAAAGGTATGTCCTGAGTTGTGATGTATGCCAAAAGTCGGTGGATAAAAAGGTGAGCCACAGAGCACCGATGGGACATCTTCCGGTACTGGATGTACCATTCAAACATGTCTGTGTAGACATTATCGGAGTGATAGAACCTATGTCATCAAGAGGTTATCGCTATATATTAACGATAGTGGATTTGAGTACCAGATACCCAGAAGCGATTCCACTGAAAGGAATAACTACAGAGGAGGTGGCGGAAGCCTTGTTCAATTTTTATTGTCGCATGGGTGTTCCTCAGAAAATCCATACTGACAGAGGGAGCCAATTCACTTCAGAACTGATGGCTGATGTTAACAAGATGTTGTTGATCAAGCACACTTTCACTAGTCCTTACCATGCTATGGGAAATGGATGTGTGGAGAGACTTAACGGAACAATAAAAGCAACGTTGAGGAAGCTAATAGGAGAACAGGTCAAGGAATGGGACAGGTTCTTAGCACCATTATTGTTCGCGTTACGAGACACTGTACACGAAAGTCATGGGTTCACACCCTTTGAATTAATTTTTGGAAGGTCATGCAGAGGACCAATACAGATATTGAAGGAACTCTGGACAAATGAGAAAGTGGAAGATGAAGTAAAAGATGTTTATACATACATGACCGATTTGAGAGAAAGAATAGAAGAAACATGTGATATGGCACAGAAGGCCATACATAAAGCAAATGAAAAGAACAAGAAGTATTATGATAAGAAAGCACGTTACAGAGAGTTGAAGATAGGAGATAAAGTTTTATTACTGTTACCCAGTTGTAACAATAAGATGCTTGTAAAATGGCAAGGACCATTTGTGGTCAGAGGCAAAATAGGAGATTACGATTACAAGGTGGAAATTGATGGTGGAAAACTCAAAACATATCACATCAATATACTAAAGAAGTACTACGAGAGAAATGGAGAAGGTAATGATGTAGAAACGTCAGCATACATATCGGCGATAGTACATGATGGTAAAGATGGTGAAGATGAAGAAGAAGAGATATTGAGCTTATATGTAAGTAAACAAACGGAGACTTACAAAGATGTGGATATCAATCCTAAATTGACGGAAAAACAGAAAAGAGAATTAAGGGAACTACTGAGAGAACATGAGGACATATTCAGTGATAAGCCAGGAAGGACAGATATGGTAAAGCATGAGATTCATCTGACGAGTGATGAGCCAATTCGGTTACGAGCTTATCCAACGCCATATCATCTTCAAGCGGAGATAAACAAAGAATTAGAGACGATGCTAGATAATGGAATTATAGAAAGATCGGAAGCAGCGTATGCAGCGCCGCTTGTAGTTGTTAAAAAGTCAGATGGAAGTAACAGACTTTGCTGTAATTATAAACAACTCAACAAAGTGACAGTATTCGATCCAGAACCGATGATGTCGAATGAGGATATTTTCAATAAACTCAGTGGAAGTAAAATCTATAGCAAGTTCGATTTCTGTAAAGGGTATTGGCAGATACCAATGAGCGAAGAATCAAAAGACTTAACCACATTCATCTGTGCAAGCGGATTATATAAGTTCAATGTGTTACCATTTGGACTAGTCAATAGCGCGTCCAGTTATAATCGCTTGATACGGAAAATATTACATGGAACTGAAAATCTAGAAAGTTATGTCGACGATATTCTTGCTCATACGAAAGGATGGGACGAACACATGAAGACGTTAAGAGAGTTTTTCACAAGAGTGAGAAAAGCTCATTTGACATTGAAACCGAAGAAATGTTCACTAGGATATGGCAAGATAGATTTCCTAGGCCATACATTGAACAACGACGATATAAGCCCTAAGGGAGAATCTATTGACAAGATTGTGGAAATGCCACAGCCTAAGACGAAGAAGCAAGTGAGAAGCTTTTTAGGAGCGATAAATTACTATCGAAAGTTTATTCCACATTGTGCAGAATTGATGGCACCGTTGAGCGACTTGACTAAAAAGTTAGCTCCTAACAATGTTGAATGGAACCAAGAGTTAGGTGAAAGTTTTAAGCAGTTGAAAGAAGCACTAGCTAAGACACCAATCCTTAGGTTACCAGACTTGGAGAAAGAATTTATAATACAGACAGATGCATCAGGAAAAGGGATAGGTTGTGTTCTTATTCAACAATATGAAGGAATAAACCATCCGATAGCATATGCGAGTAGAAAACTGTTGGAAAGAGAGATGCGATATTCAGTTGAGGAAAGAGAATGTTTAGCCATAATGTGGGGAATCAGTAGATTTGATCGATATTTGTGTGGAAGAGAGTTTGTGATCGAGACTGACCATTGTGGACTACAGTACATGAAGGAAGGGAGGATGAAGAATGCAAGAGTCATGAGGTGGAGCCTTGCCCTTCAAAATTATTGTTTTACAATACGTTACATTAAGGGATGTAATAATGTAATGTCCGATTATTTAAGTAGAGGATTGACCTAAGATTTAAGTAAATCAATGGTGATACTATAGGTAGATAAGAAGTAGTTGTGTTAGGTTGTGATGTTGTGTAAAGTAGTATAAGCATAGGCATAAGCAGTTATTGTAATTTGATAATTAGATAAGTTGATAAAGCCTGTGTACAGACTTTTGAAGAAAGGGTATTTGTCGTGGTTATATTAAATGATTATCAAATTAAACACTTGCTATGCATGTATAATTATTAATTATAGGTAGAAGTTAAGCTAGGCAATTTAATTGGCGAGTTTAGGTAATATGTGTGGCAACATATAAAATATTAATACATAAAACCAATGACTGCAGCTAAGCGTAATAACGAGTGGTCAAGATTACCATGACAACAAAGGACGCTAATCCTATTCGTGATTGGTGCAGACTGGAAGCGAATGACGTGACGAGTTAAAAATGACGTCAGCGAAGTGGACGTTAAGTTTTTGACTCTCTACAGGTATATCTGGAAATGGTGGTTGTTTCGCTGCGGTGATCAATCCAAAGTTGTGATTTTCAGAGTAGAGACGAAGGTAATTGAACTGTTCGGACGATCAACCGATAGTTCAAAGTATTGTGCATTAAGTGCAACGCAATTTAAATGAGAAATTTGCGTTAGTGCATAATAATCATCGTGTGAAGTGTGAGACACTTGCGAAGAAGACGAACTCTTAGGCAACAGTCTGAAGAGTCGTGTAATTTGAATCGGCTAGCGAACAGCTGATTCGGCGTGTGAAGTACGAGGGACGTTTGGTCAACTGGAGAGGAGCTGTGAGGTGAATGCGACGATTCATCTTGTGTGCAACTGATTCACGGCAAGATACGAGTAAGGCGATTGGTGTGGTTGCTTCCATGACTGCATTTCAACCGTCTGATCAACATTCTTGACTGCGACGATTGGACGACGGAGAGAGCCGAAGACATTCGAGTTCAAACAACTCGACAGATAAGCGCAAATATAATATTTCCTAAGTAACTCGCCACACTAGGTAAATAGGATTGTTATTTGTTTGTGCATATGAATGATATTGAATAACTTTATATTATATATATTTCATAAGAACTGGGAGTTTGTTGAATTTGGAAGAATTTCTTGAGTAAGTTAAACCCAACCGATTAACCACTAGGATAATAAAGTGCCCTTTTACACGGGATACGACAGAGAGAAATAATAAAAAATAGGGCTAAGAGAACGAGGAAGTGAATTACGAGGAGGATCAGGAATAAAATGATGAGTGAAGTCGAGGAGTGGGAGGAAGGAGAGTAAGAGAAGGAGGAGAAGGAGGAGGAATGTGCATGAGCCCAAGGGAGAATCGTACCGATCGTCGTAATGAACTTTTCGCCTAACGATTTTCACTAACGAATCATTGGACCGACGTCCTAATGAGGATGACGAGACTGCCTTACCACCCTTCCTCCCTCCATCCTGGTCTCCTCTCTTCTATCTCCTTTGTCCATCTAGATGTCATTCTCTTTGTCTCATTCTTTGTTTCTCTCTCTTTTTTGGAACTCTATCTGCATATTCTCCACTCCTCGTTCTTGCTCTCTCTCTTTCATTCTGTTGTCTCTGTCTCTGTTTCTGTCTCTCTGTCTCTCTGTCTCTATGTCTCTCTCTGTCTGTCTCTCTTTCTCTCTCTTTCATTCAGTCTGTCTCCGTCTGTTTGTCTATATATGTCTGCCTGTCTCTCTATATCTGTCTCTGTCTCTCTGTCTGTCTCTGTGTCGGTCTGTCTCTGTCTCTGTCTGGCTCTGTCTGTCTCTCTCTCCTCATTGTTCTCCCTACCAGCCATGCATTCTTTTCCATCCCTCGGATTCTCTCCACCTTCCTCTCCCTTACTGACAACAATATCTTTCCAGCCGACCATGCTTCTGTCCACTGGTCACATCGAGCGGTTCTTCATTACCTAACATAGGACGATGCTCGACCCCCCACCCACCCTCACCCCAGCCACAGCGGGGGTCCATTCCTTTCCTTTCCTGTTTCCCACTCCTGTCTCATAGGACTTCCATCCAACCATTGCCATTCTTTCTTCACTCTCTCTCATCAGCTACTTTGTCTTCTTGTTATGCCCGTTGATGCGGTGATAGGCAGACCGGAAAACAGATCGACAGATAGACAGAGAGACGGACGGACACACACACAGACAGACAGAGACAGGCAGACAAATACAGACAGACAGAGACAGACAGAAAGAGATAGACAGAAAGAGACAGACAGACACGCAGACAGACAGAATGACAGATAGGCAGGAAGACAAGGACGCAGACAGATAGACGTATAAATATATATACGGACAGATAAATAGACAGGCAAACAGATGGACAGACAGAAGGATGGGCGGATACAGTTGACAGACACACACACAGGCGCACATGTGCATACACAGGCAGGCAAACAAACAAACACAGACAGACACACAAGCACACAGACAGGCGGGAGATAGATAAAACCGAAAGATAGATTCACTGCTGGCACGCAAATAGACGTACACAGTCAGACAGAAAGACATACAAATAGACACACAGATAGACACACACGCGGACACACACAGAGATACACATTCAGACAGACAGACAGACGCACCGAGAGAAACAAGGACAGATCGACAAATTGACATTGATTCTATTCCCTTCACACTTATAAAATTATTGCCGACTGGCTCTGAACACATGGAAAAAAATAAACAAGGCTTCTGTTACATTACTGTGTCTCCATTTTTTTGTAAACGCTTTAAACATTTGCCATTTCTCTAATTAGCATTTTATTAATCATTGCTCCAGTAAGACTAGACTAAGTGATAGCATCTGTGGCCATGAACGAATTTTGATACCATCCCATCATATGATATGCACTCATGCAGTAAGGTTCAATCTTTATGCCCCGTTCCGAATCAGCCCTCTCCCTGACTATCTCTCACGTCTGATCTGTCTGTTTGTCTGTCCGTATTTATCTCTGCCTATCTGTAAAGACCGTGTCCATGTCCGTGTGTTTGTCCACGCACGCGTGTCTCCCGTGGACATGCATTCAAACATTGGCTCAATTCCGATTCTAGATCGTTCGATTGATTGTATAGGAGTAATAAAGTTCTATGAGAAGGGATTGTCGTATTTCGATATAGGTCGAAGTTTATTTTCGTAATTATCATAAGTTTATCATTATAATTATTTGTTACTCCTTTTATAATAATAAATTTTAATAATAATAATGATAATGATAATAATAATAATAATAGTATTAATAATAATAATAGACCTAATAACAGTAATTGTTTTTGCCCCTCAGGGACTTATCTACCGCCTAATATAAAATCACAGTCTGAAAATAATAATAATAACAATAAAAATTATTATTATTATTTTTATTATTACCACAATAATTTTATTGTTATTATTAGTAGTAGTAGCAGTATTAGAATTGGTCCTTTCTGAGGCACAATGTCTCGTCACTCTCTCTGTCTCTAACTCACTCTCTGGCCTCTACACACCACAATTATTACAACAGCTGTAAGTTCTTCACAATTATAGACAATAGACAATAGCGCAGTCCCAAGGGACTGGTCCAACAATGCGAATCCGTGTCTGGTCCAATCGTATCTTTCACTCACATCGTACCTCGCTCCCCCACCATACCTACCGTCCGTGACGAACACACCCTTCCCCCATCCCAATCTGGCGCCTTATAATCGGCTACAACTAGCGCTATAAACTTTCGAATGATTCCGTTCGACTAGATTCTGCCGGGAGTCTGCCTTTGCTTCAGCTGTTGCTGCTGATGATGATGATGCTGATGCTGTAGAGTACGTGTCAATGAATTGATGCATACGATCGGGTCTACGCATGGATGGTCACGTTTTCAACGCATGACTGGTTCAACAGTTCATTCACTTCCACCTCTCCTCCTTCTCCTCCTCCTCCTCCTCCTCCTCCTCCTCTTCCTCCTCCTCCTCCTCCTCCTCCTTTTATTCTGCCTTCTCCTCCTTCTTCTTCTTCTTCCTCCGCCTCCTTCTCCTCTTCCTCCTCCTTTTCTTCTTCTTCTATTTCTTCCTCCTTCTCCTTATCCTCCCATCCTCCTCCTCTTCCTCCTCCTCCTCCTCATTCTCCTTCTCCTCCTTCCTCTTCTTCTTCTTCCTCCTCCTCCTCCTCCTTCTCCTCCTATTTCTCTTCCTCTTCCTCTTCCTCGTCCTCCTCGCCCTCCTCGTCCTCCTCCTTCTCTTCTTCCACACCTCCTCCTCCTCTTATCCTCCTCCTCGTCCTCCTCCTCTCCCCCGTCTCATCTATCTCCTCCTCTCTATAACTTCCCTCCATTCACGTAATCTTCATCAATCTCCTTTCCTTCTTCCTCTGCGTCACCTTCGTCGTCCTCATTAACGAGCCATTCCATTCATGCGCATAGCCAACTACACCATCCTTATAATCTTACTCATCATCTCCCTTCTCTCATCTCCGTCATCGTCATCGTCATCGTCGTCTTCAATGTCGTCATCGTCGTCGTCGTCATTGTCATTGTCGTCGTCGTCGTCATCGTCATTGTCGTCATCGTCGTCATAGTCATCGTCGTCGTCATCGTCATCATCATCATCATCATCATCATCATCATCATCATCATCATCATCATCATCATCATCATCATCATCATCATCATCATCATCATCGCCGCCGTCGTCGTCGTCGTCGTCATCGTCATCATCATCGTCGTCTTCAATGTCGTCATCGTCGTCGTCGTCATTGTCATTGTCGTCGTCGTCGTCATCGTCATTGTCGCCATCGTCGTCATAGTCATCGTCGTCGTCATCGTCATCATCATCATCATCATCATCATCATCATCATCATCATCATCATCATCATCATCATCATCATCATCATCATCGCCGCCGTCGTCGTCGTCGTCGTCATCGTCATCATCATCGTCGTCGTCGTCATCATCATAATCATCTCCACCGCTCATCTTTCCTTCTATCTAGTCCTTTGACCATGCCTCCACGTCTATTCTGATCCTAATAGCCTTCATTCTCCTCACTTGCATCCATTCCTTCTTTCTTCAGCATCTTCCCCCGCATGCATACCTCACCATCCTTCCTTCTCTACATTTAGTGTGCTTCTCTGTCTTGTCAGTGTCTCTTTCTTTGCCTTTGCCTTTGCCTCTGCCTGCCTGTCTCTCTATTAGCGCGCGCGCGCGCGCGCGCGCGTGTGTGTGTGTGTGTGTGTGTGTGTGTGTGTGTGTGTGTGTGTGTGTGTGTGTGTGTGTGTTTGTATGCATATTTATCAAGAAGCAACATGTAAGCATGCATCCTGGATTCTCATATAGCGCCTTTTAACTAATTCACAAAGCGCAGCACGCACATCGCTTGGACTGATCCAAGTGCGTCAGGTGAGGGGTGTTGGGTGCGTTCCGAATGTTATCTGCTGCACGCAAACAACGCAAAAGAACGTTTGTATACATGTATGTAAGAGGAGATACGGTCCACATTATAGACGGCGACATTGTGGGGCGCGGTGGTGTAGTGATGGCGTCGTTGCCTTGGAGCCGGAAGGTTCGAGGTTCGAATCCACCTTGCCGCGTAAGGACCTTGGGCAAGTCCTTCACTCACAATTGCTCAGCGCTTCGGCGCGAAACTCCGATTCAGTGTCCATGCTATTATAGTCGGGAGCGCCTCTGAGTAGAGAGCTTGAAGGGCGCTATAACAAGTGCACATACAAACAAACATTAGTGCATACTTCTCGAAACGAATCCAACCTTCAATCCATTTTCCTTCTCCATCTGAACCGTTTCTACCAATCCTCCAATTCGATTCCCTCTCCTTCTCATCTTCTCTTCATTTCCATCTACTCTTTTTCTCATCATTCTTCTCTTCACATTCTTCCACTCTCTTTTCTTCCGTGTTCCATTCTCCTTCTCTTCGCCCTACGCATTCTCTTCCTCCTCCTCCTCTCGATCATCCTTCTCCATTTCCCCCACTTTCTTCTCCTTCTCTTCGTCCTCCAAATTCTCCTCCTCATTTTTCTCTTGCTTCTCATTCTCATTTTTGCCCCACAGCATCCTCCTTTTTCTCGTCTCCCCGTATTATTTTCTTTTTCTCAGCCAGCTTCATCCATTTTCCCGACTTTAGTCTCCTTCTCCTCGTCCTCCACATTCTCCTCCTCCTTCTCCTGCTCCTATTTATCCATTTATCTAACTTTTTTCTCCACCTCCTTCTCCTCTACATCCTTCTGTTACTCCTCTTGTTCCTTATTCACCATTTTCTCCACCTTATGCACTTTCTCCTTGTCCTCCTTCTGCTCTATCCCTTCTCTTATGCCTCTATTATGCTGCATGGTTTCAACTTTCAAGACGTTCAAAATTGCGCTTTCCGAGATCAAACCATAAAACGCCAGGGGCGGATCCAGGGGGGCTTATCCGGACATGGCCCCCATTTAGAATTCCCATGTATCGTGCCCCCCCCCCCATTTGGATTGAACATGCCGTGGAACAGGCCCCCCCATTAAGAAATGCCCATGGATTGCGGCCCCCTCATTTGGAAATGGCATGACAAAAAAAAGAAGTTCATCAACTTTTTGACGAACAAAATGGTATTATTTTCCCGAAAATTTGGCCAGATGACTAAAAAAAAGTCATCAACTTTTTTGGCGGAAACGAAAGAAAAATTTCCAGACCCAAGACCTAATTTTTTGGCCCCTCCCCCGTCCAAAGTTTCTGTATCCGCCCTTGAAAAACGCTGCCATCTTCCCATCTTCCCCATAATGCCCTCCTTCTCCTAATCCTCCTAATCTGCCTTCTCCGTTCACTTCATCATCCATATTTCTTCTTTTCACAACGACATCCTTTTCACTCCCCTTTCCATATCTTTTCCTCCATTCCTCTTTTAAGCGTCCTCTTAACGACGCTAATCATCTTCAACTCATCCTCTACCCATTCTTCCTCCTCCTCGTCTTCATCGACCTCCTCCTCCTCTTCCTCCTCCTCCTCTTCCTCCGCCTCCTCCTCCTCCTCCTAACTTGATATTCATCGTTCTATCCTCGTCTTGCCGTTTCTTTCCATGCAGTTGTATATCAGAAGACGATTTGCAATCGGCAGCGCGGACACTAAAGTTTCTAATTCAGCTGTGAAATGCCTAACTGTCAGTGATCTCATTTTCTCGGTCCCGGCATATATCACAGAGTAATAATTGTGAAAAATTTCTTCATTCACAATTATTACTTTGTAATATACTGTATAATTGCAGATGCGCCGCGAATCGTATATAATGCACTCCTAAGCTTTGTAAGAAGGACGATATCATATTACAGTTTGTATTGTATTGGTCCTGGGCATGACGTTAAACTGCATCCATCCTCCGCCACAGGGAACCAACAACGTCTTTGTGCCGGTCCTAAGCCCGGACAAAGGCGCAAGGTTTGCCAGATGGGTGGAGATACACTGGCAGAAAAGACCAAGGCCATAGGAATCCGCAAAAACCACAACACAAGTGACATAGCGACTCAAGGTGTCATGATGTGGAGCATACATGCACAGGACGGTCAGGACAGACCGGTGGAGAGAGTCGAAGGAGAGAGCATACGTGGGCCACATATACGGGCATTGACCCAGGTTGTCCTTCGTACCTCTCTCCCAATATTCTCTTCAATCGGACAAGGTGGTCTTACGGCTCCAAGATTTTAATGGTATGGAGCGGACCTGCTGACCGGACCGGTTGAAGCTGGGAAGCATGATGCGAGACAGACTCAGACAGAGAGTGGCGTCGGACACCTACGGGTTGTTAACCCACAGATAATGATGATGATGATTGTATTGTAAACATTTGTGATGTATTGTATAGTATTGTAATGTATTGTACTGTATTGTATTATACAGTACGCCATCAGGCACCACGAGAAGAAGCAGGCTTTGATCAGAGAGAATGCAGAAGAGAGAGACTGCCGGACATAATAATAATAATAATAATAATAATAATAATAATAATAATAATAATAATAATAATATAATTATGCAATGAAAAATGTAGAGAGAAAGACAGAAGCTCTTTCGTGCTCTCTTCTCCTTCTGTTCGGTATACAAAATATTATTGTAGAGCGAAGAGAAGGAGAAAGAGCATGTACAAAAGAGATGGGCCAATTAATATCTTTGTTTACTATTTCAAACTGAGACGCCTCATTGTGTTTACAATAATTTTTATTAAGCTTATACATAGTAGGAACGGAACATATAATTATAGTTTACGTTTCTGAAGAAGTCTCATTTAACAGTAAGCCTATTATTATTCTGTCTAGACATGTACGTCCTACTGTTCGTCTTACCACCGTCGCCTGCTTTTATTCAATTGTGTTACACATGTAGCTTCCTTTAATTATCTGATCCGTTTTAGTCTTTTCCATTCTGTTCTAATATGGGGCCGTCCATAAAGTTCGTCACGCTCCAGGGGAGGGGGGGTTGAGAAAGTGTGAGAGTTTGTGACAGGGGGGGGGGGTCAGGCCCTGTGTGACGTCACACTTATATATATTTTTTCGGTACGTGACGTTTGGGCGCCGCCGTTTCGGCGCCGGCCGTTTGGGCGCCGCCGTTTCGGCGCCGGCTGTTTGGGCGCGACGCCGTTTGGGCGCCGTACGTTTCGGCGCGGAACATATATTCAGACACGAATACATGCAAATATGCACACACATATGCAAGCATACATACAAGAATACATACATGCATACAAACATACATACATGCATACATACATTCATGCCAGAACACCCACATGTTTGACAATTGTTTGCTCATCATTTGTGTATGTATATTCATGCATGTATCTATGTATGAATGAATGTATGTATGTATGTATGTATGTATGTATGTATGTATGTATGTATGTATGTATGTATGTATGTATGACATTGTATGACATTGTATGTATGCATGTATGCATACAATCATGTATGTACGTATGTAAGTATGTATGTACGAACGAGCTTACATACATACGTACGTGCATACAATACATACATACATACATATATACATAAATACATGCATACATACGCAAGGTTCTTCTTTCGCGCCGCAACGTCCGGCGCCCAAACGGCGTCGCGCCCAAACGGCCGGCGCCGAAACGGCGGCGCCCAAACGGCCGGCGCCCAAACGGCGGCGCCCAAACGTCCTGATCCGATATTTTTTGTAGAATTTAATAGCTTTAAAAATAATTTTCACACATTTTGTGAAACATTTGATTTAGTTTTATGTCAAAATAGCATGAAATGCGTATACCTGAATGTGTTCTCGCTAGAAGCGCTAGTAATGCTGCTGCGAAGCCTTATTTTATGCCCTAATAATGTATAGCCTTTGGGTGTTAATGTTTAAAAATTTTCGAAAGTGTGGCGTACTTTAGGGGGGGGGGGTCCGAGATTTGTGACAGTTTGTGACAGGGGGGGTCAAAAATGGTCAAAAATAGCGTGACGTACTTTATGGACGGCCATTATGCTTTGTTCTTCTCTGCTTTGATCTATTATATTCGCATCTCTCCTGCCCATTCTATCCTTTTTGTTCTGTTCCATTTTTCTATTCCAATCCGCTTTTTCGTCTTCTCTTCTATGCTATTTCATTCTGTTCCTGGAACTCTTATTGTCCGGTTATTATTATGCGCAAAGTATAGGCTATACGTGAGGACTGTTACGCTAATAGTTCTTCTCACAATGTCATCTTCTCTCGATTTCGTTTCCATTTTCCGTTTTTCCTTCTGTCGCTCTCTCGGTCATTCTGTGCCCTTCTATCTGCCTGTTTCTCGTATCTTTCGCTTTGTGTTTCATTCTATGTTTGTCTCCATGTATCTTTAATTCTGTCTTTCTCCCTATGTCTTTCTATACTAGCTTTCTCTCTGTTTTTCCCTTTTATAGTTCTCTCTCTGTCTTTCTCTATTTCTTTCTCAATATTGTGCTCTCTATATACCATTCTGTTTGCCTTCCGCTCTGTCTGTCTTTCCATTTACTTGTCTTCCTCTTTCTCTGTACTTCTGTCTGTCTTCTCTATATCTTCCTCTCCATTCTTTCTCTCTTTCTCTCTTTCTCTCTCTCTCTCTCTCTCTCTCTCTCTCTCTCTCTCTCTCTCTCTCTCTCTCTCTCTCTCTCTTCTCTCTCTTTCCACCCACGTGTACGTGTCTCTTTTATCTCTGTCTTTCCATGCGTCTCTCCCCGTCTTTCCTTATACCCTCCTCTCCAATTTTGTTCTAGCTGTCTCTAATAATTATTCTTTTCTCTATCTTTCTATCCATCTGTCTCGCTTTCTTTTTAGCTTTCTATCTATTTTTCTCTCTGTCGACCCGCTTCAGTGGTCACCAGCCTTGCATGCAAGGCCTCGAAAACCTTCGAAATGATATCGCCTTTGCCGGGAGTCCTCCGGGCACTCGTCTCAATAATCGACTGCGCACTGGTTGACCACCAGTGGCACCACACCCATCTTTTGTGCCTTTACCATCCGCCTGTCTCATTCTATGTGTCTCTCTGTCCCTCTACGTGTCGGTCTCTGTCCCAGTTGTCTCAGATTCAGTTTCACTAACGGCCTGAATTGTCTGATGCATTCTGCGCCAATCTCTCTCTCTCTCTCTCTCTCTCTCTCTCTCTCTCTCTCTCTCTCTCTGTTTGTCTGTCTTCCCGTTTCTATGTCTGCTTGCCTCTCTGTTGCTCTTCCTCTGTGTATTTGTTACTCATCTCCTTAGTTCTTTCATCGTGTCTCTCTTTATTCTTCCTACTTCTTCTCTTTCCTTCTCTTACTTTTCTCCTTCCGTCCTTCCTTCCGTCGTTTCTTTGTCTTGTCCATACGTATATCTTCATTCTCCTCCATTCTTGTCTTCTTCGCCCCAGTACCGCCCTACCTATGTTCTCCGATCGATTATTTCTCTTTCCCTCCATTCTTGTCTTCAGTTTGTCTAGATACGCCTTCCTCTTAATTATCAGCTCAATTCTCTTCCTTCTTCCTCCATACTTTCCGCATTTTCTCCTTGTACCTCCATTTATATTCTCCGCTTAAGTCTATCCTTTCTTTCTCCATTCAATTCCCCCATGTCTTGTTTACCTCTCTCCTTCTATTTTCCGCCTAATTCTCTCCTTCTTCCCCCATTCGTTTCTCCATTTTCTCTATACCTCCCCACTTATTCACCGCTTACTTCTTCCTCTCCCTCCCTTCTTCATTCTTTCCCTCATTTTCTCCATCCATCCATCTGTCAATCCCTATTTCTCGGTGGTCAACACAGCACAGTGACAGATCGCCTCTTTGCCCGTCTGTCCCTTTCCGATACAGCACGAACGTCTGCGCCAACAATGGCTCTATCGAATTAGCCATAAATTTAGCCACCAGCCATCCATTAATCGCCTTCATTACGGGTCCAGGCCATCCGTCAATACTGACGATGATGTAGCGACGATGGCTGTCCTGCATATGGCATGTGGTGATCACCTTATGTGGTGCGGACGTCTGTATGCGAGTATAAGTGAACCCGAAGTCAGTTCGAAAGCCGATCACCACCACCACCACCACCACCACCACCACCCACCACCACCACCACCACCACCACCACCGTCACCATCATCATCATCATCATCATCATCATCATCATCATCATCATCATCATCATCATCATCATCATCATCATCATCATCATCATCATCATCATCATCATCATCATCATCATCATCATCATAAGATCATTGCTACGAACCTATGATAGTGTACAACGCAAGGTAGTGACAGCATCCAGTGTTTCCCAGCCATTACCATAATAAAGAAGGCCATTATTCATGGACTACGTTTTCTGTTTACATACAAATTATTTCTACCAATAAGTATAAATAGATCATACGCTGTGTCCACGATAAAGTAGACCACGCAATAAAGTATCATAACTCGGTCAAAACGTTTAGGATTTGTCTGAAATTTTACACAAAACAACAGTGGCCATAATTACATGAGATCCTAAAGTCGATTAGAAATATTCGCGAGTTTGCCAAATTTGTGAGTGTTTGAGATGCAGCACCGAAAAATGCAACTTTCCAACATGCAAAAGCTGAAAGGAAGTGAAATTCAGCTATAAATTTTGTTGAAAATGTTCTTTTTGTTCACGAACACACAGCCGTAGACATAGACGCTACTGTTTGATGGTCAGGTCGATGATCACCTGGTCAAACAGCTGTCACTCTTCAATCAGACGCGCCCTACGGTTATCGATGTCATGAATACAGGAACGAAAAACGCGCTACTCCGGTACATGTACCTGGTTCGAGATCTGGACTGCTACATGTAGATACCCTGTGCTTCCCATCCTAATGCTATTGTTCCAGAAGTCCACGGTCACCACCACGGTCACCACCACGGTCACCACGACGGTCTGCACCGATTTTGGCTTGCTTGTACTGATCAAAGGAATGATTCGTGTCCCTCTGTGTGTCGGTCAGTTAGTCAGACGGTCGGTCAGTCTCTCGGACAGTTCGGGGTGAGAGTTGGAAGACCCCTTGTAATGCTTAAATTAGACGTCAGTGGTTAGTGAGAAATGGATGGTGTTCAGCAGGAGACGCAACAGGAAAACTGACGGATGGGGGAAGAAGAAGGGACAACCGAAAGTCGATTGGGGAACGCTGTCTGTATAGGCCTAAAATAGGTGACTGTCACTATTCGGCCGAATACCGAATAATTGGACCGACTATTCGGCCGATTAAGTTGGGAATAACTAATAATTGGACCAACTATTCGGCCGAATAAGTTGAGATTAACTAATAATTGGACCAACTATTCGGCCGATTAGGTTGGGAATATCTAATAATTGGACCAACTGTTCGGCCGAATATCTAATAATTGGACCAACTATTCGGCCAAATACGAACACGAATACGAATAGTGTACAAAATATGTCAATTGACAACGTTCGGTCATTGCACACAAAGAATGAGACTATACGGACACGACGATACCACCGACCAGGTAGTGAGTAGTGGACACGGCCTGGCTGCAACCACAGCATATTATTCTGTTAACAGTTAATGAGAGAGTTACTTCTGTCCACTCGCTATATCAGCCGTTGAGATTCCAACACAAGGATCTATAGATAAATATATAATTTACATTTTACACGCATGAAAATTATGGAGACATGCTCAAACATTCATGCAGATTTCAAAAGACAGATTCCGAATAAAGAAAGATTCATACATACAAACTGATTGCAAGAGAGTTTCATACCTACAACAGTACTGCACTCGTAAAGACATAATTATTGAACATGCACAAAAACCGATCAAGACATCTAAAAACTTATAAATTATTGACTATAGAGAAGACAGATTCAAACGTACAAATAAACACAGACATACAGATCGATCGAACCATACACATAAAATAACAAAAGACAGATTTGATCTGATAATACCAATATATTACTGACAAAAATCCAGTCTCACGACGGCCATATTCCCCATTGACGGGCTTATCACAATTATTAAGCTATTTACGATTGGTCACCGAAAACAGATTGGATTCGGCAAAATTAGGATCAAATGCCAATCGTCAAAACAGACGTTCAGAATGATTTAGGGACGTATGTTATAATGTTAATAACATTTATAACCATCCATACAAAACACGTATACATACATGCCTGATGTTCATTCACATAAGATTAACTACCAATTAAACGCTGTAATGTACATACCCACCAAATGCAACCGGTAATGCAGATACCCTAATCATGCCCTATAGTTCTATTTTAGCTACTCTAATCAGTCCAATCTTTCCTACCCTAATCAGTCAAATCCTTCTACCCTCTACTCATCCATCCATTGATCCATCCGTCCGTCCATCCATTCATCATTTTATTCACTTATATATTATAATATTCACCCATCCATTCATCTATCATTCATTTATAATTCACTCACTTACATGTACTTATCAGCACATCCATCCATTTACCATCCATGCATTCATCCATCCACTCATCTATCCATCCATTCATTGAATTCCGTGGGAATAATTTCTAGTCTTAATGAGACGATCAGTCCCACCCATACATGTACAAATAAATACCCCAGTAATATTCCGCAGTTACTAACAGTAACTAAATAGCTTGAATATATGATTCCTACGCCTTACAAAAAACTCCCTAACCAGAAAGCACGCCTCAAAGGCGAACAACAATGCTTTCCTCGAAGGCCACGAAGGATCATAAGACAATTGCCTGGAAAAGACGTCTGTAATCACGTGACTGTTCCAACCGATGGAAGGTCAACCACGCACTTCTGGGAATACCACAGAAGAAAATGTTTCCATGTAACGCAAGGGGTGGGGGTGGGGGACTACGCGACACGGCGCGATATCACGTAAACGAGTTTTTACAGCGCTACATAAATTTGCTGGCATCTTTTTGTTGCGCTGTCGTATACGCATGCGGGCTTTGAATTTCGACTCAGATTCTTTTAGGCGCGCCAGCGCGTCATTCTTCCGCTGTAAGAGCATCTATTCTTCTACAGCAGCAGCAGCAGCAGCAGCAGCAACAGCAGCAGCAGCAGTGGGTTGGAAGACATCGTCCTTTCAGACTGATAGAGGGGGAGGTTGGATCGGGGTGGGGCAGTTCGTTGAGTCTCTGGTTCGAGGTCTCACGTATTTTCCATCGGTCATTTCTATCGACTGCATGCATGGAACTTTGTGGTGGCACGTCTTGTTGCTGGAGGTGGGTGAAAGGATGGAGAGAGAGGGAGAGGGAGAGAGAGAGAGAAAGAGAGAGAGAGAGAAAGAGAGAGAGACAGACAGACAGAGAGACAGAGAGACAGAGAGACAGAGAGACAGAGAGACATAGAGACATAGAGACAGAGAGACAGAGATAGAGACAGAGACAGAGACAGAGAGACAGAGAGACAGAGAGACAGAGAGACAGAGAGACAGAGAGACAGAGACAGAGACAGAGACAGAGACACAGAGAGAGAAAAAAGAGAGCGAGATAGAGAGACAGACAAGGAGATACATAGAAATAGAGAGAGACAGACAGACAGACAGGGAGACACAGAGACACAGAGAGAGAAAGAGAAATAGAAAGAGAGAGAGAGAAATAGAAAGAGAGAGAAATAGAGAAGAAAAGACAGAGCAAGAATATAGTATAGAAAGATGGAAAGAGGGACAGAAAACTAGATTAAAAAGAGAGAGAAATAGACACAGAAATATGACGAGAGAAAAATACAGACGGAGACAGACAAATAGAGACAGAGAGAAAGAGAGAAAGAGAGAAAAAGAGGAGAAAGAAAGAGAGAAAGAGAGAAAGAGGAAAAAGACAAAGAGACAAAGAAAGAAGAGAAAGAAATGGGTTGTCCTGTAGTGAAGTCCTGGAATAAATATCCTGCCCTTCCTGCCTGATGTCTTTGAAGTCCGGTGGTTAGACATCATTGACAACGGTGATGCTGAACCCTGGATGACTTTATCTGTGTTCAGCCATTCCTTCTCCTCTTCGCTCCACTCTGTCTCTCTCTTCGGCAACTGTCAATCTCTACTCGATTCTTCTGTCTGTCTGTTTATCTGTCTGTCTGTCTGTCTGTCTGTCTGTCTATATCTCCTCATGTCAGCCTCTCAATCTATGCCTCCTTTTCTGTCTGTCTGTCTGTCCGTTAGTCAATAAGTCAGTAGATCAGTATGCCATTCAGTAAGTTATTCAGCCAGCCAGACAGCCAGCCGGTCAGTCAGTCAGTCATTCAGTCCGTCCGTCAGTCAGTCATTCAGTCCGTCCGTCATTCATTCATTCATTCATTCATTCATTCAGTCAGTCAGTCAGTCATTCAGTCATTCAGTCAGCCAGCCAGTCAGTCAGTCAGTCAGTCAGTTTGTCAGACATTGACTCTGTCAGTCTGCTTGCTTGTTTTTACGTCTTTCTTTCAGTAAGCCTCTCCGAACGTTTGTCTGTCTTCCCATCTGTCTTTGTGACAACTTGTCCCACGGATTGTTCTTCGAAATGTTTCTTTGAATCTATTAAGTTTCAGCGTTTGTATCTAGCTTCACAATTATTATAGTACCAGGCCGGATTCAACTTAAATGGAAGATTGTTAAATAATCTCCGATTTGCTGACGAAATTGCCTTCTCGCTAGAAGCGGACCAGAACCACAGGATATTACGACACAGACAGACGAAGCCAGTCGAGGATTCTTTCTAATGATTAACCCAGAGAAAAGGGAAACACTTGTGATTGAAAAGACCAAAGAACACCGATAACTATCACGATCAACGGAAGAAACCATTGAGAAGCATAAGTAGTGAAATTCGTCCAGCAATAGTTGTGCTAACAAACGTAGATGGTAGCAATGATAGAGGCAATACTGTTACTCTATTGGAAGAATGTTACTGGCATTTGAAATTACGAACAGAATATGGGACGCGGTGGTGTATGAGTTTGTTCGGTGCCTTGGAGCCGGAAGGTTGCGAGTTCGAATCCACCTCAAAGCGCCACATAGGTACCCTGAGCAAGTCCGTCACTCGCAATTGCTCATGCACTTCATCGTGCAACTTATTCAGTGTCTGCGTTGTAGTTGGGAGCACCTCTGAGTTGGAATCTTGAAGGGGCGCTATAGCAAGTTATCATACATGCATAGTTGCATACATGGATAAGTACAGAATATAAAAAGGAGCGATTTAACAAAGAGACTCAACTTCACTCAAGGCAAAAATAAAAGAAAATTAGGTGGCGATAATTGAATTGATATTTCTATACACGGGGCAGAATGTTGGATAACGCGAAAGTAAGATGAGAAAGTAGGCTAATTCCTATACGACAATAATTATATAATCAGTTACTGAAGATTGCAGCAATGTCAAGATCGCAGATGCAAAGTTAGCCTATAGGAAACCATTTTATAAATTACTCAAATAACGCTGCTAAGCGAAGTTGTTCAGTAGAAATATGCAAAATGCTATTCTTGTATCTTTAAATCTCAAATTTTATTTTTCAATCTCTTTTTACCTTCATCTTCGAGCGATTATCTTTGTATCTTTATCTCTGCCCACTAATTTCTCTAACATTAATCTCTGTGTAATTAATTATTTTTGTATCTTTATTGCTACCAAATATGCCTAATGATTTCAGGTACGGTAGGTACCTGAATAGACTATTCGTCCTGCAGAGGCTGAAGCGAGTGTTATATATGCAAGACCTACATATTTTGACGTATAACTTAATATTTTTTTATTTCCACGCTGCGATCCCTTTATTCATCATTTGGTTATGAATCCTATTCTCTCCTATTCTGCTCCATTCTCAATTATTGTGCGCCTATACTTCTTCTCTCCTTTTATAAATTCTAACCCCTTTTCTGCAGTCAATATTTACCAGCCTCCTTCAGTCAATTTGTCATCCACTTTGCAGTAATTCTACCATCCTTCCGCTTTTTTCTACCTGATGCTTGGAACCTATTACCCGCCGTTACGACTCCATAAATCGACCTCTCGTCTTTCGCACTCGCAAACACTTTTCTTCTTTTCTTACCGTAATTGCCGCCTTTCTCCTTCGTAACTCTATGCGCATTCGTTCCTATATTCCTACGCCGTTTCTTCTTACCCCGGCGTCAGTACCTATTACCCTCCATCTCCTGTTCTCCTTGTTATTTCCACTCCGCAATTTCGTCCGCATGGAAATAACAATGGAGGGCATCCAGTAACCTAAAATAAATTGTCATCCGATTCTTCCTTCTATACAACTGGGTCATAAATCCTTCGTTTCGTTTCACCACGTTTTTTAGTCACGATTCCAACTCTCACTCTGCCTGTCTGCTTGTCTGTATTCTCTCTGTCTCTTTCTCTCTGTCCATATGTTTGTCTCTCTCTCTTTCTCTCTTTCTTTTTCTCTCTTTCTCTATTTGTCTCTCTCTCTCTCTTTCTCTCTCTCTCTCTCTCTCTCTCTCTGTCTCTCTGTCTCTCTGTCTCTCTGTCTCTGTCTCTCTCTCTCTCTCTCTTTCTCTCTCTCTCTCTCTCTCTCTCTCTCTCTCTCTCTCTCTCTCTCTCTCTCTATCTCTGTCTCTCTCTCTGTCTCTCTCTCTATGTCTCTGTCTCTGTCTCACTCTCTCTCTCTCTTTCTCTCCTCTTATTATTCTCTTTCACCCTATCCGTTTCTTCCCACCGATGACCAAGAGACGCTATCACCTCTTGTCCAATCTCCACCCAATATTCGAACATTACAGCCAGCTGTGCAATGAGCTAACAAATAAAACACCAACTGTATGATCAGTAAACTCTGTCACATTGTACCATTTTGCGGTGTATCAAGCTCACTAAACGACCAATAAAAGTATTATGTATTGATATTGCAGCTGTAGACTAATGCTATGTAGGGGAGACCGGGCTACAAGTAACATTTTACACATTTCATCGACTTGCGGCAGAACTGTTCCTCCAAGTACGACACATAACATATCAGTGAAAACCTTCATAAGAGCTTTATATTTAGGCCAAATTTCAAATGTCTAACTATATTACTTTAGGAGATAAATGAGGTCAAAAAAAATATTTTTTTGTGTTACAAGTTGCCCCGGCTTGGGGTTGGTTGTAACAAGACCTGGGGTAAATTGTAACAATACTTTTAGCATTGGGGTTGGTTGTAACGCAACACATGTAGTCTATAGGCACTACTGGTAATCCAAGTCGTCTGAAACACACTTAAGGCAGAAATAATTCACAGCGCTATCAGTGCAATTCATTTGAGATCATTTCTTACAAGCCACACATTGGATACAGTTTTTCTTTTTGTTTCTGACAGCACAAAAAGGCTTAAAAAACTTTTCTGCCGCTTCTTTCATTCAACCAGTTGGGCTTCTTCATTAAAAAAACTATTTAAAAAAATCCTCTTAAATTATCTACAGCTAAAAATATGTCGGTAGGATTAAAGTAAAAATAAATCTTTTATAACATTGAAGGTGGTTTGGTGCAGGTTGTAATACCGTTACAACAAGCCCCTTGAAAATTGTTACAACTTGCCCCGATCACGCGTCTAAGACGACCACAATTTTCTTTCAAACACCACGTTACCTGACGAAATATTTCATCATGCCATGTAATCTAGCATAAACAAGCTTCGCATTGACCAACACTATAAGTAAGAATATCGTGCGCCAGACGAAAACAATGAAAAAATCCATGCGGATTGAAAAACTTACTTTTAGTGGCAAAAATCACACTTTTGGAAAAACGATTCTGTTATGGTGCAACGCAAGAAAAGCCGAAAGGAACACAAAACGCAAACGATATGACGCATGCTATGACGTGCATACGTTGGTTTCCTGAGTTTCAGTTTTCCTTATTTTTACAAAGTTACAACCTGCCCCTGTTACTTTTAGCCCCGGTCTCCCCTAATATCATGAACATAATATTATTATGTTCTAGGCCTGTATGCATGTGCATATTGCAATTCTTGTATTTGTAAACTGTATAATAATTATGACTTTGTCTGTGTACCTATTAGGCCTATGCCAATTATACGCACAGATGTGTGAACAATGAACATAAGCACTATCGATATGTAGTAGTGTATACCTCGGCCTTAACGACACTGTTTACCTCACACTCCACGTTTATATTGCGACCTCTCGCAGTAAAGATCCGAGAAATTAATCTCTGACTGACCGGGAATCGAACCCGGGCCGTCAGCGTGGCGAGCGGGCTACAACCCACTCGCCACGCAGGATCTCTACTATCGATATGTGCCAAAGTATGTCTATATGTATGTCTGCGTGTAACGCCGTGTATACGGTGTATTCATGCATTTGTGTATGTAAATGCGTGTGTTTACTTGTATTCATATATGCATATGCATGTAGGGCAGACGGACAGAGACATACAGACAAATAGACAGACTGGCAGACATCCTTTAGGAAGGGAGAAGGCTACGGAAGCCCCTTCAATAAAGGCGTACGAACTTAAGCCAACGTTTCTGATCGGACTTCCTTTTATGTTCGTTTGCACAGCATAAAAGCGTCTGTCTGTCTGTATCCTTGTCTGTCTCTTTGTTTGCCTCTTTGTCTCTCGTTTCTGGTATTCTATATCAATCTATGTCTAACTATGTCTGTTGTTCTCTGTCTTTCTATTTATCTATGTCTTTCTCTCTATGTCTTTCTGTCGTTCTCTCTCTCTCTCTGTCTTTGTCTTAGTCTCTCTCTCTGTCTCTGTCTCTCTCCCTCTTTCTCTCATGCACCTCTTGTTCCGTATGTCTCTTGTTCTCTGTCAGTATCTGTCTCTGTCTCTCTTTCTCTGTCTGTCTATCTATTAGTGAGTATGCAACAGCAGCACACTATTTGTCTACATGTCCGTCTCTCAATCTCGTTAATTCAATCTTTATAGTTACCACTCTGTACTTCCGTTTGTCTGTTTGTCTCTGCCTCTGTCTCGGCCTATGTCTCTGTCTGTCTCTCTGTTTGTCTCTCTTTCTTCTTGCCTTTCCGTTTTCCTGTCTATGTATCCGTTTCTGCCTCTGCCTCTGCCTCTCCCTCTTCCAGCAACCAGGAGCACACGCTGATCTCCGATAAGCTTCGCCAACATCCAAGGCTTATGGTTTATTGCAAACAACATCAATTTATACGGCGCAGCATTATAATAATTTGACTGATACGATACGAAGTGCAGACCCTATAGCCTTTCCTGTCTGTCTGTCTGTCTGTCTGTCTGTCTGTCTGTCTGTCTGTCTATCGATCTATATCTCTGAGTCTCCATCTATCTCTGCCTCAATGTGAGTCTAACTGTTTGTGTCTCTCGCTGGTTCCTGTCTTTGTCTTGTCCTATGTTTGTCTTTCTCCTTCTACTTCGTTCTCCAAATATCGCTAGAAGTATCGCCGAATGACTGTCTGCGTATGTACATGTAGGTTGATTATTGGTCGCAAGTATGCGTGTGTGGAATTGACTGGCCGACTGGCTTGCTGATTGACTGATTGACTGGCCGACTGGCTAGCTGACTGACTGATTGACTGATTGACTGGATAGCTGACTGACTGATTGACTGGCCGACTGGCTAGCTGTCTGACTGATTGACTGGCCGACTGGCTAGCTAACTGACTGATTGACTGACTGACTGGATAGCTGACTGACTGACTGGCCATTTGGTTTGACTGACTAGCTAATTGGCTGAAAGGATGAGAAGGTGCATCGTTCATCACTTTGAAACACTTTCGTCTGCTGTCTGGCAACAGCACTCGTGAATAAGCTGGTGCCCCGCGCTTGGTTTTTAAGTAGCGCTTTAGAAATCTGGAGATTGCGATTACGATTACAAACAGTGCAATACATCACAATCACAATACAATAGGCTATAGGGTTGTTTGTAAGGAATGTTTAGAACCGCACGACTCCTTCTTTTCTTTCCCATCCTCCATGGTGAATTATTTAAAATCGGAGGACAACGAACTTTTTTAGTTTTAATTGTACAGAAGTGCTTATACAACTGCACAGATCCATTTGGAACTGTACATTTTGTGTGCAACTGCTCGTTACAAAACTGCTCGTTACAAAAGCCATGCAATAATAATTATGCCTACAGTTGCAATATAGCCTATCAATACAATGCAATATTTCAATATGGGACAACTCAATCAATGGAGGACACAATGCAGAACAGAACAAAACAA
>OX243822.1:10368238-10373238 GCA_945859605.1 Lumbricus rubellus | reverse complement strand
AAACTAGACGAGCAGTCTATGCCTACCTTGAAAGTGCATTGGCATTACTGCCTGATTCCCGTCGGAGTTAGGTGTGCCCTCCTCTGAAAGATCATATACACTGCTAAGTAAACATCATCATGGCAAAGTTAGTTCGGTTTCTTTTTTGGCCAGAGTCCCATTCATTCATTCATTCATTAATTTTTCATTAATTCATTCATTCATTCATTCATTCATTCATTCATTCGTTCGTTCGTTCGTTCGTTCGTTCGTTCGTTCGTTCGTTCGTTCATTCATTCATTCATTCATTCATTCATTCATTCAATCATTCATTCATTCATTCATTCATTCATTCATTCATTCATTCATTCATTCATTCATTCATTCATTGACCTCCCCCTTACCTCCATCTCCTCCACCTGACCAGTCAATCTTTATTTCTTACGTCTCTTAAATCTTTTTTCTTTAGTCGTGGCTGGGCTGGGAGCACCTCTGAGTAGTGTCTTGAAGGGTCGCTATATAAATTCTAATAATGAATGAATATATATATATATATATATACATAATTTATTTATGCATGTTTAGTTGTATACCATAGTAATTTATTACGCGAGTGAATTGCTAAGCTAGAATATATACGTGGATGACAGCATCAGAGCAAGTGAGCGCTTCCTGTATATTATGTACAATTGTACATTGTACAACATTGCACCCTGTGTACCTTGGTCGCAGACAATGCCTGCTGCTGATCCGAGATTGTACCAGTCCGATCCGTTGCATCTTAGATTCCACTGCACCTGGTGACACCTAACGACCGCCTCCTCCTCACTGCGGTCCATCCACGCACCTGCCGGAAGAATCGGATCCACGCATCCGATGACTGAAAGATTAAAAGAAGAGAAGAAGAAGCCATACATGCAATGATGCATATTGGATATATACACGATAAGCATCTTTAGCGCAATGCACGTCACAGCTCACATGCACCCAGTGATCTCTGATTAGTCAGCCATGACATTGTGTGTTTGTGTGTGTGTGTGTATGGATGTGTGTATGTATGTATATGTATGAAATGTCATACATACATACATACATACATACATACATACATACATACATACATACATACATACTTACATACATACATACATACATACATACATACATACATACATACATACATACATACATACATACATACATACATACATACATACATACATACATACATACATACATACATACATACTTACATACATACATACATACATACATACATACATACACACACACACACACACACACAAACACACACACACATACATACATACATACATACATACATACATACATACATACATACATACATACATACACATATATACATACTTACATACATACATACATACATACATACATACATACATACATACATACATACATACATACATACATACATACATACATACATACATACATACATACATACATACATACATACATATTACATACATACATACATACATAGTACATACAATATGTACGTATGTATGTACGTATGTACATATGTATCTATGTATTTATCATGTACGCATGATAGTTCTGATGTATCCTACCGTTGTATTGGAGCATGAACTTCGGTTCACTGTCATCATTCCTTCGCTTTCCAATCAATCGTATATCAACGGCGTTTGCTACGCTGAAGAACCCATGCGTCTCTCGTGCTTTTCCTCCACAGACTGTGCTAGTCTGACCTGTGGGCACCTCCTTTATGATGGCATAGACGGTGCATAGTCCCCCTGGCTCGGTGCCGGTACCCGGGGGTACAGCCGCCGGTCTCCCGTAGGTTATGACGGGTACTGAAAAATCGAGAAGGGTGATGTTGATGCGTTGACCCTTTGGCGCTCGTATGTGCCACGGACTGTCCAGTGACCCGCATCCGGTTTCGACGGTGACGTAGCTCGAGATGTAACCGGAAGTTGAGGTGACTTCCGGCGCGTGTCGGTCGGTACAGCCGCCTGGGTAACCTCGTAGCACTATGGGATGGAATAAGACCGACCATTACAATAAAAATTATAATATTATAACATTATATGCATGTATGTATAATATTGTATATATGGGCATTTGTTGTTGTGCCTCTTCGAGATTACTACTCAGAGGCGCTCGCGAATACAGCGCGGACACTGAATCGGAGGTTTACGCCGAAGTGCATGAGTATTGAGCAATTGCGAGTGAAAGACTGGTTCAGGGTCCATACGCTGCGGCTTGAGGCGTATTTTAACCCGCAACCTTCCGGCTCCAATATATATTTTAAGGTGAGGTATTGGACTGGAAAGTGAAAGTTGATATAGAAGAAGTAGTTAAGTTAAATGATGTTAGGTAATGTAAGGTAATGTCATGTTTTGTTCCATTGTTACGACGACGCTGTTGAATGTTTAGAGAAAAAAATTCAAAAAGTGGGAACAATAATTGGTTTCTTCTGAGGAATCTGGTTAAAATTTAGTTCCGTTCTGAGTTTATGGCATTTTAGGGTTTTTAAATTAGCTAAGGTAAAGAAAGGTGATGGATAATCTAAGTTAGATAGACACTATTATAATAGTGACATAATATTATGAAACGTACACTCCAGAAAAATTGTATTGTATTGTATCTGACCGTTTATAAAGCGCTTATCGTAGCAAGAGCCTTTCAGAAGCGCTCACAGTGCGTTCAACACCGAGAAAAGGCAAGTTTTAGACGAGAGAGACTAAGAGAAGCTAAGAGAGAAACTAAGAGAAACTAAAACATGCTCTTTGTTTTTAATGATACTTTCAGAATGTTCGTGCTTCCTTCGTTACGGTTCAAACAAAATAATGATTTCTTGAGCCAGTTCAGTTACTAGACATAACAAACGGTAACAGACAGAAGGTATACATGTACATATGGCATGGTACAATTGATACCACAGCTGTCCCTCACCTGACACGCAGGTGTACTGCACCTCCAGGTAGCTCCGGCGATCTCTGGAGCAGAATCCGGCGGCGTACTGGATCAGACTCGTTACAGGGACCTGGCACTTGCTCTTCCCGGAGCACCAACGATCCAGATGGGACCGAACGTCCGTGGAACATCCGGTTTCCTCGTCCGATATGCACCTGCCGTGCTTCATCCGTCCGTAGGTCGCTCGATCTATGAGTATGGCTGATCCATCGGGACACTCCGCCTGGAAAGACTCCTCCTCGCAGAAGTCGCGCAGTTCACCTGGAATCGGATGAGGATGTGTGTAGTGGGTGTATGTGTGCATGTGTGTATGCATGTAGTACATATACATATACACTGTGTCCCATAAAAAAACACCAAAAAACTTTGTCATGAAACGCATGTAAGTCTAATGTTTAAATAAGAAAAAGTAATGTTTCATTTAAGAAGATGTTCGAAGTGATGTCCCTTCGCTTGAACGCAGGCTCTCAGCCTTGGCCACCACTGTTCAATAGCTTTGTCAATGACACTCTGCTTTAACTGTGCCCACACAACGATGAGGCGCTCCTTCAACTCGTTTATGTCCCGTATTGCTGTCTGGTAGACGCGTTCCTGTATTAGACCCAAATTCTGTAGTCAACGGGATTGAGGTCTGGTGAGTTTGCTGGCCAGAGTTCCGGTCCAATGAAGCTTGGTGTTTCACGTCGCAGCAACGCAATGGTGTCCTTTGCGCGATGTGCTGGGGCGCTTTCCTATAAGTTACTAATCTCTGTTTAAATGTTTCCAAACACGCCTAGTCTGCGTCACTGCCTCCAACAGCAACCACTTCTGTGAGTATAGTAAAATGTAAAAAAATTTTGTAGCAAAATTATTTGAGAAACAACGTACAAACTTTTATTACAATTCGCTTAGTTTTATAGAAGATTTTTGAAAAGTTGTTTGGTGTGTTTTTTATGGGGCATAGTGTATATATGTATGTAAATTGTACATAGGTATGTAGGTATGCATGTATAGGCAATGTAATACATGTAGTAATAATTCAGCTGTCAAGTTTTGCACTGCATAACATTATGATTTAAGTACTTCATGGTATATGATACCGGGCTGATATGCATTTGTTTTGATTTCGTTGCAAATAACATTGCATCTTATATTTTGTGGCGTCACTGAGTCTAAGATTACCTTGTTGTATTGCGCTATATTGCACAACATGACTGTCGTTGTCTATCGTTCGTCTTCCTGAAGTTGACCTAGATTTGATGTTTCCTATTGGCTGATGACTGCGTTGAACCATGAATATCAATGAGGCTTCACCTAGATAGTTCTCATACCGCCACTCCGACTACTACTACTGACGTTCGCTGTCTTTCATTCGTATTCCTGGAGTTTTCGTCTGAGAAGATAAGACTGGAGGAGAGACTCGCTTCCCACTCGGACTCCCTCGAGCGTCAAATTCACGTTTAATGTGCGTGGATACGGATTGACGGGCATCGGAGGAGATGGAAATGGTGCGGAAGCCAGGACTCTGAATCATGGATGAGGTCCGCTGTGGAAAATAGCACCGCTCGCATCAATGACATTATCAACCGGTTGCTGCAGCAGCAGTGGCAGCAGCAGCAACAGCATCCTGTGTGCCTTCCTTGTCTTTCTCTATCTATGTCTGTCTGTCTGTCTGTCTATCTATCTATCTATCTAAGCAATTTATATAGCGCCCCTTCAAGGAATCTACTCAGAGGCGCTCCCGACCCAGGCCCGGTCAAAAAGAAAAGTCTTGAGCAGTCTATAGAATGTGCCAGAGATGTTCCGAGGTTGGGAACGCAGGTTAGAGGGAAGGTCATTCCAGAGGGAAGGTCCATTGACCGAGAATGCCCTATTCTGCCTTGTGGCTGTACGGGCGAAGGGAACCATAAAGTCGCCTCGAGAGGCCGAGCGCAGAGATCGGCGACCCGAAGTAGTTGAGGTCAAAGTGAAGAGCTCACGAAGATAAAGAGGTGCTGTTCCCAAAACGCAGCGCCAAGCAAAGGAAATAATCCGGAAGTGGATGCGGGACTGAATGGGAA
>OX243822.1:10335738-10365738 GCA_945859605.1 Lumbricus rubellus | reverse complement strand
TTCTCCATTTTTTATTCTGTATTCTTTGACCCATCCCTCGTTCCCTGAGCATCTTACCTACTCTCTGTCATCTGTCATCCTCCCACGTCTCTCTCTCTCTCTCTTTCTCTTTTTCACTCTCTCTCTCTCTCTGTCTGTCTCTCTCCCTGTGTCTCTCTTTTTTCTCTTTCTTCGTCTGTCTCTTTATTTCTCTATCCGTCTGTCTCTCTCTCTCCGTCTGCCTGTCTTTCCCTTCTCGTTTGTCTCTATTTTCTTCTTTTCTTTCCTTTTCCATTCTAGTTCCATTTCGCGATTCTCCGATTTCTCTGTATTCCTGCTTTGTCGATGGAATTTGTGCCGGAAGGTATAAAAGCCCGGTATATATTCTTTATCAAGAGCAGACTGCAAGCATGGAAAGAATGGAACGTTTTTAATTGAATCATTTCAATCATTTTTTCTGTTTGTTTGATTGGTTGATTAGATGCCTGATTGATTCGTACCCGTGTAGAGTTCATGTGCGTCTATGAATATACATACATACATACATGCATACATACATACATGCATACATACGTTAACAATTTATTCCGGTGCTATTGTTATAAGATGTTGGCATTGCTACTGTTTTCGCTACAATGATTCTTGCTGCTATTATCATTATTTCTATGATCATTGTACTCATCATCTTCATAACTTTTGTGGTGTTAGTGGCGGTGTTGATGGTAATTGTGCTGGTGTTGGTGGTCGTGGTGGCGGAGGTGGCGATGGTAATGTTAGTGGTGGTCGTGATGGTGGTGGTGATGGTGGCGGCGTTGGTGGTGGTGGTCGTGGAGGTCGTGGAGGTCGTGGTAATTTGATATTGATACAAGACTAAGATAGAACAGGTTAGGTCAGGTTAGATTAGATTCTTAGATTCAGAATGATTTTTGTATCATCTGCACTCTACAGAATAATTCCAGACGACACGCACTTGATAATTTCGTGCATTAATTGTGCATGTATCGGTGCATCTATTTCGTATGTAGGCTATTTATTGAGCGTCGCGATAATAGGCTACAGTGCAAAAGCGTAAATCAATAATTGTTCTGAACAGTATAGCGAGTGAAGGACTTTACTCAAGACCTCAGCAGAGTGACGGCATCAGGTGAGGAAAAGGAGGAGGCCGAGGAAGAGAAGGCGAAGAAGGACTAGAAAGAGAAGAAGGAGGAAGGGAATGAAGGGTAAGAGGAGGAGGAGGCGGAGGAGGCGGAGAATGGAGGGCTAGTGGAGGAGGAGGAGAAAGAAGTGGTAGACGCGGGGGAGGAGGAGAAAGTAAAGGATCAGGATTCGGCGGTGGTGAAAATGGTGGAGGAAGTGGAGAAAGTGGAGAATCAGGTGAAGAAGCAGCTGAAGGAAGAGAAGAAGGAGGAGGAGGAGGAAGTGGGAGGGCCAGAAGGATGCGGCTTTGAAAGTGGAGGCGGACTCTGTCTGTCATTTGCATTCATTTATGTTCAAAATATGCACCAGAAAGTGTCTTAAATTAATCAAAGCACCGCTACAGAGCGAGAGCGTAAAAGTTTCGGCTACCGCGTCCATAGTTGCCTCTGTTGGTATATCCATGGATGTGCAAAAGTTGGGAAGTAGATCAGGTGTCTATAGAAATTCTGAGGTAACTTTAAAAAAACAATGGGAGATAGATATTCATTGTGCTTTCCAACTTTAAAAATGTGAGATAGATATTCATTGTGCTTACCCAACTTATAAAAAAACAGTGCGAGATAGATATTCAATAGTTATTTATTTACTAACTTCAAAAATGGGAGATAGATATTCATTGTGCTTTCCAACTTTAAAAATGTGAGATAGATATTCATTGTGCTTACCCAACTTATAAAAAACAATGCGAGATAGATATTCAATTTATTTACCTGGACGGCTGGAGGCGACCGTTGAGATAATATTGGTTAGGAGACAACAGAGGTAGAAGTCGAATGGGATTCTCATCGTTTATTTGCTAGCTGAAAACAGAAATTGGCAAGATTAATATTATTATGAGAGTAAAATAATGTTTATTTCTTCTGTCCTACACTATCGAAAGCAGTTTCGTGTTTATACCACAGCTGCGTCTGGTGTGAACAAAACAAATTGCAAGCAGAGACTTGCTGCTGTTTAACGACACTGTCATTTCAAAGACGAGTAGTGTCGCCCTCCTCCTTTATCCAGTTTTTGGACTGGGACTGTCAGAGTGTAAGCAGTGGGGGAGTTGCCTATGCAAGGAAAAGGTTGCACGGGTATATTATGTCTAGCAAGAGAAACTGTGACCATACATGCTCTATAATCTTCAACGGGGAAAGAACCACGGTATCCCCTGGCTACACCAATTTAGCAAGCATTGTTTAGCATATGCCCTATAGGTAATCATGGAAACTATGGTCTCCTCTGGTTCCGACAATGCAGGAAGCATTCTTTTGCATATGTTCTATTATGCTATCATGGAGACCATGGTCTCCCCTGGCTCCACCAATACAGGAAGCATTGTTTTGCAAATGCCCGATAGGTAATCATGTAGACCATGGTCTCCTCTGGCTCCACCATTGCAAGAAGCATTGTTTTGCATATGCCATATATAGGTAATCATGGAGACCATGGTCTCCCCTGGCTTCACCAATACAGGAAGCATTGTTTTGCATATGCCCGATAGGTAATCATGTAGACCATGGTCTCCCCTGGCTCCACCAGTGCAGGAAGCATTGTTTTGCATATGCCCTATAGGTAATCAGATTCGATCAATCAATCACAAGATCGGTGCTGGACTCGACCGTCCGTCGGATCTATGGTAATTCCTCGACCCAGGCTAATCCGATAAACAGAGGCAATGATATTAGAGCGAATTAATCCCGCGTCGGATAACTGAATCGGGCGTCGAAACCTCGGCCAATTAGACCCGACCGAACATAATCCGTAACTCGACCAATCACATGCCCGACGAAAATGGTACCAGAAGTGGGGTGACAGGAGAGACAACGGGCCAGTGTTGTGCCTGAGACGGGGACAATGGCAGGCGGTGACAGTGAGTGAGAGTGCTAGACAATGAGACAGGGACAATGTGGCTGGTAATGTGGAAGTCGATGAAGCAGACGTGAAATCACATGCAGAGGAAGGAAGAAAGAGATAGAGAATGATACAGACGATGAAAACAGACAGAGCGACGGCTACAGAGACGAAGACGAAGAATTGAACAGATGCACAGAGACAGAGAACGAGACATACACCGAGACAGACGCATTTAAAAGCAACACGTACATCAGATATTGGAAAAATGTTGCAAAAACAAGGAAAAGAGAATGAGACAAGCGCCGAGACAGACAGGGCGATACATGTAGAAGCAATACGTACATCCGAAAAAAACGTTGCAGAGACAAGAAAGGTTGAGACACCGAAGCAGACAGGTACACAGACAGAGAAAGGGTCACAGAACGAAACTGACAGAGACAAAAAGAATCACACACGATTTCGTTTAGACCGGAGCAACCAGATAGGTTCAGTGGCAGAGGAAGAGCAAGAAAACAGACGAAGAAGCGGAGACAGAGACAGAGACAGAGACAGAGAGTGAAACAGACGCATATGTACAGACGATGAAAACAGACAAAGAAGCGGAAACCGAGATATAGAGTGAAACAGACCCAGAAACATAGACACAGACAAAGACGCAGAAAGAAACAGAGACAGAGACAGACAGAAACAGCAACCAGCGTGACAGAGACTGAAAAAAACGCTGACACGGACTAAAAGAAGGACAGGAAACGTGACAACGAGAGAGAGAGACAGAAGAGAGACACGTAGATGTAGTTCGGAACATGGGCATCGGTCGAATACGGATGCACAGAAAGGTTTCCCGTGCTTGACTGTAGCGCACGCAACAAGCATCATCCTGACGCTGCTACCATCCAATGTTGAAATCGATGAAGCCAGCTATTATGCGTTGTCCCTCCGCCATTATCGCGCACAATGCCCTCTCATCCGCCACCGCAGCTCACCCCACCGCACCCCCAGGGTGGCGAGCCTTTGAAGAGCTAAACGGGCGGAAGAGGCAAGCAGGGAATTCGTGCGGAAGGTTAGAGCAGGAGGAAGTGGAGAAGGAGGAAGAGAAGGACGAGGAGTAGGAGGAGAAGTTGAAGAAGAAGGAGAAGGAGAAATGGTGGGAGAAAGAGGACGATAAGAAGGAGGAGGAGGTGGAGGTCGAGAAGGAGAAGGAGAAGAGGAAGGAGAAGAAGGAGTAAGTGTTGGAGGAGGAGAAGGTGGAGGATAAGGAAGAGAAATAGAAGACGGAGGAGGAGATGGTGGTAGACGAGGAGAACGAAGAGGAGGACGAGAAGTAGAAGAGGGAGAAGAATGAAGAGGAAAAGAAGAAGAAGGAGAAGAAGAAGGAGAAGAAGAATAAGGAGGAGAAGGAGGAGAACGAGGAGGTGGAGGAGGATGAGGAGATGGAGAAGGACAAGGAAAAGGAGGAGAAGGCGGAGGAGAAGGAGGAAGCGTTGGAGGAGGAGAAGGTGGAAGAGGACGAGAAATAGAAGACCGAGGAGGAGATGATGGTAGATGAGGAGAACGAAGAGGAGGACGAGAAGAAGGAGAAGAGAAAGGAGAATGAAGAGGAGAAGAAAGATGAAGAGCGGCGACATGCCATCAACAAAACGAAGTCGCCGTGCTTTCCACCGCACAAATCCTCTTTCGACTCCACGTAGCGTGCTGCGCGCTCATCTTAACGTCTACACAGGCCGAAGAACGCCGAAGACCGACGATTCGGTCGCTAATGGCCGACCGATTGGCCGAATACCAGCAGCCGAACAATTAGGTCCCTAAGTCAGCCGAACGCACACGGATAGCTACGCGGACGATCAGACGTACACCACGCATAGGTAGACGCACCGGCACAATCATATGCATGCTTAGGGACGTTTAGCAGTGGTTTGTATCGAACATTGCCGCCGCCTCACAATGAATGCATAAAAATGTCGGCGAAGAAAGGGGATGACAATGCAGACCGACATTATAGGCAGTGTCGTCATTTATTATTCATTAGGAAACAGGTTTTAGTACTTTGTTGTGGAGGCTGCGCGGCTATAATGCAAGAAAGGCCGCAGGAGACACACGTCTGAATATCAGACCGTTTATTTCTTGAGGATCCATGCGTAATATGAAGGAATAATAGACAGGCTGACGCCGAGGGTGTGTGTGTGTGGGCCTGTGGGGGGGGGGGTAGTAGGGAGGTAAAGAAATTGAGAGGCAGGGAACGGGAAAGGGAGAGAAAAGGACGGTAAGAGAGAGAGAGAGACAGAGAGAGACTGAGACAGAAACAGAGGCAGTGAAAGAGACAGAGAGACAGAGAGAAGAGAGGGAGATAAAAAAAGGTGGAGAGACAAATATAGAGACAGGGACAGAGATGCAAAGAGACACACATAGACACAGACAGAGAAGCACAGGGAGACACATATACAGAGAGACACTGAAAACTAGAGAGAAGGCCAGACAGCGACAGGCACGACATGTCCACAAAGGCATAGACAGCCACAAAGATAGACAGACAGACAGACAGACAGACAGACAGCCAGACAGACAGAGACAAATAGACATACAGACAGACAGGAGGCAACAGCAGTGAACGTGCACAGGGTTTGAGAGTGAAAGCAAATAGACGATGACACCAGCTTATCTATATGCACACTTCTTTCCTGCAGAGCGCTGCCGATCTAGCATTTGCATCGTCACACACACTCTCTCCAGTATTACTCGTCCAAATGGCCGGAAGCTGTATATTAACGGAAGCCATGCTGGTTCTCCTTCGTCCAGGCGAGATCTCGATCCATTCTCGTTGCCTCTCTGCGACGTTTTTATAGCGCTAGTTGCTGTACAAATGAGCGGAATGCCTTGGCGCCCGTCAACGGCTAGGTGGCGGCACAGATTCAACGCAGATTACATGGTTTATTGGATAATGGACTGTAATCAAGTCTGCTTGGTGGTACAGTAAGTAAGGCTAAGTAGGTAAGACAGGGTGTGATAAAGACATGGCAATGTAAGGTAAATAGAGAGGTAAGTCAAGACAAGATAATGATTAAAGTGAGAACGACAGGTATCCGAAGGTAAGGTAAGACCATCCCCCCAGTACCAGGATGACTAAACGTCCCTAAAATTATGCCATTATCAAAGTCACTAATTTATGTTACCAGGCTATGTTACTGAACTATGCTGCTAAATTATCTTGACTAAATTATGCAAAAAAATTGCGCTACTAAATTGTGTTACTAAATAATGCGGCGCAATTTAGTTAATGCGAAGAGCGTTTAGAACCGATCCATTATGAGTTTTGGTGCTAATGGCGCCTCCAAATAGTCTTTCTGCGAGAGGCGCTATGTACATGTATAAGCTTATGTACATATAAAAAACAGAACAATACAATTATGAGAAGCAAATGAAACCTAATTTGACTAATTATTTGAGAAATAATGTGCTAGCATAAGCATTGCAGGTCAAAGCATGACAAGTAATTTAAAGTGAAGTCAGAATAGGTTATTGCAATGTATTTGAAAATGAAGGTACTGTGTACTTTACATTTGCATACAGGGAACGGAAACAACGAAGGAAGAAGGAAGGAAGGAAGGATGGTAGGTACGATGGTTGGATTGACTAACTATAACATACTGACTAAATAACTGATTAACTAACTAACTGACTGACTGACTGACTGACTGACTGACTGACTGACAGACAGACTGACTGACTGACTGACTGACTGACTGACTGACTGACTGACTGACTGACTGACTGACTGACTGACTGACTGACTGACTGACTGACTGACTGACTGACAGACTGACTGACAGACTGACTGACTGACTGACTGATTGATTGAGTGATTGACCGAAGGATGGCTGGGTGAATCAATTAGTTGATGATTCATGGATGAATGGTTGGATGGATTGATATACATGTTTGGACATTGGTTGTATATAGGAATGGAGGAAAGGACGGGTGGATAGCTGGAGAAGGGAAGTATGAACCGAACGGAAGGAGGAAAGGGTTTGATGATTGGATTGGCTTATGGTAGGATGGATGAATAAAAAGATGGACACATGAATTGACGGATGGATCTTTGACAGGATGGAAGGATGGATAGATAAATGAAGATAGATGAGTTGATGGATGACAAGACATTTACACGGCAGATAACATGTACATCGTGTAGTCACATGCATACAAACTTACGTACGATGACGTAGGCACATTTAGAGGCTGACCACAGGTTCAAACATCTCGAGGTAATTAACAAATAATTAATTTTAAAAGACTCATTTAACACTTTGACCGCGTGGTACGTGTATACACGTACCTTTTTTGTATTCTGTAGACGCGTGGTACGTGTATACACGTACCGGAGTTTATACACTGTTCGTGTCATCTTGAGCGTCCTGTTAATAAATTTAGACGCGTGTAAGTAACTACTATAGTTTGTAGAACCATTTGGCGAATACTTCTGAATTTATTTCCCTTATAGTTGCCACTACACCTTGTGTTTTCCGAGATGCACGTGATACACACATGTGTGTTGTTGCTGTTGCAATAATGGCGTCTCGTAAAGATTCACAAAAGATGATGTTATCAAGCAATTAGATTTGTCAGATGATGACAATTTTACTGATAATGATTGCGATCGAGATAGTACGGTGATTTCGAATTAGGCGACAGTGCTCGAGATAGCGATGGGGCGGAGGATTATGATGCACCGGTTGTGGATGCAGGTAGCCTAATGACAGTCCGGATTGGGAGTCCGGTGTTGCTCGACCAGCTGCTCTCCTACTACCTTGCTATTGCCAATAATATTATTAGTTACGATAGGCTACTGTAGAGTAGACAATAGTTTCGTTCATTGAAACATTTGATAATAAATGCTAATTGCCGTTGCATTTCAATCTCATCACAATTTCCGGTAATTGCCTCCCGCTAACGCATCATCGCGGTAACGGGTTGCCGCGTGCTGGTAATACTTTCTTCCGCGGTCAAAGACTTAGTGTTAATAAATAATTAATAATAATAAATGGGTGCACGACAGCCTAGGGTGACCGGACAAAATGGTAGCGGAAAAAATGGTACGGACAAAATGGTATGGACAAAATGGTATTGGGACAAAATGGTATTGGACAAAATGGTACGGACAAAATGGCACGGACAAAATGGTATGGACAAAATGGTATGGGACAAAATGGTACTAGGACAAAATGGTACGGACAAAATGGTGCGGACAAAATGGTATGGACAAAATGGTAGCGGATAACATGGTACTAGGACAAAATGGTACGGACAAAATGGCGCGGACAAAATGGTATGGACAAAATGGTATGGACAAAATGGCACGGACAAAATGGTATGGACAAAATGGTATGGACAAAATGGTATGGACAAAATGGTACTTGGAGATAAAGATTCTTAGACTTAAAACATTTCATACATTTAAAAAATCTGTGTTGCGGCCCTTCAAAAACCCCAACTCATTAGCTATTCCCTCTCTATCTCTCTATCTCTCCCTCTCCCTCCCTCTCTCTCTATATAATTATTAATTATAAGTGTATATATGTAATCCTAATCAGAGGGGTTTAAAATAGTGTGACATGGGGCGCAAGCTCGTGCCTAGTGCCCCACGCAACAGGGAGGGCTGCGGCGACCCATTGCCGCAGTCAGCAGTGTACTAACTAAACTAATGTAAAAAATGACCCCCATGCACATTGCACATAGAAGATACGAATGCAAAACTCTATATGTGAGACTGACAGATTGAGGCGGAAATCGGGTTACGTTCAGTGTTCAATCTAGGCATTCTCCCGACCGGGTATCTCAACCCATAAGTGACTAAACAATAATTTTTACCAAATAACAAGAGTTTTTAGCTTCTATTTAGATAATTGTTTTACACGAACTCTAATAATAATTATACCGTGACGTTATTTATTAAATTATATGATGCTAACAGAAGGGTCTCCGAAGAGTGGACCTTGCGAAGGTCCGTGTAATAAGGTGTCACGACAACTGGTCCACCGACAACTGGTCCACGAAATATTAATTCATCGTCAAATGGTTAACGACAAAATGTTCTCTGGGAATTTTTTAGTCGATGGTTTTTTGCAGCTGAAATAGAAGCTGGATTGATGAGAAACGTTTGAGAAATGGAATCTGGATGAGGGCTCTTTTACAGGTGAAATAGAAGCTGAACTTATTAACAGAGCGCTTGGGAAATAGAAGCTGGATGAAGGTTTTGTACAGGTGAAATAAAAGCTGGATTGGTGAAGAAACGTTTAAGAAATGGAAACTGGATCAAGGTGTTTTTAGATCTGAAATAGAAGCTGGATGCGTGTTGAAGTACATGAATGAAAATCATCAATCCAGCTTCCAATTAGGCTATAAAACCATAAAAGTATTTTAACAAATCCAGCTTCTATTTCATAAATGAGGAGCCTTCATCCACCTTTCATTTCTCAAGCGCTTTCTCATTAATCCGGCTTCCATTTCGGTGGACGAGTTGTCGTTGGACGAGTTGTCTGGGAACCAGTACTGTTGTTGGTGAACTAGTTGTAGTGGAACCGTGAAATAAACCCTGAGCGGATTATTCAACTCTAAATTAAGCAAGGTGAAAATCGGAGCAGGTAGCATCAGGGTCGTGGGATTCACAGATCTACAGTAGGCAGGCCCTAATAGAAATAAAGAAGATGTAGAACATACTTTGGTAGGTCACAGGCAAAACATTTTCGGATCAAACATTTCTTTGACGCGACCTACATGTATATGGTAGCCTTGGTAGGGTTGCGTCAGCACAGTTTTGCGGCCGTTAGGCCTATGTCATAAGCTATATTTTATACACCAAAATGAGAACAATGTCGAACAATTCAATCCCATTTTATCCGTGCCACTTTCTCCGTACGTAGTGTCTGATATCATTGTCTCTAAGTACCATTTTGTCCATACCATTTTGTCCGTGCCATTTTGTCCATACCATTTTGTCCATACCATTTTGTCCGCGCCATTTTGTCCGTACCATTTTGTCCTAGTACCATTTTGTCCCATACCATTTTGTCCATACCATTTTGTCCGTGCCATTTTGTCCGAACCATTTTGTCCAATACCATTTTGTCCCAATACCATTTTGTCCATACCATTTTGTCCGTACCATTTTGTCCGCTACCATTTTGTCCTAGAACCCAGCCTAGTGGTTTAGCGTGCTGGACAGTGTCGTGCGACAAGTTGGAGAAGAGGGGGGGGGGGGTACAAATCCTCCGGCCCCCAAGTGAACTCAGCTATGATGAATACACCGACCGCACACATTCGGTGAAAGGATAAGACGGTGAGGGAGAGGACTGGCCACATGCTTTTTATATGCCGACGATATGAAAACAAAGTCGCTAAAATTCATACCAGTGACTGCATGAGGACAAAGCAAAGTGACTACCCTTCATCTTCTTCTTCTTTTTCTTCTTCTTCATATTCTTCTTCTTCTTCTTTTTCTTCTTCTTCTTCTTCTTCTTCTTCTTCTTCTTCTTCTTCTTCTTCGTCTTCTTCTTTGTCTTCTTATTCTTATTCTACATATTCTTCATAGTCTTCTTGTTCTTCGATAATAATAATAATAATAATAATAATAATAATAATAATAATAATAATAATAATATTAATAATAATAATAATAATAATAATACGTCTTGCCCAATTATCTGGAGACTCTAGAGAAACTTGTTTTTCTCTTCCAGCGCTTGTCGATTTCAATCCAGCGCTTTAATGCCGTGGCTATCCGCGGCTCTTTTGTCGAACCAGATTTTGTTGAATAACAGTGAACAGTGAACACATTAAAATAATATTGATTCTATAATAATAATAATAATAATAATAATATAATTAATTGAATTATAATAATAATAATAATAATAATAATAATAATAATAATAATAATAATAATAATAATAATAATAATAATAATAATAAAATAACAACAACAACTACGAATTTCCAATGTTTAAATCTAAATCCGTGAAATTTTACGACAAAATCAATTAGAAACCCTCAACCGTCACCCCCAATAGAACCTTCGAAATATTTCAGACATCACCCTGCCGGGAGAACTTTATATACCCCTACTTACACAAAGACATCAGTAGAGCACACGATGATACGCTGATACACTTACTTTCAGCCTGTTGCAACAATTCCTCGTCCACGCATTTATCGTTCAACAATCATCGCCTCTCACTCTGCGAACAACGAACGACAATTGCAAATCTGAGAACAAGACGAGGACAATGCGACGCAAGGAGACTCATCGATGAAGCCAGATACAGAGGCTGGCAGCACTGATAACGCGTGGTATGGCTCGGATGCGGCAGCAGCGTCTGCCCCCGGCGTTGATGCCTCGTCTGCGACGGCGAGACGCAGCTGTCTCATCATCGGTTGCGGAGACAGAGGAATGATGCAGGGGCGACCTGTGGCCGCTGTAGGATGCCTCGGGTTGCAGCGGGTGGCTATCTCGAATGGAACGGGTGGCTGGTGATGGAAGATGGATGAGGGTGGAGAGGGAGGGGGAAGGGAGAGGGCTGATGGGTGGGTGAAGGGGAGAGGTAGGCAGATGAAAGGAAAGGGATTGTGACAGGAATTGGATTTTCAGCGATGGACGGATGGATGGGTGGATGGATCTATTTGTGGATAAATGGGTGGATGAATGAATGATGGATGGGTGGATAGATAAATGGAAGGATTGATGGGTGGATGGATGGATGAATGAGTGAATGAATGAGTTGGTGGATGGGTTGATGGATGGGTCTGTGGATGGATGGATGGATGAATGTACATGTATGTTGGATGGTCGATGGATGAATAGATGGACGGATGGATGAATGGATGAATGGATGGATGAATGGGTGGATGAATGAGTTTATGGATAGATTGATGGATGGGTGTGTGGATGGATGGATGAAGACACATGCATGTTTTAATGGTTGGATAGATGCAAAGATAGATGGATGGATTGATGGATGAATGAATAGATGGATGGATTGATAGATGGAGGAAATAATATCACCTGGTCTGACATAAATGACAGATGAAATCAATGGCACGACGATGACAGCGACGACGATGCTGCTGATGCTGATGCTGCTGCTGCTGATGATGATGTTAATGATAATGATGATGATGATGATGATGATGAGGGCATCATTTGACCTGACCTTGCTTCTGGCGTAGATGGGAGCGGAAGCGAATGAAATGGAAAGATGTATGAACGACATTCCACCCTTTCTCTCCAAGACGAATGGCGGGAGGGCACCGGAAACCATGGCAACGCCAGAGCAGCCAGAGAATCCAGAGAATGGAAGCAGACATGCGGCGACCACTGAGGCGATTAAGAGAAACGGCCTGCTGCTGCTGCTGAAGCCGAAGCATCTTTCGTGTAGGGAGGGGGCTCTACTCAGCCGATGCGAAACGATGTCGCCAGGCTAATTATTCATGGGCCAGAGTTGGAATCAAAGACAGTGATTGTTTTTTATTGTCTGAGACGATGATGATGATGTATGATGATGAGGATGATGATGATAAGGATGACGATGGCAATAGTAACAGTAGTACTAGCAGTAATGGTAGTATTAGAAGTAGTAATAATAATAGTAGTGGTGATAATAAGTGACTATAGCAATTATAATAGAACAAAACTGTTCCGATATCCGGGGATATCTACAATACTTCAGAAATTCCGGCCGAATATAATACATGTATATCTAAATCCCATTAACTCGTCAATAATATTCCTCCTTCATTAGTTCACCCATATATCCATCCATCTATACCTCGTACGTCAATTCCACTCAGTCGTCACAAATGCACCAACCCATCCATCCAGCAATCCATTTGTTCATCTATTCATAATCCTCTCATCCATCCATGCATCCATACATGTATCCTTCTATCATCCAGCCAGCAATCCCTCCATCAACCCATCTTTCCATCCATCCATCCATCCATCCATCCATTTATCCATTGTCCGTGTGTGAGTCTTCCATATCCATTCCTCCCTTCTCTCCTTCCTTCATTCGTTCGTTCAATCTATCGCTCACTCATACCTGTCCAGATTCACAAATAGTGCACTGGTTAACAACGGCGCACAAGCGATCACGTGTAGCGCACAACCTAGTCTTCCAATCACTCTGTTGCCGCGCTATGTCTTCAATCGTCGATAATTCCTCATCCGGTTTGGAAAATTGATTTTCCGAGGAACACGCGCATGGAAATCAGGTACGCGACCAGAATGCTCCCCACGTTCATTCCCTCTGTTCTCTTCAGTCAATCCGGATACAAGCAGTCTTAATATCATTCAGGAGACATCGATGCAAACAATACCCCAATAACACGAATCACTCACTCCGTGGTTGTATTCCGTATACGGACTTCTATGGCTTAGTAGATGAGCGAAAAATTCGTGCCGCTGTACAAGGATAAAGCAGCAAATGCAAATTTCAATTCTACTCTTTATCCGTCACAAAGTTGAGCTTGGATTTCATATATAACCAGTGTGAGAATTGTGGAAAAATAACTGGAAGGAGGGACGCGGCTTGGAATATGATCCAATTGGAATTCGGGTGTGAAAAACAGACGTTACTATGAGTCTCTAAGAATGACGATTGGAGGGTTGAAATACCAACCTTATCGGAAATTCTCACTGTGGGCCTATAACCAAGGAGTGCGTTGGTGGCTAGGCATGATTGTTATAGTAGTATAGCAAAAATAGCAAACAGCACGTCGACTCCCGGCCTCTGCTGTATAGTCAGTATGTGTGTACCTTATTCACGAGCGCTAGGTCAAGTCCAAGGAGTTGTTCAAAGAGCATAGACAAACTGAGGTCAACGTGCGGTCAGTGCAGCAATGGCAATCTGTCCTGCAGCACCTAACTTGTGGCACCATTTGTGGCTGGCATAGCCTTGGTATTCTTCCTTGTGTCACCTCACTCCTGGTACAATTTGAGTCAACGTAGCGTTGGAGTGTCACTTCTGATACCATTTGTAGCCCGCATAGCGTTGGTATTCTGCTAGTACCATGGCAATTCTGATACCAGTTGCATCGGGGTCGCGTTTGAGTCGACCGTGTGCCACCACCCCACTCAATGTATCATTTGAATAGACGTAGCGCAGTAGCATTGGTTGTCCGCCGTACACCACCCCACTTCTGGTACCATTTGTTGGTGGAATATGGCGTTAGGGCCCTACATCCGCCAGGCGGACCTGGTCAATTTAACTCGGGCGAGAGACGGTCGGTTGGTCGGTGAGTCGGTCGGTCGACGAAGCCGTTCGAGCGAAAAGAGTTCTACGTCGGGGCAGAAACCGGTCGAGTGACGACCAATACAAATGCAATTGGACGAGGGGCAGTGGAGAGGAGAAGAAGGATGAGAAGGCGATACGGGAGGAGAGATGGAAAGAGACAGTAAAGAGGAGGAGCAGTAGGAGATGGAGAAGGAGGAGATGGAGATGGAGGAGAAGGAAATGGAGGAGAAGATGGAGGAGGAGAGATGGAAAAGGACAGTGGAGAAGAAGAGGAGGAGGAGATGGAGGAGGAAAGATGGAAAGGGACAGTGGAGAGAAGGATGAGGAGGAGATGGAGGAGGATAGATGGAAGGAGACAGTGGAGAAGAGGAGGAGGAGATGGAGGAGGAAAGATGGAAAGGGACAGGGGAGAGAAGAATGAGGAGGAGATGGAGGATGAGAGATGGAAAGGGACAGTGGAGAAGAAGAGGAGGAGGAGATGGAGGAGGAAAGATGGAAAGGGACAGTGGAGAGAAGGATGAGGAGGAGATGGAGGAGTTTAGATGGAAGGGGACAGTGGAGAGGATGAGCAGGAGAAGATGGAGGAGGATATATGGAAAGGGAAAGTGGGGAGAAGGAGGAGGAGAAGATAGAGGAGGAGAGATGGAAAGGGACAGTAGAGATGAGGAGGAGGTCGAGGAGGAGGAGGAGGAGGAGGAGGAATAGGAGGAGAGATGAGAAAAGACGGTCGAGAGAATGAGGAGGAGAGGAGGAAGAGATGGAGGAGGAAAGATGGAAAGGGACAGGAGAGAGGAGAAGGAGATACGGAAGAAAAGATGGAAAGGATATGGGGGAAGGGTGGAAGGACCGGAAAGCAATGATGTTACGACGGCTCCGTGACATACATACGATCGCTCGGATCAGGTCAGTGAAGCCAGAATCATTACATGCACATCCGGTCGAGTATTACACGCATTTGCTCACACTCAACCTATAGACAGTCGTCGACTTTGGTTGGTATATGCACGTCTATATATGTAGTGGGATAAACATATACATATACATAATACATATATACATATGAATGTACATATACATATACATATACATTTAACATATACATATACATATACATATACATATACATATACATATACATATACATATACATATACATATACATATACATATACATATACATATTCATTTACATATACATATATCAACCCACTTCTGGTACCATTCGAAGTAACGTATATATATAATTTTATATTCATTTATATTACACACCGACCACAGCCCAGCTGATGTAGGCCTGTAGCAATGACGATTTCTATGGCGCCGTAACACAGCCATTCCGTTACAATGGTGCATATGTATTCTACAGATGCATTGAATAATAATATAGGCATACAGATCAATATTGGAGATACTTCTGTTACCTAGGGTTGACTCATCGGTGTTTTGAAGGCTCTTAAAACTCCTTTGCATCACCATGGTGGGACTGAGAGCGTCACTGAGTAGTTTCTTTATAACTCCTTGAAATGAATAAATGGATGAATGAATATAGGCGTGCATATACATTTGCACATAATTTTTTTATCCTATTATGCCGGATCCATTCTAGGCTTCTCTTTGAAATGATTGGAATTCTGAAAATTCGTGACCTATATACATGTACTGTACATATATATGTAAAGTATGTATTTACCACTGATATTATGATCTCCATGTATTTGGCCTACATCAAGTAAATTAGTATATCCTGCCTCCAATATTTGCAAACTACTTCTCTCTATAGTGTCTATCATACACGCTTTTAATGTCCTCTATCTACTCCCACACAATTTGCTATCTCCTTTTCCCGTACTTTAACCGTTGCTATAATGCTGGCATAGAGCAGCAAGACCACGTCTCTTGAATTACCTATTATACTCATGGATATTTTGAGCAACAGCATTTATATTTTTATATCTAAGATAAAGGACTTCCTGCCACTGAGATGTTATTCTCTCTGATAAAACGACAACACTGTGTGGGGCGAGATCTGGTGTCCAACTTTTGAATTATTTGAATAAGCATCAGACCAGGCCTACTTAGTGCATTGGCAAACTTTTAATGTTTCTCCCGACTTCTTGATGTTGTTCGAATTGTGCCGAGTTTATTCTGCATTAAATAATTATGATTGATGGTATTCGCTACAGAACTGTGCAATAATGTGTGTACTAAAAAGTGAAAAAATCACTTGATTATAATTAAATTCTTCACTGGATAGATTGTTTTGGCTGGATGGTAATTTTTTTCCAGGGTTGGTTCCTGCGAGCATGTTTTGAAGAATCTAATTTGTATGACATATAGCTAACATAATTAGCCTATTGTTATCATTGTTATTGGTGTGGAAAAGCTAATCATTAGTTTATTTTGGGCATGCGCACACAGCACTTGTCAATAAAACATCTCAGAGTAATATTATGTCATTCATTCATTCATTCAGAGCATTTATATAGCGCCTCTTCTAAGAAACTACTCAGAGGCGCTCCCAGCCCAACCACGAACTATTAGGTTATTTCATTCAACAGTTCTAAAAAGACATTCACGATCAGATGTTTTTCCCAACAAATCATACGTCATATTTTTTCTTCGCTCGTATCGACGTCACTACTCATTAACCAAAATTGCGATATATTATGTATTTTAGACGCATCTTTATAAGAGCACTATTGCGTCGTGGCATAAAAATCTGTCACAGTTGCAGTTTTTTGTCACATTTCCAGAGATAAATGAGATCACAAGAGAGCGAGAGACAAATGGACCTGGGAGTTGATATAAGAGAATATGCTCTCAGACGATGGAGAAGTGGGAGGGGGCTATGAGAAGTGGAGAGGAAGAAGGAGAAGATCTATGCAGAAGGATACCCTTGGGAGGAGGGAGCGAACTTAGCGAAGTAGAGAGACAGAGAGACAGACAAACAGACAGATAAACAGACAGACAGAAAAACAGACATACGGTTTCGCGTTGGAGGGAAGAAGGAGGGAAGTAGACAGCAAAAGAGACATAGAGACAGACGGGCGGAAACACGCAGACAGACATACAAAAGGAGAGGGAAGAAGAGATAGGGAGAGATAGGGAGAGCGAAGAACAGCCAGAGACAAAGAGAAAAAGGGAGGAATATATAGGGATAGATAGGGAGATAGATAGAAAGAGACAGACAGATAGAAACAGAAACAGGGACAGAGATAGAGACAGAGAGGAGAAAGAAGAGAGACAAACAGAAACATAAACAGGGACAGAGAACGAGAGACAGACAGAGGGAAGTTGAGAAGAGGAGAGACATAGAGATAGGGATAGAGGGGGGAATATAGAGGAAGCCATGATCTGACAGGAGCAACAGAGGCGAGATGTATTTAAGTAAGCAGGAAGGGATGCACGTCAGGATGCGGAGTGCTGACGGTTCTTAGGCTCAGCAAACAAACGACGTCGTCTCGGCAAACGAACGAACCGACCAACCAACCACTCCAGTTGAATGCGCATGCGCAGTCATGCTCTCGTCCAGCGGACAGGAAGAACGCAGCGGATGTACCATCTGACGGATCCCGTCACAAGGAGACGACGCTCTGCCGGTGTGACGTGAAATCGGGTCCGGAGCGAATGCACCGCGGGAAAGTGCTGTCATTGGTTCAGAGAAACTGAAAATTTCTACAGCTCTAGGAAAGGAGAAGTTTTGGGGACCAGCCTTTTGGAAGGCCCATAGTCAAGACATTCATGTATTCATTCACTCATTGCGAGGATTTATATAGCGCCTCGAGATTCTAGCCAGGATTTCATTTCGGGAGCGTTTTCTCGACCGTGAACAAGTCCACAAGCAACAGTTGCAACATTTTTTGTGTCGTGACAAATAACCGAATCCAGTGACTTAGGAGTTTGGAGAATCGTCGCGAGCTTTCGTAATGTCCAAATTTCTAGAGCACCACTCGAAAGCCAAGCGCAGGGCAGGGCCCCAGCTTAATCACGAGCTCTGGTTTTTGGAGTCTTATGTCCAGGGAAATAAAGGAAAGAGGAGGAATAGAGTAAGACATTGAGAAAAAGCAGTATTTTCATAGTTTTGAGTGCGATACCTGTTTCGCGAAAGCAGGAAGGTAGGTTTTGGTGAGTTCCTGCAGGATGAATTGTATATTTGTCACAATGCAGCAGCTGGCAGGAGTTCATAAATGAAAACGTTTCTGTCGGATACAGGAAAAACTTTTAGTTCTGCATCGCTATTTGCATCGCAGCTTCTCAGCTTCCTCCTCGTCCTCTCCACCTGCATGTCTTCTCTATCAACCGGGCTTTATTCTCCATTTCCTGCATCAGGACATCCCCTCAAACTCAACAAAGCGGTCACGAAAAATATGGTGCCCCAATGCTGAGAGTTGTCACAATGTCATGGCAATTTACACATAATAGATCAATCCAGTTTACCAATAAGATCACGTGCCGCTGTGCCAAAGACGGCCCCAGTCGGAACCGTTTTTACCCTGCAACATTTTTACCGCCACACCCGGACGACGGACGACGGAGGCAAGTTCGGCAACGCCTCGTGGGAGCGATCATCCGCCGGAGAGGGTTGCATCGGGGGAGGGCATTACGGCTCATAAAACGGAGCTGTAAAAAGTAGCGACCGTCCGAACGGGGGTCTGCGCCTCCGTCCTTTATTAGACGACCGGAGGACGGTCGTGTTCCAAATGGATTTACACATTACGCGAGGCGTAATAACGACTCTATATTATTACGCAGATTATTATTTATGTAGCGCCCTGGGTCGTCCGAGAGAAACACTGCGTGTGCGTGTGAGTGTGTGTGTGTGTGTGCGTGTGCGTGTGCGAGTGCGAGTGCGAGTGCGTGTGTGTGTGTGTGTGTGTGTGTGTGTGTGTGTGTGTGTGTGTGCAAGACCTGCAACTGAATACAGCAATGTATCTGAATACGTGTGGGTGTATGCTCGTGATATTGAGTACCATCATATCATGCGTCTCTATTGTATGTAAATGTCGCCATGTTTGTGTGTAAGTGCGTGTGTCATTGTTTATATTATTTTGTATGTAAATGGGGTCACTTTCATGCGTACGACAATGTAAATGCATGCATTTATGGATACAGCGTACATGTATACATAATTATGTGCATAGATACACATGCATAGAGACATGCTTAAATAAATGCATGCATACATACATACCGACATACATGCATACATACATACATGCATACATACATACATACATACATACATACGTACATACGTACATACATACATACATACATACATACATACATACATACATACATACATACATACATACATACATACATACATACATACATACATACATACGTACATACGTACATACGTACGTATACGTACAAACGTACATATGTACATACGTACATACGTACACACGAACACACGTACACACGTACACACACATGTGCACGTACACACGTACACACGTACACACGTACACACGTACAAACGTACACACGTACATACGTACATACGTACATACATACATATATACATACATACACACATAGGCCCACATTTAAACATAGATGTATCTACCTACATGCATGCGTACAATATGATCATAAGGTAAAAACTGCCAAGATATGCTTAGAGGGATAAAAAAAAATTCAACTACAGTACACCATTCATATGCAATTAATTGAAAATGTCTCCGTATATACCGGATATATGCATATTCATCTATACAAACAATATTTATAGATTACTAGCTGAACCCGGCCACGCGTTGCTGTGGCAGAAAAGACCGTCCTCTGCCTCCAATCTCTCTCCCCCTCCTCCTCTCTCCCCCTCGCCCCCTCCCCCTCTCTCCTCCGCCCTCTCCCCGCCCCCTCCCCCTTCCCTCCCCTCCCCCTCTTCCCCCTCCCCCTCTATTCCCCCGCCCCCTCTCCCCTCCCCTCCCCTTCCCCTCCCACCCCTCCCCTCCTCCCCTCCCCTCCACTCCCCTTACATCCTCCATCTCTCCTCTCCCTCTTCGTCCCGCTCCTTCCCTTCCTTTCCTCCTTCGCACCGTCCCTTTCCGACACGGGGCGACAGCGACGCGGAACAGAGCGACGCGGAACATCAAAAAGGCCGGAATCGAATGTGTTGAAATGCGCTACATAAACGGAACACGCGCCCGAGCAAAGCCTATCGGCGGGCGTAAAACGGTCGAATTTGCAGATCTTTTACAAAAGAAATAACTTTCACTTCGATTCGACCGATTGAGATTTAAAATTCAAACCGTCCATAACAAAAAGAAATAACTTTCACTTCGATTCGACCGATTGTGAGTTCAAATTGAAACCGTCCAAATGCATTGGGCAAAAATAGCTCGCGTTTAAAAATGGCGGTTGCGGCAAGGTTCATATAGCGCATATTCAACTCGGAATCGGTCGAATGGAAGTGAAAGTTGTTTTTTTTGTTGTAGAAGATTTTGGAAAAAAAGCATTATACAAACCTGCGCCTATATTAACGGAACGTTTTGCTGCAATTTTGAAAAGAATCGGTCCAGTACTTACCAAGATCCTATAAATGGAAGATTCGTGCGAACGCCGTTACATTTTTATATATATAGATAATATAAGCTTACGCTTTTAATATTTCCTTTTCTTAGGCCTGTACGTATCTATGTGACAACATTTATGACCAAAATGTTCAGACATTTTAATCTCTGACATAACTTTTTTCACTGTCTATATGGTGACTCAACGTCGTCTGACATTGTTGATAGTAAAACGTTTTTTTGGAAATGTTTAGGTGTTTTGCTGACATTTATTGAAACTTTTATGTCATGTTATAGACACATCAGTCCGTCCCATGTTAGTAAACAGCAGGAATCTTGAAAAATACCTTTTTGGACCGTATATAAACTATATATGCTAAGCAGTGAGTCTTGAGGACGTAGGCTATCCAGACGTTTTGAGATCTAAGACCTGTACGAAATTATTGTGGATCCCGATTTAGATATTGAAGGTATCCATTGAGAATGCGTAATGAAAGCATTATGAAACCCTGCGAGTACCAGTGGGGTCAAAAATGACCCCAAGCCCACTTTGACTGTACACTGCGCAAAATCTGTTCGAGCAAATTTATTCAATATTTGTGACTTTCAAGATGTACCTAGTCTCTATCGAAATATCAATTAATATTTCCCTTGTTTATCACCAGAGGGCGCTGGCAATCTTTTATAGCATTGAGTACCAGTGCCATGGGGTCATTTTTGACCCCAATAGCTTTTTTGAATACTTTCAATGGTATCCTTTGAAATAATTCATAGTTATAATTTATAAATCCTTTCCATAGTATTATCTGAAGAAAATCTGTGTTATAAACTAATTATATAGGCCTACAGTAGGCCAGGAAAGGGAACGGAACCAAGGAGAACTTGTTGTGCTCGACCTAACACGAAATTTCTGGTTCTGGACGAAATGTCAACACAGAAAACCTCTTCACAAGTTTCAGACTTGCTCAAAAACTGGCTGAGTAAGAAATGACTCTTCTGGGCACTATTCGAAAGAACAGAAAGTAGTGGCATGCGCAGACAACGCACAGAAGATGCGTCTTTCTCCTGCAGCTCGGAAAGGAACTTATTGGCAACAGCAATGGTGATGCAATACAACGGCCGATCCAGATGTCGTCTCCAACCCTGTCGAAGAAACGTGCACGATGTTCCATTTGTCCAAGGGAAAGGATAAAAAGGTCGGAATCTGTGCAGCCTGTGCATGCAATGTGTGCAAGGAACATGCCCAGTATCCATGCACGAACTGCAAACTGTAACTGCAATGACCGGATATTTTCTATGTTAGTTTTCAGTTCAGTTTCCTCCTGCTTGCGCCATCTTTCGAGTGCTCGGGATGGTTGTAAACTTTGACTGGCGCGGTAGCACCGCCACCCTCGTACTCTGGCAGCGCCAGTCCCAAATCTGGATGAAAGAGGAGGGCGACGCTAATGATCTTTGTTATCACACGGCGTAGGTTGAAGCTGTATTCAAGCCTGACTAGTACTGTAACAGTCCGCATACGGGACTTCAGATGACATAATGCCAATTTTAAAAACGGCTGTATTGAGGAATTATATCAGAACAACTCACTCATGCATAAAAAGGAAACTGAACTTATTCGGACACATCCAAAGAATGAGTGATGATAGAAAGATGAAAAGCATATTGACGGGAATCATGGAGGGATCGGGGAGAAGGGGAAGACCATGCAGAGAATGGTTGCAGGACACTAAAGAATGGTGTAGGATGAATGCACAGGAACTGACACATCGGGCACAGGACAGAGAAGTATGGAGAACAGTGGTCAAGTGTGCAGTGGACACCTACGGGCTGTTAGCCCACGGATAAAGAAGAAGAAGAAGAATTCGTGCATTGGCAGAGTCGATGCATATGAAACCGTGTATATTATTTACCTTAGCCATTTGTTAGCGCCTCTGTGGACGTCATTGTATTGCGTTGCATTGTATTGTATCTAAACATTTATAAAGCGCCTCTCACAGTGCACTCCAGACAGAGGCGATCTCAATGAGAAAGACCTAGAGAAAAGAAAGTAGTTTTGAGACAGCGAAATGATGTGCTTTGGGTACCAATTAAAACCAAAGAGCTTGTCAATTGAGACAGCTGATTCCAGTGTATATTAGATGATATTATGAGTAAAGTATCGTGCAGAAATCTGACTAATGATTAGTAGATCTAAGTTGTTTCCTTCTATTGAATGATTCTTACAGCACAGTAGTATTACCCCTAAAGTTTCAGAATCCATGGGACTATAAATTGTTGGTTTGGTGGGCAAATTATACATGTCCTTGGTAGGATTCTGTGCCATTTTTAAGTATAAAGAAAGCACTTTGCGGATGACCTTCTGTTACTTGGAGAAAGATAAATGAAAATAACAGGGCTTAGGAGTTAGGCCTACTCTTGCATGTCCTACTTAGAATATCTTTTTAGCGTGGCGCAATAGAAATTATGTGATTGGATTGGATAATTAATGAAGGATGGATAGTTTGTCGATGTGGTGCTTTAAAAGTACACCAGGAAGGAAGTTTGCATTAAAGATCGTGACTAGTTAACGCTATGAATGGCACCGGAGAAATGAATATAGGCCTACGCGTTAGTTGAACCGGGTTTTATTGAACGCTACTCAATTCGCTATATATGTTGATCAACTTTCTTGGCCTAATAAAAATTATTATAGATCTAATTATCTTCTAGCTTTATTTTCTAAAAGTCGCATTGACCAGCATGTCAGAAACGTGCATTTTTTTGCGAAACTGGACATTCTATAATTATTCCTATCAAATAATTGGCACACTAGGCATACCTGTATGACCCGTCAAAATATGCATTTCTCTAGTTTCCACAGACAAATCTGTTTAAAATCTTCAAAATGGTTATTTAATTGGGCGATCTTACCTATACCAAGTCAAAACCATCCCCCCGAAAGAAACGTCATGACCTGATTGATCTGACCCATATGTTAACCAATTTTAAACCCTAAATTGTGTCACGGCCGACTCAATTGAATTCCACCGATGTTCGCTCATTCGTTCATTCTCTGCTCTCAGGCAGGTTCGGATTTCCGACGACGCCACGCATCTCTATTATTTGTCTTTCTTTTCAGTTCTTTGTTACAGCCTTCCTTTGTTATCATCCAGTCCAGCAGCACCATTCTTGATCTTCTCCGTGTCCTTTCCATCCATGCTCTCGTCGATGATGTATCTTATCATGATGTCACCGCTCACCCACCCAATGTAACAACATGATATTCACCCGATCGTCACCCCCCCCACCCCCATCAGGGTCGTCATAAGATATTGCGAAGCACACAATGACACCTGGTACAGCTTGACCCGACGTAGACCTATCGTTGATGAGCAGCCACAATGTCACCGCTTTAAAATTGTCCTATTCTTCGCCCTAGACCAAAACGAGGCACTCTGACCCATGACGACGTCAGTTAATTAGGCGACGGCTAAAGAGGTCAATCGAAAACGAGGCATATCCGGTTCAGTTCAAAACCCAACTGCCGTATATATATATCCACGGACTCCCTTCAACTCGTTGTTGAACGAGAAGATGTATTCATAGACGAGATGATCCGAGGAACGTCAATTGCCGCGAAGACGCGAAGAGGGTTGGAAGTAGGGAGGTCACTCCTTCCCTACATCCCTCCCTCACTCACTCCTTCCCTACATTCCTCCCTCACTCACTCCTTCCCTACATTTCTCCCTCACTCACTCCTTCCCTACATCCCTCCCTCACTCACTTTTTCCCTACATCCCTCCCTCACTCACTCCTTCCCTACATTTCTCCCTCACTCACTCCTTCCCTACATCCCTCCCTCACTCACTCCTTCCCTACATTCCTCCCTCACTCACTCATTCCCTACATCCCTCCCTCACTCACTTTTTCCCTACATTCCTCCCGCACTCACTTTTTCCCTACATCCCTCCCTCACTCACTCCTTCCCTACATCCCTCCCTCACTCACTTTTTCCCTACATTCCTCCCTCACTCACTTTTTCCCTACATTCCTCCCTCACTCACTCATTCTCTACATCCCTCCCTCACTCACTCCTTCCCTACATCCCTCCCTCACTCACTTTTTCCCTACATTCCTCCCTCACTCACTCCTTCTCTACATCCCTCCCTCACTCACTCCTTCCCTACATCCCTCCCTCACTCACTTTTTCCCTACATCCCTCCCTCACTCACTCCTTCCCTACATTTCTCCCTCACTCACTCATTCCCTACATCCCTCCCTCACTCACTCATTCTCTACATTCCTCCCTCACTCACTCATTTCCTACATCCCTCACTCACTCACTCCTTCCCTACTTTCCTCCCTCACTCACTCATTCCCTACATCCCTCCCTCACTCACTCATTCCCTACATCCCTCCCTCACTCACTCATTCTCTACATTCCTCCCTCACTCACTCCTTCCCTACATCCCTCCCTCACTCACTTTTTCCCTACATTCCTCCCTCACTCACTCCTTCCCTACATCCCTCCCTCACTCACTCCTTCCCTACATCCCTCCCTCACTCACTTTTTCTCTACATCCCTCCCTCACTCACTCCTTCCCTACATTACTCAGTCACTCACTCATTCCCTACATCCCTCCCTCACTCACTCATTCCCTACATTCCTCCTTCACTCACTCATTCCCTACATCCCTCTCTCACTCACTCATTCCCTACATCCCTCCCTCACTCACTCATTCTCTACATTCCTCCCTCACTCACTCATTTCCTACATCCCTCACTCACTCACTCCTTCCCTACTTTCCTCCCTCACTCACTCATTCCCTACATCCCTCCCTCACTCACTCATTCCCTACATCCCTCCCTCACTCACTCATTCTCTACATTCCTCCCTCACTCACTCATTTCCTACATCCCTCACTCACTCACTCCTTCCCTACTTTCCTCCCTCACTCACTCATTCCCTACATCCCTCCCTCACTCACTCCTTCCCTACATCCCTCCCTCACTCACTCATTCTCTACATTCCTCCCTCACTCACTCATTTCCTACATCCCTCACTCACTCCTTCCCTACTTTCCTCCCTCACTCACTCATTCCCTACATCCCTCCCTCACTCACTCCTTCCCTACATTACTTTCTCACTCACTCATTCCCTACATCCCTACCTCACTCACTCATTCCCTACATCCCTCCCTCACTCACTCATTCTCTACATCCCTTCCTCACTCACTCATTCCCTACATCCCTCCCTCACTCACTCATTCTCTACATTCCTCCCTCACTCACTCCTTCCCTACTTTCCTCCCTCACTCACTCATTACTCCCTCACTCACTCATTCCCTACATCCCTCCCTCACTCACTCATTCCCTACATCCCTCACTCACTCACTCATTCCCTACATCCCTCCCTCACTCACTCATTTCCTACATCCCTCACTCACTCACTCCTTCCCTACTTTCCTCCCTCACTCACTCATTCCCTACATTACTCCCTCACTCACTCATTCCCTACATCCCTCCCTCACTCACTCATTCCCTACATCCCTCACTCACTCACTCATTTCCTACATCCCTCCCTCACTCACTCATTCCCTACATCCCTCACTCACTCACTCCTTCCCTACTTTCCTCCCTCACTCACTCATTCCCTACATTACTCCCTCACTCACTCATTCCCTACATCCCTCCCTCACTCACTCATTCCTTACATCCCTCACTCACTCATTTCCTACATCCCTCCCTCACTCACTCATTTCCTACATCCCTCACTCACTCACTCCTTCCCTACATTCCTCCCCCACTCACTTTTTCTCTACATTCCTCTCCCACTCACTTTTTCTCTACATTCCTCTCTCACTCACTTTTTCCCTACATTCCTCCTTCACTCACTTTTTCCCTACTTTCCTCCCTCACTCACTTTTCCCTACATTCCTCCCTCACTCACTTTTTTCCTACATTCCTCCCCCACTCACTTTTTCCCTACATTCCTCCCCCACTCACTTTTTCCCTACATTCCTCCCCCACTCACTTTTTCCCTACTTTCCTCCCTCACTCACTCCTTCCCTACTTTCCTCCCTCACTCACTTTTTCTCTACATTCCTCCCCCACTCACTTTTTCTCTACATTCCTCTCTCACTCACTTTTTCCCTACATTCCTCCCTCACTCACTTTTTCCCTACTTTCCTCCCTCACTCACTTTTTCCCTACATTCCTCCCTCACTCACTTTTTCCCTACATTCCTCCCCCACTCACTTTTTCCCTACATTCCTCCCCCACTCACTTTTTCCCTACATTCCTCCCCCACTCACTTTTTCCCTACTTTCCTCCCTCACTCACTCCTTCCCTACATCCCTCCCTCACTCACTCCTTCTCTACATTCCTCCCTCACTCACTGGTAACCACCAACGCACAATATCCAACCATTCTCTAGATAAAATTATCATTATCACGTGACGAGGTTCTCCTTGTAGTAGGGAACCAGTATGATAATCATGGCGGAAGCCGTCATAAAGAGCAAAACGATCCAGAAAAACAGTCTGTCCAACACGTGCGCAATTTCAGTCCATTCATGACTGTGATCTCCCCTCTTCTCTCTAGCAGACGTCCTTCGTTTCCTCTCTGCGTGTTTATCAACGTATCCGTTCAGTTTCAGTACCGGACGTATCAGCCCCACACCCCGGGCGATCCGTCGCAAACCGCCTTTGAGATCTATGGTACTGTTACTCGGCGAGTCTAACAAAAGATTTCCCGCCATTGTTTTTGGTTTTCGCGCTCCGACGCATAGTAGGCGGGCCAGATAGTGTAAAACTATTATTCTGCACCAGCACGGGACGGGGCACTCGGCGTCAGTATGATGAAGATTGAGAACAAGAACGGTCAAGCAGACGGATACAGTTCCCAGAGCCATCGTACACGTCAGGTAGATCACTGGAAGAAAGAACAAAGAAAGATATCGGTTAATAGCGAGCTGTACGAGAAGTGAAATTGTGGGCTCCAGCCTAGCATCACTCGCTCACTCCCCTCCCTCCCTCCTTCCCTACATCCCTCCTTCACTCATTCCCTACATTCCTCCCTCACTCACTCATTCCCTACATCCTTCCCTCACTCACTCATTCCCTACATTCCTCCCTCACTCACTCATTCCCTACATTCCTCCTTCACTCACTCATTCCCTACATCCCTCCCTCACTCACTCATTCTCTACATTCCTCCCTCACTCACTCATTCCCTACATCCCTCCCTCACTCACTTTTTCCCTACATTCCTCCCTCACTCACTCATTCCCTACATTCCTCCTTCACTCACTCATTCCCTACATCCCTCCCTCACTCACTCATTCCCTACATTCCTCCCTCACTCACTCATTCCCTACATTCCTTCTTCACTCACTCATTCCCTACATCCCTCCCTCACTCACTCATTCCCTACATCCCTCCCTCACTCACTCATTCCCTACATTCCTCCCTCACTCACTCATTCCCTACATTCCTCCTTCACTCACTCATTCCCTACATCCCTCCCTCACTCACTCATTCCCTACATTCCTCCCTCACTCACTCATTCCCTACATTCCTTCCTCACTCACTCATTTCCTACATCCCTCCCTCACTCACTCATTCCCTACATTCCTCTCTCACTCACTCCTTCCCTACATTCCTCCCTCACTCACTCATTCCCTACATCCCTCCCTCACTCACTCATTCTCTACATCCCTCCCTCACTCACTCATTCTCTACATTCCTCCCTCACTCACTCATTCTCTACATTTCTCCCTCACTCACTCATTCTCTACATTTCTCCCTCACTCACTCATTCTCTACATCCCTCCCTCACTCACTCATTCCCTACATTCCTCCTTCACTCACTCATTCCCTACATCCCTCCCTCACTCATTCATTCCCTACATCCCTCCCTCACTCACTCATTCCCTACATCCCTCCCTCACTCACTCATTCTCTACATCCCTCCCTCACTCACTCATTCTCTACATTCCTCCCTCACTCACTCCTTCCCTACATCCCTCCCTCACTCACTTTTTCCCTACATCCCTCCCTCACTCACTTTTTCCCTACATTCCTCCCTCACTCACTCATTCTCTACATTCCTCCTTCACTCACTCCTTCCCTACATTCCTCCCTCACTCACTCATTCTCTACATTCCTCCCTCACTCACTCCTTCCCTACATTTCTCCCTCACTCACTCATTCTCTACATCCCTCCCTCACTCACTCATTCTCTACATTCCTCCCTCACTCACTCATTCTCTACATTCCTCCCTCACTCACTCATTCCCTACATTCCTCCCTCACTCACTCATTCTCTACATTTCTCCCTCACTCACTCATTCTCTACATTTCTCCCTCACTCACTCATTCTCTACATCCCTCCCTCACTCACTCATTCTCTACATTTCTCCCTCACTCACTCATTCTCTACATTCCTCCCTCACTCACTCATTCTCTACATCCCTCCCTCACTCAGTCATTCTCTACATCCCTACCTCACTCACTCATTCTCTACATCCCTCCCTCACTCACTCATTCTCTACATCCCTCCCTCACTCACTCATTCCCTACATTCCTCCCTCACTCACTCACTCATTCCCTACATCCCTCCCTCCTTTCTTCCCTACATCCCTCCCTCACTCATTCCTTCCCTACATTCCTCCCTCCCTCACTCATTCACTCACTCACTCACTTGTAGTCTCGTACCTCCACTATGCAAAGCCGTACCTTCTCAGTGGTAGGAGCGTCGACCTGGAGTGGCCTGCCCTTGATGCTCTGCTTCCTTTCTAAAACGTCTTCTCAAGCATTCCTTTCTCTAACCTTAAGACAGTTTTATTTGGCCGCGCTGTGGTTGTGTGGGCGCCTCTGAGTAGTCCACTGAAGAGGCGCTATAGATATGCACTTATTGAATAAATAAATAAATGAATAAATGAATAAATGAATGAATCTATGAATCAATATAGTCGCTGCTTCCATACTATAAAGTCATTTCTAGTCTATAGTAAGCTTAGATGACATGCAGCTTACGGTATACAATAGTCTCATCTTATGTTTTCAACAGCTTGCACTATATCTGTTTAAATTAGCATCGAAGGTACTAGACTGTACGGATATATAATTATAAATATGATATTACACAAGAATTAAAGTCAGGGGTTAGAGTAATGTAAACACTATTGCACGAAAAGCGCACGG
>OX243822.1:10193238-10330738 GCA_945859605.1 Lumbricus rubellus | reverse complement strand
AGGGAAAAGATGTTCATGGCAGCTGAAAGGCAAGGACGATTTATAGAGTTAAAGCGATAGCACGAAAGTAATAAAAAAAAATGAGAGAGAGAGAGACAAGACAGACAGACAGAGAGAGACAGAGATGAGAAAGACAGAGAGAGAGAGAGAAAAAGAGACAGACAGACAGAGACAGAGAGACAAAGAGAGATAGAAAGATAGGGAGAGAGAGAAACAGAGAGAGAGACAGAGACAGAGACAGAGACAGAGAGACAGACCGACAGACAGAGACAAACAGAGACAAACAGACAGACGAAGACGAAGAGGGAGCCGTAGACGGAGACAGAGAAAGTGATGGACAGACAGACAAAAACACAGACACACAGATACACACAGACAGGGACTGACAGAGATAGACATTGAACAGAAACAGAAACCGACAGAAACAGAGACAGAGTGAGGGTAGACGGACGGAGAACGAAAGAAGTTGCTCTTGAAACTTGAAAGTCAAAAGACAATTTAGAAAGATAAAATAATGTAGATGGTAGCAAGAATGTAACCAGATCAGCAGATACATGTAGCGAGAGAAAATAGAACTACAGCAAAAATGAGATAGAACGATCCAGAAGGCAATTATAGTTGAAAGACAACATCGTCGTCATCATATCGTCGTCGTCGTCGTCGTCATGATCATCATCATCATCATCATCATCATCATCGTCGTCGTATCATCATCATCATCATCATCATCATCATCATCATCATCATCATCGTCGTCGTCGTCATCATCATCATCATCATCATCATCATCATCATCATCATCGTCATTGTTATCGACATTGTTATCGTCGTCGTCGTCGTCGTCATCATCATCATCATCATCATCATCATCATTATCATCATCATCATCATCATCATCATCATCATCATCATCATCATCATCATCATCATCATCATCATCATCATCATCATCATCATCATCATCATCATCATCATCATCATCATCATCATCATCATCATCATCATCATCATCATCATCATCATCATCATCATCATCATCATCATCATCATCATCATCATCATCATCATCATCATCATCATCATCATCATCATCATCATCATCATCATCATCATCATCATCATCATCACCACCACCACCACCACCACCACCACCAACATTATGAAAATGAGGATAATATTAATAATAATAATAATAATAATAATAAAAATTATAATAATATTAGCATTAATATTATTGTTATTATTATTATAATTAATAATACTAATAATACTACTAATAATAATATAAATAATAATAACCATCATCATCATCGATGACTCACCAGTCCTTGTATCCTTAGCAACAGCAGCTGTATCTCAACGGTAACGGTGACGTTGCTGTTCACCCCTCTCGCGTCCGTGTCATATGAATACAAAAGGAAAGACAAGAGTCGTTGTTCCGTTGCACCTGCGTTCGGATTCACCTTCTCCAGCGATGACGTCCGACCAAAACTGTTGCCATGGCTACCTGTTTTTCAGCAATACGATGACGTCAGACAACTATGCAAATTCATTAGTTATTCAGTCAGTCATTCTATGGACTTCTATTGCGCCCCTTCGATAAACCTACTCAGGAGTGATCCCATCACATCCACCTGTTCAATATGACATTCGATAACTATAGGCCTACATGTATGTGCAATTGTGCATTCATTAACCTATTTATTCATCTATCTAATCCATCCATTCATTCATCCATTCATTCATTCATTCATTCATCCATCCATTCATTCATCCATGCTTGCTTGCTGCTGTGTAACGAAACTGTCTGTGTCATATTAAAGATGATTAGTGTCGCCCTCCTCCTTTCTCCATGCTTGGGACTGGCACTGCCAAACTATGAGCAATGGCGGCATTCATCTAATCATTCTAGGGACTTACATAGCGCCAATTCAGTAAACGTAATGAGCAGTGCTCCCATAGCAGTCACGGCTAAACAAAAAGACTTTAGTCGTTCAGATCTGTATACTCTATTAATTTTATGGCCATCCTATGTGGCCATTCTATTTGCGGAAATCCTATATTTAGTATATTCGTAAATTATATTCATTGGAGGAATCTCACATCGAGATCAAACCCTTGGCGACCACTCGCCGTGTTATACAACAACAACAACAACAACAGCAACAACAACAACAACAACAACAACAACAACAACAACAACAACAACAACATTAACAACAACAACAACAACATTAACAACAACAACAACAACAGCAACAACAACAGCAACAACAACAACAACAACAGCAACAACAACAACAACAACAACAACAACAACAACAACAACATTAACAACAACAACAACATTAACAACAACAACAACAACAACAGAAGGGAGTGAAACAACATCGGGGAGAAAGCAACCTAACGATTCTATTTTGTTATGGCAACAAGAGTAGAATAACAAAGGTCTACACACTGTATGCTTAAAATAACAGCAATATCCATGGCAGAGGAAAATGGCAGCGTACGCAACAGAAAATTTAGAGCAACAACAGGTATAGTATACGACGATTAAACTACAAAACACAAATATTTGAGAGGTGAGTATACATGTAGTTGAGTACACGCTACGTACCCGCCTATATAGTATATACTCTCAACTACAGTCCTGATTACGATTACGATTACAAAAATCCATAATCAATTTCTGTTACACGATTCACCAGTGCCAGTCCCAAGCTTCTCGTCATCTTTATTATCACCAGAGTGAGAATTTCCGGGAGGCTTAGGGGTGGTTTCAGCCCCCAGTCTTTCTTAGAACCCCATATAGTAAAGTATGTTTTCCACACCCAAATTCCAAGTGGATTAGCCTATTGTCCAACCCTCAGTTAGTATTTTTTATGATGATTCTCACACTGGTTATCACACAGTGACGTAACACTGCAGCTACTTTTTCTACCGTTACACGATCATATGATTCCTGTACAGTGTAGGCTACATCATCAATTGATGTTATAGCGCCAGTGTAAACTAGTCGGCTGCGTCGGAGCATGTCTCCATGTTGGACTGCTGCTGACACTGTACAAGAATTCTTCTCCTCTTCGTCACGTACGTTTTCGTCCACTCCGACTCTGTCGTGTTTTTTAACGGCGCCATATAAAGCTTCCTATTTGTTGAGCCATTGACGACTGCATTAGCGGGATTGCAGGCTGAGTGGTCGCGACATCATGTAGGCGATGCATAGGATCTTGGGTTTTTATTTCAGATGCTTCTGTTAGAAACAAAAGTGTCTGAAAGGCGATGTCTGGTTTGAGGAGATACCGATAGTGCGACTAGGCTTAGAATGCTGGACTGTTTAGCTGGTGTGGTTCGGGTTCAAGTTTTAGCTATGGCAGACATTTTCTTGCCGAGGTGTCTGCATACGTACATACATGTATACATGCATGCATACATGTACATGCATGCATGCATGCATATTACCCAGCATTGCTTCATATTTTATTGTTTCGTGATGTTCTGAAGTTCTAATAGGCTGCTTACTCGGCGTCGATGGTTGGCATGATGAAAGATGGAAAATCGTTGTTGAGGCAAGCACGTGACATGTGATGACCATCATGAGCTCACTGACGCCCTCTGTCCACCGGTGGACACACGACAACATGGCGTCAGACTGAAAGACAATTACATCGGTTTTTTTTATTAAAAGAGACGTGCAGTGACAGCCGTTGGTAATCGTAATTGTTATTTTGGGACTTCGTTATACAATATACAGCGCCTTCAAAAGCCAAGTCGCGGGAACCAGCTTGACAAGACAGTGATGACCATCAAGAGCTCAAGAACAGCGTCAAGCTGGTTCCCGCGACTTGGCTTTTGAAGGCGCTGTATATAGAAGTATACAGGCGCTCTTCTTGGTCGGGCTGTTGAGATTAAACGAATACCGTAACTAATTGATCAATGAAGGTATATGATGTAGCGGCTTTGTAACCTACCACTTGCAAGAGAATAGCGGAACATAGAGCATAAGACAACGTTGTAATAATACATCGAAATAGTAATTGGCAATTATAGATACAAAGCAAACACAGAAGAAGTCGATTGTTTATTCTGTTTATTTGTATGTGCACTTGTTATAGCGCCCCTTCAAGATTGCAAATCAGAAGCGCTGCTGACTATACTGTAACAGTGCGAACAATGAATCGAAGTTTCACGCCGAAGTGCTGAGCAGTTGCGAGGTAAGGATTTGGTCCCTACGAGACGACTTGAGGTGGATTCGAACTTGCAACCCTACGGCTGCAAGGCAACGAACATACCCACTACACCACCGCGCCCCACAATGAACAATGTATACAGTAACCCACATGTGTTTAGCTGAAGCATGCGTCTCTCCCAGCCTTCGATAACTCTCCGATATTTTTAAAAATCTCCGTTAGAATGATTGCTAATTTAGTGACGATGTCAGAGAATGACCATCTTTCAATTCTCATCACTGCTGACTGCTAACGACATCTGTGACTGCCAGCTGCTGAAACCGCCAACTGACGAAGATATTATCGCTTGACTAACTCCAACATCTAAAGTCCAGGAAGGCATATATGTAGTATCGGGGACCGGCATATACATGTATATGTACATTTTACAGTATTGTTGACAGTAGGCCTATCTAATGACGACACATACTTAATGACCACACAAACCCTAAACCGGAACCTAATCTCAAACGACAATAACGACGCCTAACTTAACCCTAAACCGCAGCTAAGTCCCCGATACCATAGTCATGCCCGCAGCCTTTTATAGCGCCCGTGTATATACAGAAATGTGTTTGCAGCTGTTCCTGTATTGCTCTGAATTGTTATGCTGCAATAGCAACAGCTGCTGTTGCTATTTAACGCAGAGCTGTCGTTGTTACTATTGTTGTTCTTGTTGTGACTTTTTGTTGTTGACCTGCAGACAACAGGTTTCATTGTGCTGTCATCATGTCAGGTTTGTGTCGTCATTGCTGTCGTCATTCTATTATCATTCCGCTGTCGCTAACTTTATTATTGTGTCACTATTGTTCTCGGTGCAGCGTTCATTTAGTTTGTTGGCTTTTGGGCGGACGGCATGCAGCAGGCCGCTTAGGCACTGACAACATCAAGGATGCCACTCATAGCTTTTTCCACCTAGATAGGTTTTTTTGTCAGTATCTAGATTTTTTCTTACGGCGGTTTTTCCAACTTTGTTTACATAAATATATATTTCGTATTGGTGAAAATGCTCGAAAGAAGTGAAAAATTCAAACATTTTGTGAATTTGGACCAAAAATGTAGATTCTGGAGTGGAAGACTAAAACAAGGTCGTGAGGGGAAAATTATTTCCTGTGCAAGGAACTGACCAACGACAAAGACGTCTAGATAAACCCTCATAATGTCGTCGTCGTTGTCGTCGTCGTCGTCATCGTAATCGTCATCATCATCTCGTCATTGTTGTCGTCATCGTGTCCTCCTTCCTGCCGTCATTTCATCGTCCCAGTCTCCGACGTCATTATTTCGTCACTGCTGTCGTCATTTTGCCGTCGGTTTTGTCTTCATCAGTGTTTTGGTTATTTTCCGGGTCTAATCCCTCCGCTGGCTTAATTCCATTTTCGCTCAGCTTCCCATGTCTGGCAAATAATTAATGCTGGCACTCTGTTGAAATCCGAAACCGCTGTTCGGTCGGCCGATGACTTTTTCGAATCTCTGCTTCCTTGAAAAGATTACAGCACGGCGCCTATCCTGATTGAAAGCCAGACATTTTGACAGGCAATGTCTGGTGAAAATCAGACACCAACGTGTCGGCTTTCGGCGGGAATCTATCGGCCGCGTTCTACATGTCGACGGGAGTTCACCAGTGGAAACTTCTTCTAAGCACTGTGCATCATCATCTGTTTTGCTCTTACTGACTGGAAGATCTGCTGGGTAGGGTAGGCCGCGCTATCGTTGGGTTATGATAATGCGCTATGGAAGGTGTCTGAAAAATGCACATACTGTGACATACATAGGCCTACACTTAAATAATTATCTGCGGGAACATAGATAGATAGACAGACACACAGACAGACACACAGACACACAGACAGACAGACAGATAGATAGATAGACAGACAGACAGACGGACAGACAGGCAGACAGACAGACAGATAGACACTAGACAGATAGACAGACATAAAGACAGACCGGAGGATCAAAATAGAGTAGGCTACGAATTTCTGACTTTTTGGTCCAGGAAATAATGATAAATAAAATGCAATAAAAACTGAGAGATATAATTTTTACTCTTATTATCGGTTAGATGACTTTAATGATTAATATCTGGTTGTCTTGGCACTAGAGATAATAAATATGTCTTTGCAGCGGCCACAGTGACTGTGCTCTTTTACCAGACAATTGGCGGTAGATTAGAGTTTTGACTCTGCAGTTTTCTTGCTGCTGAAACTGGACCAGCTGATGGAATTGCCCATCACCATGGCTACGGCTCATGCGACAGGCAGATCGCAAGATGATACGATAAGATGCATAGAGAAACAAAAGCAGAGAGACAGAGAAGAGGAGAGACTTTGGAAAAGAAAGAGAAAAAGAATGACATTGATGGGTGGATAGATGGGTGGATGGATGGATGGGTGGAAGGATGGTCATACGGACTAACAGACAAACAGACAAATATAGATAGATAAATAGATAAATAGATAGATAGATGGATGCATGGATGGATGGATGGATGGATGGATGGATGTATGGATGGATGGATGGATGGATGGCTGGGTGGGATGGGTGGGTGGGATGGATGGGTGGATGGATTTATGGATGGAAAGATGGATGTGTGAGATGGATGGGTGGGTGGGTGGGTGGATGGATGGATGAATGGGTGGGTGGATGGATGGATGAATGGATGGATGGATGAATGGATGAATGGATGGATATATCTATTCCATAGTTGACCGATGGCATCACGTTCACACATACACACACACACACACACAGATAGATAGATATTTCCTCGACTGACAGACAGACAGACAGACAGACAGGCATGCAGACAGACAGACAGACAGACACAGGCAGACAGATAGACAGATAGATAAATTGACTGGCTGATTGCCTCATTCTTCACAAGTTAATTTCATCTAAATAACTTCGATGTCACCAAGACTACAATCATGGTCTTTTAGATTGAAGTCGCAAGACATTATCCATGACGGAGAAGCCAGACTGAAATAGACGAGGGAAATGAGAAGCCCCCGAGTGTGGGATGAAACAAATGAGTGTCTATCTGAATGACGTCAGTGAATTGACAAATTATATAGACATACCCGAGTCACCATGTCGCGAACACGCCTGCGTGTCTACTCTAACTAACGATTTCCCATACAGTTGACCGATGTCATCAAGTTGACACTGACACACACACATACACACACACACACACACACACACACACACACACACACACAATAGGACATGGTAATGTGGCGGCATGTTATGTGCCTTGCAGCCGTAGGGTCGCAGATTCGAATCCACCTTAAGCCACTGCGTATAGCGACCTTGGACAAGTAGCTCACCCTTTATTATTGTCTGTGAGGAAGGCAACGGAAAACCACTTCACTCATCTCATCTCCAGAGGCATAAAAGCCAATGGATCTGTCTTTGGCTAGAGAACTCATCACATATATTGCATTTAAACCCAAGAGCGTACATACTCACACACTTCTTGCCTGTACATAACTTTACAGTCTATAAAAGAATAAAATACGACTATCAGAAACCTATGTGCCTTACAATAATATCATGCACACTCATTCGTGGTATTTATAGGTCTATAGCGTCATCATTAAACCTCATAGTTGCATGTATCTACATTATATATGGCCTACATAATTATTATAATAATATATATTATATATAAAGAAAATTGCATGAGTAGGGTTGATTTTTCCAAGCCAGATATACATACAACCTAAAGCTCAGGGCATCGTTCATTCAGCACCATGCAGCAGTGTGGACTATAGCCTAAGCACTATATCATACATAATCTCCAACGATTCTATCGGACTGGCTCGGATTGTGTAAATACCGGACGGTCGAGTTCATTACCGGACACCTGGCAACCCTAGGATTGAGTGTCCAGAACTCTGTCACTGAACTCCAAAAGACCACCATCATCCATGCACTCAAACCACTTCACTGGCCAATGGTAAGAGTCCCTCACCACATCCATTGCAAAGTAAAGGACCGAACCTCCTTTCGACTATGCTCTTACGGGCATTCCTGTTGGCTCAACGCATTCCTCGTGAATAAACTGGTGCCCTCGCGCTTGGCTTTCGAGAAGCGCTTTAGAAGTGTGGACTCTGTGGAGATTACGATTGCGATTACGATTACGAAAGTTTTATCTCTTACGTACACAACACTTAGAACATTGATTTGACTGAACTGTTATCTGTGTATTTGTTTTTTTTTCTCTAAACAATGTTTTAGAGAAAGACAAGCACCTATGTATGTCAGTCTATCCACCTATCATGTATGTCAGTCTATTCCATGACAGACAGACAGACAGACAGACGGACAGACGGACAGACGGACAGACGGACGGACGGACGGACAGACAGACAGACAGACAGACAGACAGACAGACGGACATACAAACTGTCTGTCTCTTTCTCTCGTTTTATCTTACTTCGCTCTCTTCTTCTCTCTCCTCTATTTCTGTATCTCTCCGTCTGTCTGTCTTTCTCGGTCTGTCTAACTGTCTGTGTGTCTGTCTGTCTCTCTCACGCGCACGCATGCACTTTCTCATTCTCTTCCATCAAAATGTCTACGCGTAGATTCACGTTCATCCTCAACTGTCTTTCATTCGTCCCATTAATCATTGATTCACCTAATCCATCTTCATCACAATCCACCCATCAGTGCATTCCACTATGTACATTGTAATTTGTAGGCTACAACGTTTATAGGCCTATAGCCTAATTAGGCCTAAAATAAATTATAAAAAGTATTTAACCTACTGCATTGGCTATTCAAGAGTGTTGCACGCTCTCGCTCTATGTTATGTGCAATGCAATCCGCTTTGAGAGCTTGATATTTTCAGACACTGTAGCCAGGGCTTTTTTTACGTGCAGTTGTACACAAAATGGATTTGTGCAGTTGTATACAAGCACTTTTGTACAGTTAAAACTAGCAAAATGGTCATTGTCCTCCGATTGGAAGTAATTTACCATGGAGGATGGGAAAGGAAAGAAGGGGTTGTGCAGTTGTAAAAAGTCCTCTAAAAACATCCCTGACTGTAGCCATTTCTCTTAATACTTTTTAGCAGTTAAATTTCTCATTCTTCGTCACGACGACACAAAGTTCGCTCAGCCACATAGTTCGTCACGCTTTGGTAGTTCAGAGTCTGTGTTTGTCTGTCTGTTTGTCCGTCTATCTGTCTGTCTGCAGTTTTTAATCTAGACGTCTCTTGAGGGGGAAATTTCATCCCAGGAATGGAATCCCCCCAGGAAAAAGCGCGTGGTCTTGCTTACATGTAACTACGTACCATTTCCCCATGAAAAGTGAATGTGTAGGAATTCATCATCACAGGGCTTCTTAGCATCGATAGATATAATTATATAATATAAAATTAAATATATAATATATGCATCGATAGATATATATTATATTTTATGTATTATGTATGGACATGTTGGAACATTCTGGTGAAATAGAAGGAAATACCAAAACGGTCATCAGAACTCCCGATAGTTGATCAAACCAAACGAATTTTCATCCAGCAGCCATCCAACCGTCCGTCCGTGTAGCTGTGTCTGCCTGTCTTTGTCTGTCTACCTGTCTGTCTGCCTATCTGTCTTCCTGCCTTGATGTCTTTCTGTCTGTTTGCCTGTCTCTATCTGCCTGTCTCACTGTCTACTCTCCCGCCTGCCCGCCTGCGTGTTCGCCTGCCTATCTGCCCGCCTGTTTGCCTGTAGGTCCGCCTCTCTCCATAATACATATTTTCTCTCTCCCTGATAATTACCTCATCCCACTACTAAACCATTATCCAATCATTTGCCTGTAAAACTCTAATAACCTTCACCCTGCAAAAATCCCCTATGCGCCAGTTCAGCCGTATAATTATAAACCACAGCCCTATAATCTCTTCTTAGCGTTTCGCACCCTTTACGATCGCTATTAGCTCAGCAAATGCGTGCAACCACAACAGCCTTGCTAGATTGGTGCGCTGCATAAATCGGCTCCCTCCCACCCAGCTGTGCACTGTGTGCAGGCTTCCTGTTAATTACATCATCGACTAATATGCTGGGGAGGGTGGTTGTGGTGGCTGGACGGAGGAGGCTCTGACGGCGAGTTCATGCACCGTTCTTTACGCCTCGACTGACTAAACTGCGATTTGCTGTTTAGACGTCGAACGCGGATCTCTCTATACCGGTAGTTGTTGACTGAGTAAAACAAATTTGCTTCCAGCAGCACCCTGAGACTCCGTCTGTGTGTCTATGACTGCCTGTCTCTGTCTGTCTGTCTGTCTGTCAGTGTGACTGCCTGTCTGACTGCCAGCTGCCTACCTTTCTGTATATTTGTGTATCTGCCTATCTGTTTCTCTTTCTCTCTGTCTGCCTGCCTGTTTGTTAGGTATGTCTGTCTGTCTGTCTGTCAGTGTGACTGCCTGTCTGACTGCCAGCTGCCTACCTTTCTGTCTAATGACATTTTGTTCTCGCCTGTCTGTATGCCTGCTTTCCTGTCAGCCTCTTTTTCTATCTGTCTTTCTCTCTGACTGTCTGCCTTCCTATCTATATGTTTGCCTGCCTGCTTTACTGTATGTCTATCTGTCTGCCTATCTACCTTCCTTCTTGCCTGCCTTCCTTCTCTCTGTATGCCTGTTTGCTTGTCTCTCTGTCTGCCTGTCTAGGTCCCCTAATTCACTTCTTGTTAGCACTTCTTTGTGTTCTACACCCGGTCTTCAGTCTGTTCAATTGCAACGTAATCCACCGGAAATTGCTTTTTGTTGCCACCGACGACTCTCCGGCCATCATGACTCGTGTCCCGCATTTGCCTTTCGATTCTATCTGTCCCTTCGTCTGTCCACCAGCCTCGCTGAGTCTGTGTCTTTGTATGCCTGCATCTCTGGGTATGTTTTTTGTATCGATGTCTGCCTACACTATGTCGATTTCCATTGTGTGTATCGCGTTCGGTCTGTCTGTCTGTGTGTCCGTCTGTGTCTGTCCTTGCTTGCCTACAGAGAGTCACAGTTATTCTGTCTGTCTACATAATATTATAACTGCTTGTTTGGCTTTATTTTTTAGTTCAGTCAAAATCATTTTTTTATACCAAAATTTTTTAGTGCAGTCCAAATCATGTATTTTTATGATTTATCTTCATTTTTGTCACATATTGTGCAATGTGCATGCCTCGATTTGTGTCGATTTCTATTGTCTGTCTGTCTGTATTGTTCGTCTGTCTGTTAGTCTGTTTATCTGTGTGTCTGTCCTTCTAGGTCTGCTTGTTCGTTCCGCCATTGCTGTGTCAGTCAGTCAGTCAACCAACCAGTCAGCCAGTCAGTCAGTCAGCCAGCCAGTCAGTCAGTCAGTCAGTCAGTCAGTCAGTCAGTCAGTCAGTCTGCCACTGTCTGTTTGTCTCCCTCTGCCTGTTTCTGACTATCTCTCTCTCTCTCTCTCTCTCTCTCTCTCTCTCTCTGCATCTGTTTTTCTGCCTGTCTGTCTCTGTATCTGTCTGTCTGTCTGTCTGTCTAGCTCTGCCTGTCTCTGACTATATCTCTCTCTCTGCATCTGTTTATCTGCCTGCCTGTCTGTTTCTGTATCTGTTTGTCTGTCTTTCTGCCTCTCTCTCTTCCCCTCTCTGTTCGTCTACTTAAAAACGAGTTGCAGGCGGTGCTTAATGCGAGTGAATTTCAATCGTTGGCAACAGTACTGTAGACGAGCGAAATGAAAAACGATATCGATTGCAATAAACGAGAATCTCTAAAGAGCATTTATACAGCGCCAACCCCTTTCCCCCTCCAACGACTATGGTCCACCCCATCCTCCTCCCCCCATCGACCCATCGACCATCCTCCAGTGTTTAATATACTTCCCTGTTTTGGAGGAGGTAAATCTGGTTTCTGGGGGGGGAAGGTGGGAGATAAAAAGTTCTTTTGACCGGAGATTTTGGGCGGACGGCTGGGTCGCCGACGAACGTCATGCTGGCAAAACATTTCTGACGGCATTTTTAGTCTTTCTTTCCTTCTGTTCTTTGTTTTTTTAAATTTATTTTAAATTTACCAACATGTCCATATACGCATGCACACAAGCCTCGCTTGGTTCTTATGTGGATGGGAGGGGGGGGTGAGAGGATTCCAACATGTTGCCTTTCCGGAGGGACATGGTGCGTATTTACAATTTTTGCATGTATTCAGCATCTCGCGATTTTTCCAAGAGGGACATCCTTTCCTGGAGAGAATTTCTCCCTCAGAGACGTATAGATTAAATGCTTACCATCTGGCATCCTCCCATCGACCCTTCCATCCTCCTCCTCCTCTTCTCTACCCCCCTCCCCCCATATCCATGCCCCGCCTCCTCCATTCATTACGTTTCACGTCCACTGCAGCATGCAGTCTTCCGGTGTAACCTGTTTGCACATTATTTCTTTTCACTTTGTCTTCCTTTCTTTGAGTTCCTTCTTCGGCGCTCCATTTACCGCATCTATTTAACCTTTAACGGACCATTTGTGCCTTCCCCTTTCTCCTCCTCTATCTTCTTCCCTTTCCCTCCTCTGTCTCCTCCTCTTTCTCCTCCTCTTTCTTCTCCTCTTTCTCCGCCTCTTTCTCCTTTTTCTCCTCCTCTTTCTCCTCTTTCTCCTCTTTCTCCTCTTATTTCTTCTCCTCTTTCTCCTCCTCTTTCTTCTCTTCTTTCTCCTCCTCGTTTCCATCCTTCCTTCATCTTCCTTCTCTCCTTCTCCGCCTATTCGGTTCTTCCTCTTCCGCCAGCGATTAAGTCGATTGCTGCGTCCACGCTTTTTGGACGCTGTATACAAATTCCCAGATTATTTCTCTTCCTCTTCCCTTCCCTCTCCTTGCGCTTCCTCAAATCCTCCTCTGGGTGCGTTTTCTCCTTCTCCCCAAGATGCGTCACACTTCCAGTTTCTTCTCATTTCCTGCTTGTCCTATAACAGTCCTCTTCTCAACCAATTTCACGTTCTTCCATGGGTATGCCCGCAAATTATTTTGCAGGAGGGGCAAAACACAAAGGCCGCAGTTGCGTTTTTTTAGCAAGAGTCTGAAAAACGCAATGCTGGACGGCAAGAACACTTTTATTTTTAATTTGAATTTATAAAATATTGTAAGTTTCTCACTTTCGCTTTGCGGTATATGTCAGAAGTGGTAATAGTGCCCTAATGCAAAGAAATGTGTTAGGAACCAACAGGTGTAAAATGTAGGTGTTACATAGTTTTTCAGAGGGAGAACAAGTGTCCCTCCTGCGCATTCTTAGTCTCCTTCTCCTCCTCCTCCTCCTCCTAAGTTTTTCTTCTTCTCCCTTTATTTCTACTTCTTCTCTTTCCTCCTCTTTCACCTCCACATTCTCCTCCTCATCCTCATCTTGCCCTCCTTCTCCTGCTCCTCATCCGTCTCTTGACTCTTCTCCTCCTTCTGCAACTCCTTAATCTATTCCTTCTCCTCCACCTCTTCCTCCTCCTTCTCCCCTCTGCTCATCTTCTTCTCCCCTCCTCTAACTGCTCCTCTTCTTCTTTTGTCTCTTTCCTTCCTTCCTTCCACCCTTCCTTCTCAAAACCTCACCTGTTGCATCAGCAAAGCAGTCTCTCTAATTCCAACGGTATTAGCATCGTGGCCAGTGCGTGTAAGCGCATCTACTTGAAGGACGGACGGATGAACACCTGGCTGTCACCTGTAGCCACCTCAGTGCCCCTTGTTGCCTCACTCCTGTCCGCAGAGACCTATGTACATGTACATGTATACAATGTATCTCCCCGTCCCCGCTCGATGGCCGTCCACTCGATGTCAATTGTTCTCAGCTAATGAACGATTGGTAAACATTGCATTGAGTCTGGTCAGTTTGCAGATCGAGAATGGAAATGAGTTAACTGAAAGCAGCGACACTTGTTTCAATCTATATGTGTCCTCTTGTGTGTACGTATGTATATGTGTGTGTGTGGGGAGGGGGGGGGGGGGTGGAGGGTTGTGTATGCGGATGTGTGTGCGTGCATGTGTGTGTTTGTATGTGTGTGCATTTGTGTGTGTGGGGGCGGGGGGTTGGGGTCGGGGGTGTTCCGGTGTGTATGTGTGCAGGTGTGTAGGTATAATTATGCGCTTAATTTCACTTCCTCTCTGCGTGCTTGTGCATGCATGTGTAAGTGTGTCTCTCTGTCTTTGTGTCTAGCCATACGTCGTACCATATTAATTTTACGTGTTCGTTTCTTTATTCTTCCGGTCTTTGAGACTTCCAGGTCCACGTCCAAGGGGGACTTCGTTTTCCACGTCAGTGCAGCCATGGCTCAATCCAGATCCGTTGCCTGCATAAGTCCTGGAGTCCCTCCTTGTGGAATTGACTTCCCTCGTCCGTTCTCTCTACCATCCCCTCTGGTGGTCTTTCCTCGTCCTTCTCTCGCCTCAAATCCTGCCACTTCTCTCAAGGTCGCTCGCACTGCCACTGCTACTGGAACACTTCTGAGAGGCTTTTGCTGATGGAAGCGCTTTATACAGTAAACAATGGTCATTTTCGGTACAGTAGGCTACTGTAACAGTGTGCGTTGACCGGATAGACAGGTAGTTAGATAGGTGCACTGGTTAGCTACGTATCTAAAGGTGTGCTTACAAGTGTACAATTAAGTGCTTCTTTATATTCTTCATTTCCACCTCCCCCCCCCTCTTAGATCTTGTTTATCGCTTCGGAATGCTACCATTTATTTAGAGCCAGCGTCTCAAGGCATTTGATGCACCACATTACGAGATTTTTATTGCGCCACGACTATCAAACTCTACTAACTATACAGAACCAGCTGCGCTTTGAATTTACAAAGTACAAACCAATCGTGGTTAATTAATTTCACTTTGGCAGGACGAAGACATTAAGGGAGATTGCATCGGTGTGTTCGGGAACAGTGGAACAGCTTGCGATACTGAAATTGCGCAATTTTGTAGCGTCAGTGCATTTTAGATTGCCCAGTATTCGTTTGTGAAGATAAGAAACGAGAAATCAATCGAGATAGAAGATCAGAAGTTTTAGAAATCGAACAAAATTAACAGGCATCTGTAAAATACAGAAGGCATATGAGGCTTCTATTTCCTTCATTTTGAAGAAAAGAAGCATTCTTCAAAAGAAAGCAACTCTTCATAGGAGGTCTAGGCCTAAATAAGAACCTGAAACAGAGAATGGTCAAGACGCTGATATGGAGTGCAGTCCTGTATGAAGGCTGAAAGTAGTTTGGAGAAGTTGCCGGATCTCACTCTGGCGGACGAGCACGCCTTTGGCTCATAAATTTTTCTGACGACGTTTTTCCTATAGTCATTTGCCCATAATTACCGAAAATCCTACCATTGTTACCTACTTTTGGCACCTGACGGCCTGTTTTGCAACCCAGCTGAGACCCGGCAATTAACAGCAGGTCTCGAAAATCGATGCCGAATCTCAGACCCGGACCGACCCGGCTCACTTTAAGCCCTGCCTGTATGGATCGGAAACATAGACACTGATGAAGGAGGATACAAAAAGACTGGAAGCCTTTGAACTATGGATTAGGCTCAGCACGGAAATGGTCCGCTGGAGGGAGCACAAGACGAATGAAGAAATCTTACAGGTGGTCGGAGAGAAAAGGTTAATGCTGGAAGACAATACAAGGAAGACAGAGGAAATAGATTGGCCACATCATGAGAGGTGCCACAATGACAAGAGAAATCATAGAAGGGACAATAGAGGTAAAAGACACGAGGAAGAGTGTTTAATCTAGACGTCTCTGCGGAAGGGATTTTTACAGGACCACTGTCACAATGTGACCCCCCCCCCCAATCAAAAATCGTGATGTGATGTATACGTGTAAATACGTAAATGTTTTATTTTACTTATATTTGTCATCCTTGAAAAATTTTGCCATAGGCAGCCGTCTATATTGCACTGCTTGTAAAGATGAATTTCAATGTTTTCAAGTTGTTCTGGAACATCGAAAGTCGCAATGCCTAAAATTAGTATCAACAACAACAGCAACAACAACAACAATAGCAATGATATAAGTGATAATAGGCCTTATAATAAACTATGATATCATTATCATAATAATTTAACCTATAATAATAATATTAATAACAATGAAAATTATTAGTGTAAATAATAATAATAAAATAGGAGAAGCTCGTCACACATCAATCATCTTCATGGAATGCTCCAGTACATTGTACACTGGAACAAAGGCCTTGAGTTTGCCTTGACTGAGCGTCTGTTTATGAGCTAGTTCGTGCGACAATATGTCAATATGTTCAGGAAGCCATATAATAATTATTATAGCTTCGTGGACGACATATTAACTTCGATATTGCCATTTTATGGCCGAGGTCACTGCAGTGAAGCAGAAAATATAAAACACTCTTTTTGGACAAGAATAAATTTGCTTTGCAGTTAGCGAACGCCAAGATGAAAAGATTATAATAAACAAAACAGGATTCTCGCTCAGCTTCGAGTTTACCTAGAAGACTATAGAAGATGTCGAAAAGAGGCTTCTTCTGTATGTGTGCGTTCTATCTCGACGCTTCTGAAGACAGGAAGACAACGACGATAACGCCTCGGTTCCTTCGGCAGCTTCCGGCAGCGCTCGACATATGTCGGAAATGAACAAAACGAACTCGCACTTGATTGGCCAACCGGTGTTGTTCGCAAACCGACCGTATGTGGATTAATATATACCATATTGATTTATGAAGATGTATAATTATATTATATATAACATGTATATATGTACAATTGTACATACATGTAGGCCTACAGACACGCCAGCATACATATATTGACATTGAGTATTACATAAAAACCAACTCCGCCACTGGTCGCACTCTGCCAGTGCCAGTCCCAAGCCTGGATAAAGGAGGAGGTCGTCGCTAATGGTCTCTGTTACCACACAGTGACGTTAAGCTGAAAAACCACCACCACATAAAAACCTATAGCCTGCTGTAACAAGCCCTACATTATTTTATATATTCATGGTTTCAGTTGAGAATTAATATAATTATTATACTTAGACATAGTGTACAGCTCGCGAATAGATTGTTAATATCATGTCTGTGCCCATTTAAATAGTTAATGCACATGCAGACTACATGACTGATTGTTCGTTTGCCGCTCTACATGTTTGTCTGTTTGTTTGTTTGTTTGTTTAATTGTCTGTCTGCCTGCCTGTCTGTCTACTGTCCATATAACTGCAGTATATGGCCACATTATTTTAAGCCATGCAGCAGACATTGGTAGGCAGGCAAAGACGAGCATACAGACGGACGGACAAACAGAAGCAGAAGACAAATAGATGAGCTGACATGCGACTCTGTTTTCAGATCTCAATCTCACTTGATCCCCTTCTTCATCGTGCAACAGCCACAGGTGACCACTCTCGCGACGAGATCAGGAGGAGGAGGAGGAGGAGCAGGATCAGGAGGAGGAGGAGGAGGAGGAGGAAGAGGAGGAGGAGGAGGAGGAGAAGGAGGAAGAGGAGGAGGAAGAGAAGATTGAGGTGGAGAAGAAGGAGGAGATGAGAAGGAAGAGAAGTAGGAGGAGGAGGAGGAGGAGGATGTGGAGAAGGAGGAGGAGATGAGAAGGAAGAGGAGTAGGAGGAGGAGGAGGAGGATGTGGAGAAGGAGGAGGATTACGAGGAGGAGGAGGAGGAGAAGTAGGAGAAGCAGCAGGAGGAGAAGTAGGAGGAAGAGGAAGAGGGGAAGTAGGAGAAGGAGGAGAAGGAGGAGCAAGAGGAAGAGGCGGAGGGTGGAGGGTGGAGGAGAAGGAGGAGGAGTGGTGGAGGGAAAAGAGGAGGTGGAGGACGAGGAGGAGAAGGAGGAGGAGTGGTGGAGGGAAAAGAGGAGGTGGAGGACGAGGAGGAGAAGGAGGAGGAGGAAAAGAAGGAGAAGCTGGAGGAGGAGGAGGAGGAAGATGAGAGAAGGAGAAGGAGACGGAGAAGGAGGAGGGGAACAGGAAGAGGATGAGATTGGAGACGACAGAATGAAGAGGAGGAGGAGCAGAAAGAGGACGAGGAGGAGCAGGAGGAGAAGGAAGAACAAGATGAAGGGAGGAGGAAGAGAAGAAAAAGGAGGTGGAGAGGGAGGGTGGAGGAGGATTAGGAGGAGGCAAAATTGAAATGAATGCAATCAAAGGAGCTGCTGGAATATCTTGTGGCATTCAGAAGAAGAATATTATTCAGCTTGCACTAATCTAGAGTTAAATGAATCTGATCTACAATGTAGGTATACCTGATCCAAAATAATCTAATCCGACTTAATTACATTTCATATGATTATATATATATATATATATATATATATTAGGGTGGTCCTAAGAAATAATTTCTCAATTTTAGCTGATGGTACCCTCTCATTCTGTTACCTTGCCTTAGTAGTGAATAAGTGTAAAATTTCAGACCCACTGATAGATATTTAGTGGTAGCTCTATGCTCCTGACTTTTCACCATTGATTACCATGGCGAAAAATAGGCAAATCATAGCATTGAAGTATAATGGACAAGAAATCTTTTAGAATTTAGATCAAAGAAATAAACTGATCATTGTAGACTGATGGAGATTGAGTGGCATGTAGATCTACTGAATACTGGTATGAAGTTAATATTTTTGTCTTAAAAGAATTTTAAAAAGTATAGCAAAGCCAGCCATATGCTGAACATGTTCTGCATGCGCAACAGTCTTAGAGGGTTTTCGATTGTTGGAGTCTCAGCAGTATGTCCAACACATAGGCCTACTTCTTTTCGCCAAGGAACTGAGCTCTGTGCTCAGATACAACCTGCGTTAGGTATTTCTCCCATTCATTTTTAGTGATGGATTATTTGAATTCTTGAATGAGTTTAACACCTCTCTCGGCAATACCGTTTACAACCATGAGACTCTTTGTGCACTGTTTTGCCTCCTAAAAGTCCTGATTTTGTTTCAATTGTTTAGTATCAATCTCAGTTAGGAATTTACATTGCTGTTCTACTATCCGTAAGAAGTTCAAAGTTTTGACCGTACCAAAATCTTCAACCTGTAATTTATTGCACTGCTCACATGCACTTGAATGTTTGTTTCACATGCTCGTTTCGTTCTTGAATTTGAGATGCCTTGGCCATCTTTCGCTGCACATGCTTGTTCCATGGTTGAGGGCGGTGTCTAAAAAAGGCCAAGGCTACCATCTCCTCACTCACATATCACAAATACTCAGAAAGAGCCTCGGTGGTTGCTGCAGAAATGACACAATTTTTTCGAACTCTTTGTACCTGAAGATAAACTTCAAAATCCGAAGGTCACTGGAAGGTGTTGTAGGCTAATCTGGTTGGGACAAGACATCATGCTCCTGCCAATACCAGACTAGGAAACAGGTTGATGTATCTAACTGACATTTCTTCTGGTCTGTAAGAAGGAATTGTTCTCTGAACATCAAGACTTTTATGGAAACAATATATGCCAACCATCTTACCTCAGGTACTGCACCAAGTGCCATCGATCGGATTACACGTGGTGGAATTTTACTAAGAAAGGTGACAATGAGTTGAAGTAGTCCGTGGTAGTCATCTCAAAGCTGGTTGCTAGATTTTTAAGAGTTTTTGACGAATTCATTTATATCAAGTCTGAGTTGATGATTTGATGAATGCTGCTAGAATATCTTAGCATTTCGGATCCTGGCGTGCTGTCTGGAGGTGACTTACAATAGTATCCATGCATGAGACCCACTTTCAAAGGTGTAGCCTAATGTCTGATGGGCCACTTGATGGTAGTGCAAATGATTGTTTGAAATTATGACCATGCATCACAGTGTTGACAAGCAAGGTGCAGTGGGTCTTTCCCAGTATTGTCTCTCTGTTTAATGTTGTAGTATCGAAGTACATCACTTTGACTCTATCTATAGCCACAATCTTTAAACAGAATCACAACAACTTGTCTTGCTTCTTCACCTTGGCCATGATTTAACCTTTGCACTCCGAGTAATTGCTTCACTTCATATTATCTTGAGACCAGTAGCCTACTGACAATCTATCAAATGGCTGTTTTCCTGTAATACCAGGAAGGATCTTCCCATCCATCGAACGCATTACTATCATCTTAAAACCAAGTGCATCCGTAAATTTATCTCTCCTCTCTTATTATTTAAACAATTATCCACTTATACCCTTATTTAAAACAGTATTTAACTAAAAGAATAATTGCATCAGCTTCTTCCTGCAGATTGAAGAAAGTATTGCATCTTTGACGACCTTTAACTTTAAATCATAATTGAATGTTGACATAATGTACGGTCGGGGTACTGGTATCTCTCACCCTGCAGAGCGACCTCTAAACTTTGAGCAATTTCAATAAAACTTGGCAGGAATCATTAACACATGATACATAACAGAATAAAATGGTACCGTCACGCATTGCTCAAACTTTATTTTTTACCATAGATTTGAGGACCACACCAATATATATATATATATATATATATATATATATATAGTCGGATAGATAGATTGATGGATAAAAGGTAAAATGGATGGACTGATGGATAAATGGATGGATAGATGGATGGATGGATGGATGGATGGATGGACGGACGGACGGACGGACGGACGGACGGACGGACGGACGGACGGACGGACGGACGGACGGACGGACGGACGGACGGACGGACGGACGGTTGGATTGATGGATTGATGGATGGATGGATGGATGGATGGATGGATGTGGGTGGGTAGGTGGGTGGGTGGCTAGATGGGTTGATTGGTGGGTTGGGTGGGTGGGTGGGTGACTGGACGGGCAGAATGACGGATGGACGGACGAACAGACGGCGGACAGGCAGACAGATAAGATAGTCAAATCAAGTAGAGCCCATCTTATGCAATATAATCTAATCTAATCAAGTCGAAATCCACTTGATACAAATCGTATCTTATCCTATCCAATGTTGTTTAAATATATCGCAAAATGCATGTGCCTCAGTTTCTGACTAATCACGTGATGTTTTCCATTGGCTTCCTGTCTGGCAGCGCATTTCATTTAGAACAGCAGCACTGGTTTGCTCCGTCCTACTTATCTATAATCCTGCTTTCCATCATTTGCTCAAAGCCGTTCTTTTTAGCAGCGGCCGGTCTGGGAGTGCCTCTGAGTAGTCTGGGATTCTTTAAATTAAGGGTGCATGGTAAATTTTCAAAAATAATGAATTAATATTGTGATCTAATCCAAGCTAATCAAATCCTAATCTTCTAAGAAGCGTTCTAACAGCTTGAAACCTCTCCAACCATTTTCACATTCACTGTTAACTATCCACTTCTTCGACACACGTGTACAAATCCCATATGAGCGCAGTGCAAAATATATAATTATTTATATGAAAATTTATATATGTAATTATGTATTATATGTATGTATTATATACATGTATATATGGCCTAATGTATGTATTCAGACATTGATAAGCAGGTATATGGACATACACAAACATACACGAATACGTGCTGCTGACGTAGATTGATGTGGCGCTATAATGAGTTATTTTCAAGTTCATTCTGCTTCCGTCGTCTACCTGTTGACGACGTCACCGTACTGCTGGGTCCGATATGTGTATATATACTCTATGTACATGTAACTCATCAATATTTCACTCAGGCGCTCTATTTTGCTGTTATGTCGCCATCCCAGCTTCAGACCCGATGTCTTCGGTCAACCAACCATCAATCACTCGCCCAGTATAATATACATGTACCTTCATTCAAATACGTTACAGAAGCATAGGGGATAATTATAATAATGCATCGGATCAGGTCAGATTCGAAATTTCTCGTCGCCGAATCGTTCAAGTAAATACTCCAAGTTAACTAGGTAATAGCGCATCGGAACCGATGAGTGGTGATGAGAGGTGATGTTATGGGTATAGATGATGGCTAAGATTAAGAGAGTGGAAGGTGAGAGGGCTAATTTAAAGGATTCTTTATAACGGCACAACCTCTTTTTTCTTTACCATCCTCTATAAAGTAAGCTTGGTTAGTGCTTTCATGTGTACAGGACAGGGCTGTTTTAGGGAATTTTTAGAACTGCACAACTCCTTCTTTCCTTTCCCATACTCCATGTTAAATTACTTGCAATCGGAGGACAGTGACCTTTTTTACTAGTGTTAACTATACAGAAGTGCTTCTACAACTGCACAAATCCATTTAGAACTGCACATGTTGTGTACAACTGCACGATAAAAAGCCCTGGTACAGGACCCATTTAAATCAATAGCATTTCGACGATTTTATGGCTTGCACGATTAAATTAAGTGATGTGTTTTGTACCTGATGATTTTGATAGGCCTATAGGTGGGGTCTGAGGGAAATCGCACATTTGGAATTAAGCGTCGTTGAGTAGATTATAAAGCCGAACCAACAAATTTCAACAACTTTTCTTCAGATGCGACCAAACGGACAGCTATTATAGGCCTATAAAATTATTGCAGAAAAAGTCTTCATGCGAAGCTGTTGCGTGTGGCATACGTGGTTAGGTTTACCCAATCGTCACAGCGGTGGTAAAACAACAAAAGGAAGAAATGATTTTACAACGTCATTTTATGGGAGCGTATCTGACTCTGTAGTGATTGTCACTGTCATGTTCTATTTACTTTGCAATAAGCGCTTGTCCGCATACTGTATCTGGATGGCCGATACTTCGCCTTGCCACGGGCAGGGCACATTTGAATTTTATACTGTGGCCAGGACAGTCTCGTGCTGTATACCATTGTTTGAATTGGTACTGTATACAACCAAAGTCAGACAGCGTGTGCTCTGTTTGGTTGAATTGGTTCAATATCGTCATACACAAGATGCACTATGTAATCAAGCACGCTCGTGAATAAGTCTGTGCACCAGCTTCAAGAAGCATGTACTCAGAGGCTCTACCAGCCCAGCCACGGATACAAAATAGATATTCAAGCCACTTATTCATTATTGGTGTATTACACCGAGGCAGCAGTGGAAGTCGATCCCATGTGGAGGACCCCACGATCAAGCAGGCCCGACGCTCTTGAATGAGCCCGTCGAACCTAAAGTACCCACTCCCTGGTCTACGGGCGAATAGCTCAACGGCGAGCCACGAGGTCGGAGAATGGACAATAGAGTTGATAATTATGACTTCTAGAATAATAGCCCATTGCTTGGACTCCGACGTATCGTTTACGACTGAAAAAGGGTGTGCTGGGCCTCGTCGCACGAAGTTAGTCAATATTATAAGCACAACGATCAGAATTTCATGGTTTTGGTACCTCACATGTTAATGAGGAGAGCTACAAATTGCAGATCGGTGAATTTGTGTTTGGTCTTGCCAGTTTGGTTTACAGGGTATTTTCCTAGTACGGGTACATCTGAAGGCGTAACTATAGTATCTGGGACCGACGTATCGGGTATAGGGTCAGGTTAGGCGTCGTGAGGATCGGTTTGGGCTCAGGTTAGGCGTCGTGGTTAGGGTCGGTTAGGGTCAGATTAGGCGTCGTAGGGGTCGATTAGGTTTAGGATTAGTGTCGTCATTCGGTCCCCGACACTATAGTTTTTTCCCATCTGTATTCCATACAAACAACGTTGTTGATATAATAATTTTATGACTGCTTGATTTCTGCGAAACTTTGATTGCACTGACTCTTAATTACCCTCAATTAAACGTAAGCTTTAATAATGTAAGCTTGTATCTTCGCTTTTATTATCTTTGATTATTGTCATTCTGGATTAGGCCTACAAACCGCAACCCGTTGCATTTCAAACATTCAATTAGGCTATATGCATTAAATCAATAAGAAGGCCCGAATGATGAGTTTAATAACAAGTCGATGGTTACAATAGTAAGCTGCTTGTTGATCATTGTTGTTGAAATAGAGGTGGAGGACAGTCGGACTCTGGTCGAAAACAGGGCTGTTTTTAAGAATTTTTAGAACTGCACAACCCCTTCTTTCCTTTTCCATCCTCCATGGTAAATTACTTCCAATCGGAGGGAAATGGCCTTTTTTGATAGTTTTAGCTGTACAGAAATGCTTCTACAACTGCACAAATCCATTTAGAACTGCACATTTTGTGTACAACTGCACGTTAAAAAAGTCCTGGTCGGAAAACTCTATCTCAAGACATGCAAATGTAATCTGTCTAAAGGTTTTCATCATGAAAAAATCAATGCTAACATCTAACTGATCAAAGTAAGGAATTAGGCCTATAGGCCTACTTATATTATGGGATGTGGGTCGTTCTTATAAACTAGCACTGCATACTTACTTTTTTGTTAGTTACTGTCATCCGGCTTTCTTTTGCATATCTGTTCTATTCTGGTTCTTATTAAAGTTATTATAAGCCATACTTATGAAAAAAATTGGGCTACTAAAATTACGATAGTCTAATTGGTTGTTATTTTTATAATATTTGTTTTATGGTACATGCACGCGGGTGACTAAAAAGCGCGACATAGGCTAGGCCTATAGGTCACTTCTGGGTCTTGCTGTTGTAAGTAGGCCTACTGTCTTATTCCAACACGCCTGTCTATTGTGCTTATTGTCAACTATACCGTTTAATTGTGTTGTGAACAATACACGAAGGAAAAACGGTTACGTCGCTTTGAATGGCTTTGCAGCATGCAGACTCTTTGAGTTGCCGTACGTTCTGTCAGTCTTCTATAAACTTTGTTCTACATGTACGTTTTGTCTCTCTCGTGTCGAACGCAACCGCAGTCATGTTTGCGTGACCTGAAGAAAGCCTTTGACAGCGCAGAGCATAAAGCCTCTCGTCTGCCGAGGGTTTGGACAGAATTGGGAAGGAAGACAGACCGACCAGGAATCCTTGCAATCCTCAATATCTCCCTCACTCCGTCCGTGACTCCGAAGCACATGTGGGCTCCCCTCTTGCCGTACCTTCCATCTATCAATCTATCGTTCTGTCTGTCCGTCCGTCTGTCTGTCTGTCTGTCTGTCTATGTACGTCTTAGTAGTCTTAGTATGCTTTTTCTCTATCAGTGTTTGAGACCGCTCTTTCCTGAGTTTCTCTGTGTCTGTCTGTCTGTATGTCTGTCTGTCTGTCTGTCTATCTCTGTCTGTCTGTCTGCCTGTTTATCTGTCTGTACATGTATGTACATCTGTCTGTCTGTCTGTCTTTCTGTATGTCTGTCTGTCTGTCTGTCTGCCTGTCTATATGTCTGTTATTGTGTAGAACTTCAATGTGGCAAACCTGAAAATTTGACATCACTGAATATCGAATTTCAAATTTGCATTCAGAGTTCAATATTTTGCGACTGGTATTTCTAAGTCATCAGTAGCAAACCAAACATAGTATATTGTTGGGTTGCAGAATGCCGAGTGTTATCTGTGATTCTGAATCTGGCCTCATTTCTCCGCTGTCCTTCGTATTTCTCCGTGTCACATTCGCTCTATTCTCCCTTCTATGACTCTACCTGTACATCTATACATCTCTGTCTCTGTCTCTCTCTTTCTATCTGTCTCTGTGTGCTTCTCTCTGTCTAACCTGTCTGTCTCTTTCTCTCTGTCTGTCTGTCTGTCTCTGTCTCTCTCTGTCTCTATGTATCTCTATGTCTCTGTCATTCTCTGTATGTCTTTCCATCTGTCTCTCTCTTTTCCCATCTCTCTCTATCTCTCTCTCTCTCTATCTCTATCTCTATCTCTACGTCTATCTTTTTCTGTCGCTCCCGGTGTCTATATACATCACTCGATTATTATCTGACTAGTGACTATGTCAATGTTATCTTTCCACCGTCCTCTATCCTTGTATATCGACCTCTGCTTGCTTACCTGTACTAATTATACCGACACAAACAGAGAAGCAGACAAGCACACACACAAACATACACATACACGAAACACGCAACACAGACAGACATATATGTGAATTAAGCTGGGAGCGAGGGAGCCAGCGCAAACCACAAAAATGAGATGCGGATAGTACGAATGCGACTGACATTCATCGTAAGTGGCTTCATCTGCAGCTCCGACCAGCATTCGTCTGTCGACCGCTCGGTCAATGGTTCTGATGAGGGCGGCAGAGACACTGAGAGGTCGCCGCAGAGGTCGACGCTGTTGAGGGGGACCTGGCCACCGGTGGGGCGACCGTCTGTTTCGAAAGGTTGATGGACGACGAAGGTGCATGGAGATAGAGAGACAGACAGACAGGCAGACAGAGAGACACACAGAGAGACAGACAGACACAGACAGAGACAGAGACAGACAGAACGAGAGAGAGCGGAGGGGAGGGGAGGGGAGGGGAGTGAAGGGGAGGGGAAGGGAGGGAGGGACGGAGGAAGGGCCGATGCACGACATTATACGCTAACGACCGGTCAACAGAGCACATTAAATTTTAGAGAGGGACAGACAGACGGACAGACAGACAGACGGACAGCCGGACAGATTGACCAGAAAATAGACAGACAGATTGACCCGGAAACAGACAGACGGACGGACAAACACACACAAAAAAAGATTGACATGGATACAGACAGACTGATTGACACGAAGTCAGACAGACAGACATACAAGCGGAGAGAAAGATTGGTACAGAGACAGACAGCCAGACAGATTGGCAGAGACACAGACAAGCGGAAAGACAGAGACAAATACATTGGCACCGAGACAGACGTCGAGTGGACAAATATACAGATAGATTATATTGACCACGAAATGGCAGACAGACACAGACAGACAGACAGACAGACGGACAGACAAACAGACACATGCATGCAGACTGGCAGTAGCCCTTAAGGTTGGCCTAATTTGTCAGGAGTTGTTGGCGTCGTTCGGTGTTGTTGACGTAGAAGTTTGTTGGGTCAACATGATGATGATGTTGACTGGAGAAAATTTTTCAGACAGAAGACATCTAACACAGGACAAGATTAGATTCGATCAGATTAGACTAAACAAAAATATGATCGTGTGAAGTAAGATTTGTAAGTTTATAAAACGGATGCATCACATGATAATTGAGTCATATTATATATATATATATATATATATATATATATATATATAATAGATAACAGCAGACAGAGACAAGTAGGCTAGATAGATAGAGAGCTAGACAGATGGACAGATATAGCCTACAGAGAGATAGATAGACAACCCGACAGACGGACAAGTAAATAAACAGACAGGCGGGTAGTCATGCAGAAATACTGACAGACAGATAGATAGACATGCAGACAGAAAGAGTGACAGATGAAGTAGAATAGTAGATCATATCACATAAATTATGCATGCCTTCCGACAGACACAGTTAGACACAGATAGATACATGTAGATAGACAGACAGACAAACAGATAGACAGTAAGACAGACAGAAAGCCAAACAGACAGACGGACAGAATAGATGAAGTAGGTCATATCACATAGATTATATAGACAGCATACGTCACATCCTATTATTATGGTTCATACATGTAGGCCTGCATGTAGATCCATATAGCTTAAGAATCATAGAGTAAGAAGAAACCTGTGAACAGATGGCGTTTAACGGATTTCAATCAGCAGTCTTGTCCATGCAATTTGCTTTAGACCCGACGCCTGTGTCAGTCTGTCTATGTGCCTGTCTGTTTGTCTGTCATTCTCTCTATCACTCTTTCTCCCCTTCCATCTCTCTCCCCCTCTCTCACTTTCTCTGCCTCTATGTCTCTATCTGTGTCGCGCTGTCTTTGTCTGCCTGTCTGTCTGAAGGCATTGGCATACAGGTCGTGCCGTTGCTTTAAGCGATATGTTATGCATCAGGCACATCAATGCAAATTATTATGTATGCAGTTACATGTATATATATATTTATGTAGGCCTATATATACACGTGCAGACACACATATATATGTAATTATATATTATATATCTTCATGTCATTTATATAGTCTATATATTTATATATATGCATGAATAATTATTGTATATAACACGTCTGCACTGCGACAACCTGATGCCTTAAACGACATCCGACTGTTGCTGACAGTTGCTGCTGCTGCTGCTGCTGATGCTGCTGCTGCTGTTGCTGATGCTGCAACATCAGCAGCAGCAGCAGCAGCATCATCAGCAGCAGCAGCAGCTCAGGTGAAACTCATCAGCATCCTCTTGACGACTTCATTGTTCACATCCGACGTATTACATATAAAAGTATAATATATATATATATAATATATATATATATACAATTATACATGATCCATCACCTGGTCATATGGAATGCATATATATAATACATTATACATATAATATAATATATAATATATATATATACGTTCACATGTACATTGCACATGCACTAGAGTAGACGTATTTTGATGGCACATCTGACAATATAATACATCGGCTTGCATAAAATATGTTTCTATGTATTAAAACGGTTGAGCTACGATGGGCTTTGCACCTGTAATTAATCAAATCCATGCCATGAATAGGTGTATGCATATGTATTTATTAATGTATGTATGTATGTATGTATGTATGTATGTATTATGTATGTGTGTATGTATGTATGTATGTATGTATGTATGTATGTATGTATGTATGTATGTATGTATGTATGTATGTATGTATGTATGTATGTATGTATGTATGTATGTATGTATGTGCACTTGTTAGCGCCCTTTCAAGAAAATCTACTCAGAAGCGCTCTTTTACTACAGCACGGACACCGAATCGGAGTTTCACACCGAGACGCTGACCAATTGCGAGTGAAGGATTTGCCCAAGTTCCCTATACAGGGTGGCGCATAAAAAGTGAGACCGCCTAGCATAATGTCAAATAATAAATTATTAAAAAACCTTTTCTTCCACAAAAACAAGTAAATTGTTGCCAAATGATTATTCGTGCAGAATCAGAAATAAAATTCAATGTGTCCACCACGGATCTCGGCAGTTTTTGTCTAAACATCGGCATCACTGGTCAATGCTTCTGTTTATAAACCGCCGAGGGAATTTTTGCCACTCTTCAACTATAGCCAGTTTCGAATATCCAGGAGCAATCCTTGTCTTATAAGACGTGATCACATTAGGTACCGTACACTCAATGTTCACCCTAGCACCAGGTTCAACAATGACCACACTGGTTTTCCCCATCCGAGGCACACTGACCGAAACCATGATGCCACGACTGAAATGTTCGCGCTCACTGACACGCCGAATATTACGTTGTGTTTGAACGGACTTCGGGCGGCCGCTTCCTGACTTCTGCGCTGTCGTACAATCGGCATGAATCTTTCTAAAAGTCGATTAAGACTTGCTTTACTCCAGACTTTATTTGGATACTCAAATATCATTCGCTTAGCTCATCATTTTTTTTCAATTTGCGAATGTTTAATGAGAAAACGATCCTCTATACTATTATTTTTGTCATTTTATGAACTTTGCACAAAATGACATAAACTATAAATATGGCGACCGAAAATTCACGAAATATAGACGTCACACGTTTAGTTATTGTGTAACGATAATTTTACAGTTTCAAAATCACGAAAAAACATAACCTAATATTTTATAAAAAAAAGATTTTAACGAGGCGATCTCACTTTTTATGCGCCACCCTGTACACGGCGTTTTGAGGTGGATTCGAACCTGCAATTAACCTTCCTGCTGCAAGGCAACGAACATATCCACCCTCTACACACCACTGCGCTCCAACGTTGTATTTTGTTTCATGTTGTGTTCTTGACACACTTATTATTGTTATGATTTCATCGTCAACAGCATCTCTATGGTTATTTGAGTCTCTTTATTGAATTCGCAATTACGCTGGCTTATTTTTGGAAAGACAGATATGTATTATGTATACGTCGACATATTAAAGCTATCTGCAATGTAATTGAACTAACCTCTTTAATCCATAGCATGCATGGGCGGATGATTTCAAGTTATTATAACAGGAGCCGATTTTAACTCTCTGGCAGCCATGCAAGGCTCTCTCACGTCCTACTGCTAATCTTGACACCACCATCTGCCGAATGGAAGGCTCAGTGGTGATGAAACCATCATTAATTAAGATCCAAATTACCAGCAAGTCTGGTTTGTTTAAAGAAGCATTGCCTGTGTGAATGTGACAGTCTTCTCTCTTAAAGTCTCCCTCCAAAGACTCTATTCCGAATCATATTCACCCGATGAACCTGCTTCAGATAAAATTCACCCCCTTGAGATTATATTCTGGGAATAAAATATCCGGGGGAAGAGAATATTTCCTCCGCCGCCGAAATAAAGTCTCCCCAGGTCTTGCGTGAAATGGGCAACAAACGCATAAAATTAATAGATGAGCACGCTAAAACCGTTGGTTTCCGTTGCTAAATTAATTATTTAACAAGATTAACACAGGCCTTTATATAATTATAATATATACTATTATCAGAAAACTTTCTTCCAATATGGGGTTTCACTGTTTCAGCCAGAGAAGATTTTGCGTGGGATGAAGACTTGATTGGATGGATCCGATTTGACCAGAGTCTATGACAACAGAGGCCGTTACCCTGGACAGAAATTTGCTTGGCATATTGCAGCACTTAATAAGGGAGACTTTATATCGGGGGAGACTTTATATCGTGACACCATCTTGGGCAAGATAACTGAACGAAAGAGCGTCACCGACTTGAGACCTTCAACCAACATAACGGTAACGGAAATAATATCAAGGAGAAATGTTACGGTAATGGGTCCGTGAACATTAGCCTACAGTCACGCAACTTTGAAAGAATAAGAAAAATTATAGGAACAGCGTAACTGGCATTTTGGACTGATTCAGAAGCATTAATGTCGTGCGCTATAGAATTCGACTGATAATTACCGAGTGAAAGGCATACGAAAGCATAAGCTTCGTTAAGCTTTTAAAAGGCTGAGCTTAGCGCTGGGATACCAACCGCTCTCTAAATCCGCTTAGCTATTCAAACGAAGGCCAATTTATAGTATATATATATATACATACATATATATATATTATGTATATACATATTATATAGACTACACATTTTTTTATTTTATATACCGTATCTTTAATGGATTCTCTGTAATCTCGTCTCTAACCCAAACTCCAAATCCCAAAGCTGCGTATAACGCGTGTAGCCGACACTGTATATCCCCATAGCTTATTATACCTGTCGTGGACTTTGTGGAACACGTTTCAAGAACTGTGTGTACACGCGCGCTCGTGTGTGTGTGTGTGTGTGTGTTTGTGTGTTTGTGTGTTTGTGTGCGTTTGTGCGTGTAATAATCTTAGTATTAACAACAGGGGCGTCTAGACAAACGGCTAACTGCGTTTGTGTGTGTGTGTGTGTGTGTATTTGTGTGCGTCTGCGTGTGTTCACGTTTGTGGGCACACGTGTGTGTGTGTGTGCATATCTGTGTGTGCACGTGCATGCAGGCAGCAAGGCAGCAATCTTTGTGTTGCATGTCTTTCAAAGCGAATTCAGAATTTCATTCATTCATTCAGAACTTTTACATAGCGACCCTTCAAGAAACTACTCAGAGGCACTCCCGGCCCAACCACGAATGCCTAAGAAATGTGACTACAGATCGCAAGTGTACGCTCAAAACCGCAATTTTCATTCAATTGCTGATTGAATTTTCTACGTTTTATTACCAATCATCACTTCGATGTAGGCCTATTACAATGATGTGCTATGTCCCATTGTGCGTTTGCAAGTGGAGTAGTAAAGAAACTACTTACTTATCTACTTACTTACTTACTTACTTACTTACTTTAAAATGTTTGAGCCATAGGCAATGAAAGCAGGTCCTCTCGAAAGAACTACAATAGCGAAATAAAGGAAAGAGAGAAAACCCAGACAAAGACAATAAGAATGCTTTTAAAGGAACTGGATGATGAGAGCGCGGCTACATCAAGCTAAGGGTGAGAACTGCATGCATGGACAACGAAACTATTGGCGTAGCCATTCAATCAATAGGAATCGTTTCCTCATATAGACATAAGTTGACACTGGTGCAACTTTTAAAGGAAGTACGAATCTGTCAAAAAGGTAGAGAGCGCAAAAGGCAGATTGATTGAAGGTAAGTAGCATGTATAATGCCACCCTAACAAGAACTATCTCCGATCCATGATAGTTGGCTCAATATAAATCTTCTGCGCGTGACAGTGTTGCGTGACTTTCGTTCCGGATATTCCTTCCGTAAAACCCTCGATGCGCAAAGTCTTCTGATCACAGGAGCGTCAGATCTTATATAAATATAGATCTATATAGGCCTAATTATATATACACAGTTTCTACATATATGTATATAATATATAAATATATACCGCATCTGCACATTCTGCAGTCATGGCCAAAACTTTGCGACCGGTATATTTTAATGAATAAATTCACTGAAAACTTGCAACGCTTGAATAATACTGATTTTTTCTACTGTCTGATGAAGTTCCAATTCGATGCATACATGTAATGTCATCACACACCATTGTGAAAAAATTAATATTTACAATTGTATATACGTTTTATATATATATATATATATATATATATATTCATTCGTGAATTTGAATAGGGCAATTCAAGAAAACTACTCAGAGGTGCTCATCATGACTCCAGCACGTCCAAAAAAGGCTTTATAGGTGTGGTGAAGAAGGCCATACCGGTAGTGAACCATGCATGGGTACAGCCTCACTCTAAAGGAAGGCCGCTCCAAACCACTCGGTCCACCAAAGATAAGGCTCGACTCTTCATAGTTGTAGTTTAACCCATCAAAGACCAAAGTGTAATAAATGGTGTGGGGGCATCATATACCTCAGTCGGCAAAGGGTTAAGCAGATTGAACCAAGAGAACGCCCTCGTCCGCCGAGCATTACCAGAAAGAGACGGAGAGACGGAGACAGACAGACACTGACACAGACACGTAGACAGACAGACAGACAAAGACAGACAGACAGATCATCCTATCCCGACGGAAATGTCATCTGCATGTTTTTGAGCTAGTTTCCTCTGCAGGCTATTTCCATACCTTCTCCGATTCCCTATAATATTGACTTTCGACTGTCTTCGTCCTTGAACTGTCATCCAAACATGCGTTGATTAAACAGCATAGGCTAATAAATTATTTTGGCCTACAGTAACGGGCATCGACCTTGGTCGCTTGAACATGTAGAATTGTAGATAGAGTCTCAGAAAATCAGTTGCCTTATTGCAATATTTTATCATTAAATTTTATTGCCGTTGTAAGACGCGGTGGTGTATTGGGTATGTTTGGTGCTTTAGGTCGGAGGGTTGCAGTTTCGATTCCACCTCAAGCCGCCTTGTATGGACATTGAGCAAGTACTTCAATCGCAATAATATTCTTTGGGGTGAATTTCCGATGCAGTGTCCGCGTTGTAGTCGGGAGCGCCTCTAAGCTTGAAGGGGCGCTAGAGAAATGGAGAAATAAATAATTAGAACAAGTAAATCATAACACCAGCGTGAAAATTATTTTTAAAAATCATTGCATCATGTTCGTTATTAACAATTATGAACATTATATTTATTAGAATGAATGTTTTGCTCTTTTAATGTTGCCTTGTCGATTGTCAAGTAGGCCTATGTAAGAGCCAGAAAGTGAAAAGTATAATAGGCCTTGCTTATGGTTATTGAGTTTCTGTATCAAATTCGCAATTACGCTGGCTTTTTTGGCAAGAGAGAGAGGTATACGTCGACATATTATAGGCTACCTCCATGGTTATTGAATTAAGCTCTTCAATCCATAGCATGCATAGACGGATGATTTCAAGTTATGATAACAGGAGCCGAATTTAACTCTCTGGCAGCCATGCAAGGCTCCCTCACGTTCTACTGCTAATCTTGACACCATCATCTGCGGAATGGAAGGCAAAGTCGACGCGTTCCTCCGTATTGACTGAAGTGCCAAGCGCCTCTTTTCGTTGTCTCAAGACCACTTTCGTCTCTCTTGGTCTAACCGTTCTAACGCACTGGGAGCGCCTCTGATCGGTGTGCAGTGAGAATCTAAATTATAGATACAATACAATGCAACAGGTTTGTGCTTGTAGGCGACTGACGGTACATGAGTGTTTGATACATTAAATTTAATATTATACATTACCGTCCTCATCGATACCATTGTTGCTAATTGCTTTTGTTCGTTACATGTTCCATGAAATTATATAGCGCCCCTTCTAAAAAAACCTAATCACGTTGCTGTTTTTTTTCATATTGTCGCTGTTGTTGCCGTTGTCATTGCAGCTAACTATACTGTTGCCCATTCCATTGAATATAACATTATGGAATAATTTCTTAGAGACCCTTCATAAAACCTAATCATGCTGTTGCAATCGTTGTTGTTGTTGTTGTTGTTGTTGTTGTTGTTGTTGTTGTTGTTGTTGTTAATGCTGTTGTTAATGCTGTTGCTAATCGTAAAAGCTTCGACGATTGCGTACCACTGTTAGAAGTGTTTGCGACAACACGAAGCGAATGTGGACAGTTTATCACTGCATTTAATGTCTTCCACTTACGATGAGCAGTCATCCCTTTAGCTGACGCGAGGGACTGAAACCATCAATGCGAAGCATTCGTTTTTTAGCATCGTCAAACGAAACCCGTTGTACTCAGTTATCCTCCTTGCCGTCAGATCTCCCCACCAGCGCTGCTGTTACGCTCAGCTTTAATACCCAACTCCCTGGGACAATGAGAGGGAGTCAGAAGTTTCTATAGCATCTTTCTGACATAATAATTATATACATCGGTTATATAGGCTACACGCAAACAGTATGGGAATTGTAGAAAAAAATAATTGTGGTCAGATGTTGATTTCTTTGGCGTAGGGTGTGCAATGAAGACTTTCACTATATATATATATATATATATATATATATATATTATAAGCATAATATATATACACATAGTGTCCTAAGAGAAAGTCTAGAGGCTTGAATCCTCAAACTACAGGGCATTTCTCACCTAAGTAAGTAAGGAAGTAAATTTCGACTTTAATTCTCAGTTGCATGTTGCTGAGTTACAAACGACATTATAATTATTACAAGCATTAATACATAAGCATTATACATGCACATAAGCAATTAACCTATAACCATGTACATTCAAAAACAAGAATAATCAGAGTATACATGTAGTAGGTCTATAATAAATACGAATAAGAAACGTTCTTCCCATTCAATCCTCACCCTCCGGGAGAATTCTAACATGTGCCTAGCCGAAAGAAGGAACGTTCGGGCTTGTTTATTTGCAGCAAGTAATGGAACAACCCTGCCCCTAACTTCCATGGGTCGTCATCGCCCCATGCTAACCACTGAAGCGTGCACTAAATGCCACCGATAAGAACATCCCATAAAGTGCACGGGCGCAAACCGATTTTCCTAGACCGACAAATTACTAATACGCCTGCAGCCTGACTGGTGAAATAACCGAAATCCATTTGCGTCATTTCCTGACATGCGCAGTACGGCGCCGACGCGATTTCTTTATTCGTCAGCCGGGCTTCTGGCGGCCATTTCGCGCCCTTTTGGGACTCTTCGTGACGACTTCAGAGCTGTCACCATGACAACTGCGTATAAATCATGCAGGGCGGAGCGCGTGGCGTCATAATCGCGCCAATGCAGTTTGCACCACGTACCAGGCGCTGTTTGGGAAAGGGGACAAACGCATCGTGTCCAGGAGGTCAACTTTTATTTTCGGTTGCAACTTTGCGAGGTTATGCAGTGCACTTGTACTGGAAGTGTCTGGAAGCGTCACGTGTTTGTGTTACTTTAAAAACGCGTGGTGCCAATTATCTGTGCCAGACCATGCTTGAGAAAGCTCGTGCGTATAAGCTTACTCAACTTCTGAGTGAAAAACTTGTAAATAATAAATACGCAATTAAAATTGTTCAAAGGCGTAAATAATATGTACATGTAGGCTATACCTTGTCGCCTAATGTGATGTGGAGGAATAAAATAGACTCAGACGTCGTCCGTGTAGGCTGCTGTAAATTACTACGCGTTACTCTACACGCCCACTTTATGGGAAACGCGTTGCAGCAAAAGAAAAAGGAGGAGGAGGAGGAGGAGGAGGAGGAGGAGGAGGAGGAGGAGGAGGAGGAGGAGGAGGCGGAGGAGGAGGAGGAGGAGGAGGAGGATAAGAAGAGAAAGAAGAAGAGGAAGAGGGAGACGATGACGGATATGGAGAAGGAGACGAAGGAAGGGAAAGTGGGATGTGAAGGGGTAGGGGAATGGAAAGGGGAATGGAAAGGGGAAGGGGAAGGGGAAGGGGTTTGAGACTCTAGGAGTTCAACACGCTGACTTCTAGTAGACTATACCGTGTACCTTTGGGTCCTTGGCAATCGTTACGGATCGTTCCCGAAACCCGGATTGGTATAAATATCAAAGTCATTGGGAAACGTGATCTAACAGCTATTAAAGTCTCATTCACAGCGCCGGATTAAGAAATGTGGGGGCCCTGTTCGGGAAATTGTTTTTGCCAAAATTCGGATGACCTTTTTTTTAGTAGTTTGGTCGAATTTTTGGGAAAATTTAACCATTTCATCCGCCAAAAAGTTTATGACCTTTTTTTATCTGGCCAAATTTTCGGCAAAATGATACCATGATACCATTTCATCCGCTAAAATATAAACAAATTTCAGAATTTTTTGACAAATGTGTGGGGGCTCCCTAAAGTGTGGGGGCCCCTGTTCGGCCGAACATGTTGAACATGCCTTAATCCGGCCCTGCTCATGCATAAGCTTATATATACCGGATATATGCTGTGATACATTCTCTAGCCTAATATCGCATTCATAATTATATAGAGTGTTAAGCAGCAAGTTTAATGTGTTTTACCAATAACATTAATGTGATTCCACGAGGTGCCATTTTCTCCGACTTTGCATCTATAGACGCGGCAGGGCGGGTGGGTCATATCATGAGAGGCGAAGGGGGTTGGCATACAGACGCTTTGGTTCCACTGTCGCTTATAACGGGTCCACGGACGTGCTAAGCTGGCGGATGTACATGTAATTCCGCAAGTGAAATTCAGAGGCGTAATGCCGCTCAAGTCCAATCACCATAGGCTTGACTTCAAGTCGACCTTTTGATCCAATGCTGACGGTTTGAGCAAAGTGCAGAATCAACACATTATCGTAGAAATTACACTTTACTTCGAATATAGGAGCCTCATAAACCCCAGGTCAGCCTTGCTTTTAAATCACCCCTAATGGTCACCCCTTGACACAACTGTTCGCCTTCACTTAACTATAGTTGTTTCTTCTTAAGTGTTCTGCCCTTAGGCAGGTCAAAGATTCCAACAACACCCTTCTTCTCTATTCTGTATTCCAGTAGCTAGCCTATAAAAATTATAGCAGATCGATTATACAGGAGGTACGTCTACTTTTTGTGGTTATTACAGAATTTTTCTTTTATTAAACTCAAAACTGTCCTTTTTGCCGTGCTAGAGTCGGGAGCGCTTCTGAGTAGTCCCCATTGAAGAAGCGCTATATAAATTCTTGAATGAGTGAATGAATGAATGAATGAATGAACATGACATCACAGTTTAACATTGCTGCTAGTGCACAAGTTGCCCAATTTAGGCGGTATACGGTTATTCAGCATTGGCTACTGGAATAGCTAAATTATATTTGTAGGCCAATATACGACATCACGTTTTAGCATTGACTACTATACATGTACAATTGTACATGTAACTTATGTAAGCAACTAAGCAGGCTAGATAAATGCGAGATGTCGCCAATTCACACTGTCTAACAGTAGGCCTATATACTAGTAAATTTCTTCGCGATATCATGCAAGAACATTTGTTACTCCAAGAACCACAATCATGCAAATACGAAAAGCCATAAACTAATCTGCTGCATGGAACACTTGCTTAGGAAATAAAACTAATTATTATTTTTCGCGGATGTCTCGCGTGTGAAAAGAATCGGATTCGATCTTTTGTAGAAGCGTAGAGTAAGAACGACAGCAGAAACCGGTAATGAAGTCTCTTCTTCTTCTTCCTCTTCTTCTACTTCTTGATAACCAGTGTACATTGTCACGAGAAAGAACTCCTCTAATAGCACGCAATATGAAGCGCCTCAAACCCAGCGCTCAATTATTACAGCGATGGCAACATTATTGCCAACAGAACAATTAATAATTAGCGATGACAACGTTAACATTAACGATGACAACGTTAACATTAACGATGACAACGTTAACATTAACGATGACAACGTTAACATTAACGATGGCGCCAGCGACAATAACAACAACTGTAAAATCCTGACGTGACTGTCTGCCATTTCCGAGGCTCTAAAAGGCGCTATATAAAAAGTGAGAAGAATCTCTGTTTTAGGATCAGGCAACGATTTAGATAATTTGTTTATGGGGACTTTATGAACTTAATGATGGACTATATAAGTATAATCTTATATACGACTTGTTATTTTCTGTGTTATGCGCCAGTTCTCATATTGCAGACTGTCTGTTCTGTTAGCAGTTAAGATTTATTATGTCTTCTGACATTTACGCTCTTGTGAATTGTTTCAATTGCATAGGTGCATGTATAACTGTACACTGTAACTGGTTGCGGTCTGCCAACCGCATTGTTCAATAGAGAATATTATTGTTAGTATTACCAAAAGCAGCCTTCATAAAGATTTCTTTCTCCTTCTTAATAACGCGCTGCGTGTCAGAATAGCTATGTAGGATTTGAATCGTAATCGTATTCGTAATCTCCAAACTTCTAAGGCGTCACTCGAAAGCCAAGAGTAGGGCACCAGCTTATTCACGAGCGCTGCTTTGAGTCAAAGGTGTTGCCTGTAAGAGTAGTCCAAGGGAGGTCCTGGACCGGTTACCACAGGATCAGAGGGGCGGAACATAATGCTAAGGCGGATGTTGTCTGGGTCGGAAATTGGAAGGTGTAGGATCAGTTGAGACACAGGAAGAGTTCTTGAAGAGCTGTGACTTCAATTTCGAATAAAAAGCCTGATGTGTGATGAATAGTGTAGTCTGAGGAAAGTGATGAATCGGACGTTACTACGGAATCTAAAGGACTGCGGCAGACTAGAAATAAAGAGAACAGAATGTCATTTAATGAAGCAGAACTTGTATTGAATAGAATTGAAGCGAATTCTTCTTCTTCGCGTATGCTACTGCTCCAGGTCTTGTCGGAGCGTGGACTGGGATTCGGATGAATTCGGTCAGCTGGTGGCATCCTTGGTTTCCCCGAAGGTACTCACAGGGAGGGCGCGCCTGGAATCTGGATTGACCCAGGCTTCGTGAACGCGGATGCCATCCTCCCCGAATCGAATTGATTAGGCTATAACGGAATAGAGTCAAATGGGATTGGATACAACGAAAAAGAATTGAAGTAGCCTAATGGAATAGATCGGAAAGAGTTTTTAGAGAGTTAAATATAATTGAATAAAAAATTCAATGGAGGGATTTGAATGGAGTTGAACAGAACAGAACATGGCCACATTATAATAGAAAATAGCGTAATGATAGGCCTATATAGAATAATAGAATACGAAGCAACAGAAAGAAGATAAGTGGCATAGGCACCGAGTTGACTCGAGGAGTGGGGGTGCCCAAAAGAGTGTGAAACTACGCGCGCGTGAGTGCGCGAATTTTTTTTAACCCTTTTTGTAGGAGACTTATTGAAATCAGCACTACTCATAGGCGGAGACTTGGTCCTGGTTTGAAGGGACGAACTTGCGGCCAAAGGATGATCGCCGAGAAGCACAGCGCCGAGCAGAGAAGTGGTTTGGGAAAGGGATGTGCTCCTCCCCATTTTCAATTTCTTTATTGCCACACTGCGATGTCATGACGTCCTTGTCAATTTTCCTATTATCTCATTGCTTAAAGACATGATTTAAAACTTCATTAAAATAATGTTCTTCCCAATTTTTTTTATCATTCTTTGTATTTCATGTAGCCTGCATGTATTTCTCTTGGAATCCACACAGAAGAAAAGCACAATCTTCGTTTTCATGGGCGTCTTGGAGCACTCTTCCCCCAATTAGGTCAACAGATTCAAATTTTGCACAAGAACTCAAACAATTAGCCACTATTTAGTGAACCAATATTAACACTGTGGAGTAGTTTTTCAAATAGTCTTTCAAGTAGCCTAGTTTTGAAAGACAAAACAATATCTCGCTTTTATGATGCTGGGACGTGACTCTCGAGCAGTGATGAACATTATTAAGCGTGTAGGCCTATACCGGGTACAATAATAGGCCTAAAGAAACAATGTCATTCAAATCGTCGCCTTCGTCCGTAATAAAAAAAATTACGGAGGCGGATCGAATAAGGCTTCGTTAGGCAGGATTTCGAGGTTTCTTCGTGATCGCTGATCGGCTGAGGACCAATGGAGTTCAGACTACCAGTTGGGGTAAAACCGGAGTAGGTTAATTGTAAGGTATTGTATTTTAAAAAGTATATCAAGGATGGAATGATTTTTATAGATAAGCAACCCCAACAGAGAAAAAATATCTTAAAAGCACATCTTGCCGGCTGATTTCAGGTGGTGCCCATGCATAAGAGGGCCTCGCATGGCCAATTTCTGGTGGTGCTGAGCACTCACGGGTCTCGCAGAGTCGGCGCCTATGAGTGGTAGCCCATGTATTAGAAAGAAGACCAATGATTTTGTCATAACGCATTATAAAAAAGAAATAAACAAAAGAAGTTCAAGAAGAAGTTCAAAAGAAGTTCAAAAGAGAAGTTCAAAAAAGAAGTTCAAAAGAAGTTCATTACAAAGAAGAACAGCATGATATAACGCATTAGAAAGAAGAAGAATAGAACATAATGTTCATTACACTATACGTGTTTGCCCTTGGTTGGTTTGGTCTGGGTAGCATCAGTTCAGGATCGGATTTATTAATCCAGATTAGAATCGAATAGAGTCAATAGACTAATCTAATCCATGACCGATCCAACGACGACATAATCCAATCTCAGAATAGACCAAGACTCAAATCACACCAATTTAAACAAGAAATTCAAATCATACCTGGCGTAGACTTCCCACAAACAAAACCTATATTATTCGCCGATGGAAAAACTACTCCTCTTTGTCTGAAGCTCTCTCCATCCTTGCATCGACTCCTGACTGTAGGCCTAGTATCCTTAACCGAAGCATCAGAAAAACTCCCTTCCACAAAAATAATTTCGTTTTTTCCCACCGAATAAAATGCAAAATCTATCCAGAATGATATCTTGCAGCGCAGTCGAATGTAAGCTTGAATGATCAAGAATTCGAGACGCGAAGAACTGTATCAACCAGCGTCAGACGGATCATCGAAGGGCTTCTATAGCGCCTATTCCGCTGTTGATGTGAAGGCGACGACAGGAAAATCCGGGCAGGAAGGCTGGATGATTTGAAAGGCGACGAATCCGCTTAATCCGTTGATCCAACATCAGAGTGGAGTGGTTTGTGCGATGCGTCAAAGCAGAAGGAACTGGTTGATATGAACGCCAGGTGTTCGATTGTCTCAGATAAATTATGGTCTCTGTCTGTCTTTCTGCAACTCTGTGTGTGTGTGTGTGTGTGTGTGTATCTGTCTGTCTACCTGTCTGTCTATTTATCTCTGTCTCTGTCTGTCTCTGTATTCGTCTCTGTATTCGTATCTGTCTCTGTCTGTCTGTCTGTTTGCCTGTCCGTCTATCTGTCTGTCTGTCTGTCTGTCTGTCTGTCTGCTTGTCTCTCTCTCTATCTTTCCTTTCTGTCTCTCGGCTAAGATTTCAGAGTCATTCGGTCGCTATTTGCGTTGTCCGCGCGGACTACTTGAAGCCGACGTTTTCAGCATCAGAATCACCACCATCATCATGAACAGCAGCAGCAGCAGCAGCAGCAGCAGCAGCAGCAGCAGCAGCAGCAGCAGCAGCGCTTGCGAGAACAGATGCTATGGCGAAGTCCAACGGCAGAATTACAACGCATGGCTGCCATCATATCTTTGCATTTCAGATGATTAAGAATACAAGCAGCGTTGCACGTACACCGTGTAACAGACGAATTCATAGATAACCATGCACCGAAACATACCCGTATAATACGTAACATAGCCTACAATGCACTTACTTGCAAATTTACATAGGGCTACATACGAGGAATACTTACATGTACGCTCACGTATTCGACTAGTCGCACAAATCAACGCACCCAGAAATCCATCAAAACCACCCATAAACCCACATCCATCCAACCATTTCTCAATCCAATCAGCAATCATTCAATTTTTCTATCCGTCCCTCTATTGATCCACCCACCCATGCATCCGTCCTCCCTTCCATCCATCCATCCATCCACGGACCAATAAACAATTCACCCATCCATCCTTCCTTCAATCCATCCATCCACCCATAATCAGATTCACCAATCCATCCATCCCATCTTCCTTCCATCCATCCATTCATTCATCCATCCATCCAATCATCCATCAATCTATCCATCCATCACCCATCCATCCATCAAAGATTCAGCAACCAAGACCATCATTGACATTGATGATGATAACTAGAAATGGGACGAGATGCGCCTGTAGCTGAAACCATTCCATCTTCATCAAGACATCTCTGGTAAACCTAACTCTATGATCTCTTTTGTCCGCATCTATATGTCTCTCTCTCCTCCTCTTTGTTGCTTTATCTCTTTGCGCCTCTTATGATGATAGATTGATGGACTGATACATAGGTAAATAACACTCACTTACGTAAGTGAACGTCTTATCATCTTGTATATACATGTACATTGTATGTGTGACATTGTGTGTATACATATTTTTCACTTTGTGTGCATGTTACTTACATAAATAGAAAATTAAATACATGTACACACGCGTCCACATACAAACATACATTGTTCGAATACATTCATGTTTCGCTGCAGCTTCTTTTCTTATCTGAGTATCTGTCCAACCATACTTGTATTAAGTATATCCCATAGCGGGCTGTCTGACTGTTGTCTTTCTGAATGCTACAGTGTTACTCCATGTCAGCCAGCCTGCTTTCTATTGCTCTCCATTTGTGACTATACAGTCTCCTCTGCTCTTTTTCTTCAGCTTCTTTCTTTGCCCATTGACGTATGTACAACAGCTGTACATGTTCGCTTATAAGTCCATCCATCCACCTGTCTATCCACCAGTCTTTGTACCTCTCAGTCTGTCTGTTGACTACCCACCATCGTCGTAAGTCTTCGTTTCTACCGGTGTGAAGTTAGTTGCATCCAGGTGTAGTAAATAGACCGAGCAACATGGGCATCAACGCCGATTAGCCGTGTCCAGCTGTGGCATTCCGGAACAAGGAACAGACACAAAAAGAAAATGGTGATGAAGAGATAAAACGGAAGTGAGATATAAAACTCAATTGAAACCGATGAAGACATTGCAGTGACCGGCGTGGCATCTAGCGGTGAGGAAGCTAAGACGTAAAATCCCACGTCATTGCTTGCTGTGAACATCGGTGGAAGAAATTGGATTAGAAGGAAGTCCGATGTAGTGTGCTGCTGTGACGTTGTAATGTATTGTTTTGCGTTGCATTGTCCTACATTGTGCTGATGTGAAAAAGTCATTTATATTGTTTTGTTTCGTCCAGTATTGTGCGACAGTTATGGTGTGATATTCTATTGTTCTGCAATGTCGTGCGACAGTTAATGTATGATATTCTATTGTGTTGCAATGTATTGTATGGGGACGACAATGCTATAATGATAAATATATTGTGTTTCAATGTATAGCAGCGTTATAGACCTACAGTGATGATGCGATATTCTTTTCCGTTGTAACGTATTTCATTGTTCTACAGTGAAGATCTGATATTCTTGTATTTCATCTTTATACCGACAACTGTATGAAATTCTATGCATCGTATGTGCTCAAATAATTATATTGTAATGAAGTATGCAGCTGTAGTTATTGTCTCACAGCATAATATATTGTTCTGTCAGCCAGTTTCTGGCAATGTCAGAATGCATGCGGAGGGATTGCTAGCTATGAAAGTTAAGAGTAATTCCACTTAAGAGTGTTACCTGCCAATTAATTAACGTTAAGGTGTGCCAATGCCATGTACAGAAGTCCAAGAGATGAACTATTCTGTTCCCTTTGTCAGAGCTCCCGTCTTCATTATAATTGGCATCAGATAGCTACTCATCGAATGCCGCTCAAGGGTAGATACCTAGATACCCAGTAGTCGAATTTAGCTGTATGGCAGCCATGCAAGGCGTCTGTCCATCACACCGGTCGTTTCACCAACGCCACCTAGTGAATGGAAGGCTGAGTCGACCTTTGGGACGGTATCCGAAATCAATATCTCGTCCATGCTGACCTCATACCATTCGCGCCGGAGTGCTAACATTGATTCCATCTACCCCGCCCCAATTATGCCTCCAAGTGTGCTTGTATATGTATGTCTGCTTCTGTGTTCTTTGTCGTTATGTTTCTATGTGTCTCTTTCTGTCAGTTTCTTGCTATCACTATCAGTCCTAAAGTGTCCTTCCTATGGGAAAGTCCAGTGCTAGCTTTATGTTCCTTTGTCTGCACTGATCCCCTCTCAAAATAACAGTCACTTGTCCATGTTCAACACAGAACTGAGAAGATTCCAGAATTTATTGCTGTTACACCCGATGACCTACATCAACGTTTGACCTTCAACAATAAGCAATCATTTTCTATAACTTCTATAGCGCACTTCACCTGTGTCATATATCATTGTAGGCCTAATGCAACGCATTTTTTATGTTATCAATGCGCTGTCGCGAAGTGAAAAATGGGGTGATGATCACGATAACTCAAAATTAATACTAACAGCCAACCAGAATTTATTGCAAAAGAATGCGATGAATTCAGAGAATGCAAATCTAATGGTAAACTGGAAAACGCAATGCAAAAACATTGCTCAAGGCACGAGCTTATTGACGAACGCTGAAAGCGGAGAAGAAGAGGGGAGGAAGAGATGGAGGAGGACGAGGACGAGGACAAAGACGAGTAGGAGGAGTAGGACGAAGAGGAGGAGGAAGAAGAGGAGGAGGAGGAGGACAAAGACGATTAGGAGGAGGAGGACGAAGAGGAGGAGGACGAAGAGGAGGACGAGGACGAAGACGAGGAGGAGGACAAAGAGGAGGAGGACGAAGAGGAAGACGAGGACGAGGAGGAGGCGAAGAGGACGAGGAGGACAAGGACGAAGAGGAGAAGGACGAAGAGGAGGGGAAGAGGACGAGGAGGACAAAGACTAAGAGGAGAGGGACGAAGCGGAGAAATGATTGCTTATTGTTGAAGGTCAAACGTTGATGTAGGTCATCGGGAGTAACAGCATTTGATTTGTTTATTTATTGCACATATACAAGTCAAACAGAGTAAACATGAGTCACTAAACAGAGTGCAAAAGGAATCAGAAAAAGCTAACAGCTTATACAGTTCTGACCCTTAGCTCCATGAATATTTATATAACGCAAGTTAGTATTAGTAGGCCCTACTTAATTAATTAATTAGAACATAACTGAAAGTAACAGGATAAACATAAAGCATGAGAAGAAAGAAGGAGTATAAGGAGAAAACGATGAAGATGATGAAGAAAAGAATGACAACAGCAAGAGCAGCAACAGTGACACGACCAATAAATCGAAGAAGAAGTTAATCAGGAGAAAAAGACGAAGAACAGAACAAAGACAACAAGGGCAATCAGACCAAGAAGAAGAATGAGAACAAGAGGAAGAGCAGGAATAACAAGAATAAGAGCAGGAAGATTCCTGGAAGAACAAGAAGAATAACAGAGATATCAAGAAGAAGAGAAGGAAGATTCCTGGAAAAACAAGAAGAAGAACAGGGGATCAAGAAAAAGCCACAACGAGCAGGACATGGAGAATGATGTGCAGGGTTGCAAAACAAGAATCAGTACAAAAAACGCGGGAAACTTAGAGCAGAAAACGAGAAGACAGGAAAAAGAGGAAGAAAAGGGAAGAAAATGAGATGAAGGTCTGGAGAGAAGAAAGAGAAGAAATTGGAATCCAGCAAGACAAAGAAAAGAGAGGAAGAGTAGGCTTCATTATCATCATAGGCCTCAACAGCAACACGGGCGATGAGGGCGACCATGATTACGACGACGACGACGACAACGACGACGATGATAATAGGAAAAATTAGAGCGGAATCGACCGCTCACTAATCAATGCGCAGCCGGTTTACCGTAATCCGACAAGAATAAGCCTGCGCCGAATAAAAGTGTTCTAATTAAATGGAAACATCCACGTACAAGAAATGAGAAATGCACTGGAATAAACTGGCCACACACACACAGTCACACACACACACACGCACACACACACACACACACGCACACATATATATATATATATATATGTATATTTATATAACGTGTATATACATGTATATATATCCTATATGAGATGTGTATATATATTAATATAATAAATGTAATAAATTATTATTGTCCTTTTAAGATAATAACACAAACGCACGTACGCACCCACGTACACCACTCTGATCCTCAAGGCTCAACGGGGTCCAGCCCCAAATTTCTGGCTGATGTCATAATTTTATTTCGTCATCACTCAGCTTTCATGCACCCATCGTAAATCTTGTTCGACCGACAGAATTGACCTCTCATTTGGTTCAACGCTCTAGAACGGCCATGGCTTAGTCTCGATCATTTGCCTCAATTGGTCCTTCTCTTTGGAATCCTGTTTCTCCTTCTGCTCACTATGCAATAAACTGTCTGGCGTCTCTCTTCTTCCTCCTCTCTTCTCAAAACCTGATTTTTCTCGAGGGACCTAGCGCACTGAGAGAGACTCTGAACGGTTCACCCTATTTGAGGCGCTTTATTAATGATTAAACGCATTTCAATACAACGCAATTCACTTCAATACATTAGGTCTAAAGAAATAATATTATTATTATGGGATAACTATCATACGGCATCGAACTTATTAATTTTATTAAACCACCAATCAATCAATCAATCACATAAATTTGAGCAAGAAATCACTCTTTCTAACTGACATAAAAGAGACTCAGAAGTGACTCGGCACAACGAATTCTCTCTTCATTCCACTCCTGACAACCGTGAGGGATCCTGAGTGAGAACTGCCGACAAGGGTAGAGCGGTTTGATACCCCTAGTCTTTCTTACGACCCCATACATGGACATTGGACAAAGTCATCTTTGCACACCCGTACTCCATGTGGATCAAAAGCTGACACCTCCAGTTATCTTTCTACAATTCTTATATAGCCTAGTAACTTATCGCTCTCTCTAACTCCAACTTCTATTTGTAGACTCAAGCTGAGTGCTACGCAGCCATAGTGGCAAAAGAACTTCACAGAAGTGGCAAGAGTGCATTGAAAGCGAAAAGATTATCTCGTAAGAAGCCGATAAACGTTTCGGTCCAACAGAAGTACCGCACTACAATAGAAGTCCTGAAGAGCCGCAATTCTTTGACTCTGATGAGCAAAGATAAGAAAATCATCGATACTACTTAGCAAGTCTTAGAATTTTTAGGGCATAATAGGTCACGATATTCCGACAGTTCAGTGATAGATATGTATTGTTTACATCGGGGTGACAAAGAGCAAGGGCGGGTCCAGGGGGCAATCCGGCCATGCCCCCATTTAGAACTTTCCATGTATCGTGGCCCCCCCATTTGGGTTCAAGAAGCTTTCGAACAATGTATAATGGACCAATGGTATATTTTGATGATATTTGGACTGGACGACTAAAAAAAAGTCATCAACTCTTTTGGCGGACAAGATGGTATACTTTTCCAGAAATTTCGACCAGATCACTAAAAAAGAAAAGGGTCATCAACTTTTCTGGCGGATACGAAAAAATTGTCCTCATCCAAGGCCATTAATTTTTGCCCCCCCCCCCGTCCGAAGTTTCTGTATCCGCCTCTGACAAAGAGGGGAGATTTAGATCGAAAGACAGAGAGCAATGACCTGTGGAGACAGCGCCAACTGGTCACTGAAGTGATCTAAGATGTCTTTGATCAATCAAGTTGAAATATTTATGACATTGACAGCGGGAAGTCTACCAGTATGTTGGAACGGCGACCACAACTGTTCTGTTTACGTCAGTCCGTCTGTCCATCCCTCCATCCGCCTATCCATCCGTCTGTTAACAGTCCATCACTGTCCATACATCGATCAATCAATCGATTCAGCCATCCATTCAATCATATATTTATTCATCCATCAGTTAGTCCATCCGTCCATCACAGTCACCAATCCATCCATCCTTCCATATAGCCACCTATATCCATCCATCCACCTTCTATCCATCCATCTATCCACCTATCCATCTACCCACTCATTCACCCGCCCATCATCCCACTATTCCGTCCTGCCATCCCACCCACCCCATCCATCTATCCATCCATCTATCTATCCATGAACTTCATTCCATGATACATCTATCCATCCATTCATCCATGATCCATCCATAGATCTATCCATCCATTCATCCATCCATTCATCCATCCACCCATCCATCCATTCATCCATCCGCCCACCCATCCATTCATCCATCCATTCATCCATCCACCCATCCATCCATTTATCCATCCACTCATTCATCCATCCATTCATCCATCCATTCATCCATCCATTCATCCATCCATTCATCCATCCATCCATCCACCCATCCATTCATCCATCCATTCATCCATCCATCCATTCATTCATCCATCCATTCATCCATCCATTCATCCATCCACCCACCCATCCATTCATCCATTCATCCATCCATCCATCCATTCACTCGCCCACTCATCCATATATCCATCTATCCATCTGTCTATCCATCTATCCTTCCATCAATCCATCAATCCATTCATCCATCCATCCATGATCCATCCATTCATTTATGCATCCATCAATTCATCCATCCATCCACCCATGATTCATCCATTCATTTATGCATCCACCCACCCATCCATCCCACCTTTCTGTTCTTCACCCTACGTCTTTTTGTGTTGTAGTGTTTGCGTAACTGGCGCCAACTACGCGGTCCAGTTTCAACAGATGAACACTCATCATTATCATCATCAGCAGCAGCAGCAGCAGTGGAATAAGAAGAGTCATTGAGTCTCGGTTAGTGGTCAGCGACGTGTGGTCCTCGATCTTCCTGTCAGAACCTCCTATGTTATCTCGCCGTATGACCATTACCTTATCTATTGCGAAAGAGCCTTTAAGAGCGTATAAATCGCACTGAGTCCCGTGTCAACGCAAACAGTTTCCAAAACACCTAGTCACCTACTAGAAGTTCTTATAGAGGCAGTTGCGATTGACTGGATTGGAGTAAGGACGATGGTTTATATTGCAATTTGCAACAGGAATTGCTTAAATCTGAACTTTTGATTGGTCTACCTCAGGGATGTCAAAGAGCTGGCCCGCGGGCCATTTCTGGCCCGCCGACGATTTTTTTCTGGCCCGCGGAGCCTTTCCTAAAGATTACAAAATTTGAGAATAAAAGTTCAAATTTTGATATTTTACGGTCAGCGCCAAATACATGGAAGTTTTTTTTCTTAATGACGTCACTTTTGCTCAGACGCACACTCGCACAGCTCTTTGTAGACTGTGTGTATCTGTCATAATCTGTGCCTTCTGTGGTTTCCGGTTGGTTGACAAAATTATGAAAGTTACGAAACAGTTATAATATTTAAAATGTTGTCAAAATTTAATAAGAAACGAAAGAGGACATTAAATCAAGACCTTTTCGCGATATTTGGATGGATATGTATTTCTTTGGTGAATACAACAGTTATCCAGTAGGCCCATGTTTAATTTGTGAGGAAAACGATAGCGTTGTGAAGGGATAGGCCTACAAGACTTAAACTTAAAGTGATAATTTTTTTATTGCAAGCTTACTGGTAGACTGTGAGCCATTTATTTTATGACAATAACTAGATTTAATTACCTTAGGTTTAGACCAAAAGCTTTACGAGTTCTATGTCATGTCCACGACTGATAATGAAAATCAAAATTAAGATTTTATAAGCCTCCCTATTTGGCTGTTTTGTATGCTAAAAATTGCACCATTTGAGATTTACTTATACAAACATTTTATGGGAATTGGCTGACCAAGCCTGGAGCTCCCTCTCAAATCACTATACCCAATTTTTCTCACGAGTTTCGACACCCTGGCCCGCCACTTGTTGGAAGATGTTCATTCTGGCCCGCCACTCAAAAAGGTTTGACACCCCTGGTCTACCTGCAAGCAAACAGTTTGACACTCATGTACAGTGGTGTAGCCTACAACGGGCAGACCCAAAGTAACATAAGGTTCCGCATCTATTATTAATCTAACAGCGATTCCTTAGACATTATGACATACATAGATACAGACAAACAGGCAGACAGACCACGTCTCTCTCCTCCTACTTCCCAGTCTATAACTATAATTATGCCATTCAGTCTGTATGTATCTGTACTTTTCTCTCAATGTCCATGTGCTTTCGCCCCTTGTCTGGCTGTATACCTGTCTGCGTGTCTATCTGTCGGCGTGCTGTTCTGCTCTTTGTGCCCCGTGTGCCCTTATAAGCAGACAGACAGACAGACAGACAGACATGCACACAGAGTAAGGAAAGAGAGCTGACAGACAGTGACATAGACGGGAGAGTGATTGTGGCTAATGTGCGTTGACGTAGGCCATGTTATAACAGAGCAAGCTGATCGATCTATCCGCCTTTGATTTTGGTCAACCGAGAAAATGCCCGGATGAGTCCGTCCATCTTTTTTCACCGGATTCAGTCGCTATTTCCGTCTGCATCCGATGTTATAAATTCTTAAACGGTGCTGACATCTGTGCCTTCTCATGGCACCGTCAACCACAACCCTCCCCCACAATGCTTTTTTCCTCTATGCATTCATTGGGAAAAACATTAGCCACAGCACTCTCTTTCCCATTTACATATGTCTGTCTGTCTGTCTGTCTCTTTGTCTCTCTGTCTGTCTGTCTATGTCTGTCTGTCTGTCTGTCTGTCTGTCTGTCTGTCTGTCTCTCTCTCTCTCTGTTGCGTCGAGTCTTGTCTTGTTTTGTGCGCATTGTCAGTCTGTCTGTCTGTCTGTCTGTCTGTCTCTCTGCCTGTCTGTCTGTTTACGCTAGTCTCTTCATTTCTTCTTGATCTTTTCCTTCTGTTCGTCCGTTCATCCATCACGTGCACACGTCTGTCTCTCTTTCTGTCTGTCTATCTGTCTGTCTGCGTGTCTGTCTTCTTTTGTACCCAGCCTGTCGTTCATCGTCTTTCTATGTATTTCTGGCAACATGCGATTGTCTGTCTACCTGCCCGTCTGTGTGCATGTTCCGTTTGAATGTTATCCCGTCTGTGCATGCAGCTCCATTTCTCTATTGCGTCTCTCCTCCTACTTCCCAGTCTATAATTATGCCTTTCAGTCTGTATGTATACCTGTTTGTACTTTTCTCTGAATGCCCATGTGTTTGTAGCCTTTTGTCTGTCTGTATACCTGCCTGCCTGTCTATCTGTCTGCGTGCTGTTCCACTCCTCGTAACCTGTGTGCCCTTATAAGCATCCTGCAATAGTCGCCCTCTGCCATTAGCGACTGAATGGCGTGTCTTCTGGGAACGATGGCTTGGAGGGGAGGCGAAGTGGGAAGAGACGGAGGGATGGAATATGGAGGTAGAGAAGAGAAGAGAAGGGGAAGAGTGGAGAATGCGGGCAAGGAGTGGAGATGAAGGGTGAGGGGATGGAGGGAATAGAGAGGCAAAAGAAGGGATAGAGAGGCTAGGAGAATGAAGGAGAGGAGGGATAAGGAGATGAAGAGAAGAGGAAGGAGGAGAAGAGAGAGGAGAAGATGGGAAAGAGATAGGTAGAGGATATGGAGTGGACAAGATAGGAGAATGAGGGAAGGGCGAATGAGGGATCGGAGAGGGAGGGAGTGGCAAGTTCTACATGGAATGAGTGCCCATAAACAGGCAGACGTTCTCGACTTTAATTCGCCCGAAAAATGTCAGCAGCTGTCCAATGCAAAAACCAGTGCATCAGTTGACTCCACCGTCACGTGACTCAGCCTCTATCAGCCAATGTCGCCAACATCCGATGTGGAGTGGTGTTACTGGCGTAGAAGGTATATTGCAAATGCAATCTGCAAACCGACGTAAAACACGACAGTAAAACACGACAGTAAAACACGACCAGCAACATAGATAGCACTCGTGAAATCATCGGATCTCTATGCCCGTTGCTCTCTAGCTGTCTCTCTTCTAATATATCGTTCATGGTCTGACTCTGTCGCTGTCTATCACTCTCTATGTCTCTGTCTATCCAGGACTGTTGTTTTTATATTTAGAACTGCACAACCCCTTCTTTCCTTTCCCATCCTCTGTGGTAAATTACTCCAAAAATGGAGGACAATGACCGTTTTGCTAGTTTTAACTGTACAAAAGTGCTTCTGCAACTGCACAAATCCATTTAGAACTGCACATTTTGTGTAAAACTGCACGTTAAAAAAGCCCCGTGTCTATCTGACTCTGGTAATGATTACCTCTTCTATAATAGGCCTACTACTTCTGTTATTCTCTCTGCGTTGGACTTTTTTGTGTCCAGCGTCCTTTTATGCCTGAATCCCGTATAACCCTGCAGGACAGATGTTATAATAGGCTTATATAAATTACATTTGAATCTTTCCTCACCCCTTGCGTTTTATTCGCTCCCGCCGGAAGCCGCTCGTTGCCGCGACGCTCTAAATGTCACGTATACGCTGGCGACGCTAATTTTATAGCGCCATTACTTACCGCAGAACACATCATGCGCCCGAAGCAGCCTGTGAAGTGCCATCCGCGACTAAAATAGCCTAACCATACATTTCGCAATGTGCAGGAGAAATAGAGAAATAGTCATTATGTTCCACATTCATGACCTGAGATAAATTAATAAAAAACCAGACAGAATTATATATTAGCCCAGGTTTCATACTTCATGACGGTCTTCCTATGGCCTTTTTATAATTGTTATTATTAGATATGCAAGCGAAGTGGTGCAAGTATTATTACTCCAGAGCAAGGACTTGGTATCCCAAATGCTAGACCAATGCAGCTGATGCAAGGCTAGAAGCCAGAACAAACTACACCGAATTAAAGGAAACACGCCACACAGTTACTTTGATTTTCAATTATTGTTTAAGGCTGATACTCCTCAACTTTGCCTTCTGGAATTGAAACACAGGAGAAGAGACATTACACAATATTGTAAATTGTAATTAGTAACTTCTATTTTGCCGGTGTCTAATACAGAAGGCAAGCAATGGCACATTATAACTCCAGTCCAGACTATGAATGACTCAAAGATTTGGCTCAGCAAAGATCGCTATGTTCTTGAACAAAATACTTGTTTGTCTACACGAAGAAGATCAAACAATAGCCGATTAAAAATATGCAAACACAAATAGAACAGTACGATTTCATCAACATCACATAATATATGATAATTATATATCTTTACAGTTAATTTATTTAGTGGCATGAAACTAAATACTATTCAAATAAGCAGATTAACTTTGTGTTACAATTTATTTACAATACTCTCATATAATATAATTGAGCATGAAATTATATATAATATGACAGGTCATACACAATCCAAGAATTCCCAATGCGAAACAAACCAAATGAGACTCACGGGAACCCAATTTGAATATGTTGGTCTCACTGAAATTGCTTCCACGTGACATTGAAGATTCAAGATGCATTCATAATAATCAAAGAAAGTTTCTTGCAAAGCATAATTGTTGTGGCAGTTGATTTTTCTCATAATTTAAACAATAATATTTACGAACTAAAGTCTTTCCTATTGCTGTTTAAGATTTTAAACATGTATAACAGTTGAGAGGAGTAATAGATTATGTCTGAAGTTCAACTTCTATTACACAGTAACGGAGCTGCCTTTTAGACAAATTTTTTTATTTTCTTTAATAGTTTTTACAATTATTCACATGGACAGTTCCTATATAAACTCAAAAATCTGGGTCAACCAAATGCATGATACATGTCCTAAAATTATAATTCCTCAAATCAACAGCACCAACAATAATATTAATAATAATAACAGCACTGATAAAGACATCCAAGAATGCTCTGCTAACAGGGTAGGGAGTCCAAAGACATCCAATAATTCATTGCAATCAATTAAATAATCAAGAAAGCATTTAATTCCTCTAAATAAACTCGTTACTCAGAAAAGTTAATCCGTGTAAGCACGGCGAATGTTGAAATTGTAAGGCTGTTGAACCTAACCCAAGATACATAGCCATCTACACCTGAATTAAGTTAAAGCCATTGGTCCAGAGCACCTGTACGACGGTTCTATTACAGGTAGACATGACCAATAGTTGCGTTGTACAATTTCAGCAGGTCGTGTCAGGGTCATGGGGTTTATTCCCCAGGTTAAAGAAATTAAATACAGAATTCTTTTGGCAGGTTGCAGGTTAAGTTAAGGTCCTTGAGCTTGTGGAAATGAACTGTAGGCTGGTCCACTTGAATACGGATTCGGCTGGCGCATCTGGGCTGGTAACTGACCTGATGTTGGCTGAAAACAACAAATACAGGATGTCATTATAGGTTATATTGAATTCAAATTCAAAACCTTATATTGATATATTGGCGTGGGCATGGTGGTGTAGTGGTATGTTCGGTAACTTAGAGCCGGAAGGTTGCGGGTTTGAATCCACCTCAAGCCGCCACATATGGACCCTGGAGCAAGTCTTTCACTCGCAATTGCTCATGCACTTCAGCGTGAAACTCCGATTCAGTTTTCGCGTTGTAGTTCGGAGCACCTGTTAGTAATATCTTGAAAGGGTGCTATAACAAGTGCTCATACATACATACAAGAAACAAGACAATAAGGAGGGTATGCAATAGTTGCTCCCCAATTATGAAAGGATTGTCCCTGAAGGAGCAAGTCCAGCAACTAGCGAGTATAAGAAGGGTTATAAGTGGTTAAGATGAGTAGTCTCTGTTAGAATGACTGTATGTGAACCTGTAATGCTGAATAGCCTATCTGTCCTAGATTCCTATTAGAAGCTGTGACATGATAGTCTTACTTTCATGGCTAATTTTTAATCAGTGGAATAAAAATCAATGGGATACCTGTTGGGGCTGCTGGCCCTGAGCATTGTACATTCTAGGCTGGTAGTGACCCGGTTGACCACCAGGGCCAGAGAACGAAGGACCGGGGCCAGGGAACGAAGGACCAGGGCCAGGGAACGAAGGGTTCTGTTGTTGGGGCAGTGACTGCGGTTGACCATAATCCTGAGGTGCTGAATTCCGAGGAAATCCGGTGCCAGTCGGTTGCGGATGTTGTGGACCACCCACGTAACCAGATGGAGATGTGTAGGTAACCGAGGAAGGATCCTGGGAGCTGGCTGCCATCTGATACGATGCAAAGCCTACAGGCTGCTGCTGCTGATGATGCTGCGGAGAGGGTTGACGGAACGAAGGAGGTCGATTATCAGTTCGCGGGTCAACGCCCTGATAGGTTGGCCTCGGTTGGCTTGAAGTTCCTGGCGCCTGACCCGGTTGAAAACCGGATGCTTTTGGTTGGCTCGTCTGTCTTTCCAGGTTTGGCTGTTGTTGTTGTTGTCCTGTTTGTGATTGAAGTGGTGCTGGAAAGAAATTCAAAAGTAGAGAAAATTAGTAAAGTCAAACTTTTTCAATTACCACAGAATCGCCATAATGGTTCCTCAGTGATCAAGAGACATGCACTCACTAGAAATGCTGTTAAATCTTCCAACAAGTTCTCTTGCGTGGTACAATAAAAGGCGTAAAACGTAAAATGAGTAACTTAAAAGAAAAACAGAAATTTCATCAGTAATTTTCTTGACAGACCAAGAAAACCCTAATTGAAACAGAATTCATTCAGAGCATTTATATAGCGCCCCTTCAAGAAACTACTCAGAGGCGCTCCCAATAGACTCGAAGCGTTTGTTGAACAGAGGTGGAGACTGTGGCTTCAAACAACCACTTGAAAGTAGGAATCGTATCGTATAAAAAATTTGTACAGCGCCACTCGCAGCATAGACTATTCAGAGGCGCTTTCAGAACAGTAGCCTCGGGGGCAAAGAAACTTCTTGAGAGAGCAATAGAATGCAGGGAAGAGCCAAGACATAAGCTTAGTCCATAAAAGAGGAGAAGGCCATAGTCGTTTCAGTGTAACGACACCGTGTAATAATAAAGACAATTAGCGTCACCCTCCTCCTTCATCCAGGCTTGGGACTGGCACTGGCAGAGTGCAACGAATGGTGGAGTTTAAGGGAGGGAGACCCTGGGAGAGCTATATTTTTCAGCATCATATTCCTTTCATATGCTTAACCAACTGTACACTGACCTCTGTCCATTGGAACCGGTTGTTCACTTTGCAACGCTGGTCTTGCATTGTCTTTGCCAGAAGACAATGGGTCGAATTCTTTGCCACTGCTCCTTTGTTCCACTCTTGCTGCTCCAGAAGTTGCGTGAGAATATTTCAAATCTGCATTGTTTTCTAAACAAGAACAATCAGACTTGTCTCGCATTTCATAAAGCAACAAACATCAAAAATATTAATATTATTGCGCTACCACAAAGTGTAATTAATAAGTATCAGAATCAATTATTTAATTTTGATTGCTGTTTTTGTAGTTTCACAATATTATTTTTTTGCTATACTATATTGTGCTAGTGATTCAATTTAATCTAGTTCATCTAGTTTTGTTTAACCCTTTACTCGTTCATTTTTAAATTTTAAGCCCGTTTTCAACGGATATTCTCGGGGCAAACGGGTAAAAGATTAAACCTAGTTATAAATATAATAGTGATCATTTTGCTCTATAAACTGTCAATTATAATTATTTTTCAGCACTAAAATTTCTCTAGTTTTAACAGAACATCGTTATTAAAGATAACCAAAATCATGGATAGTGATTTTAATATGGAAATGTTTTGCACGCCATGTAAGATGTAGCTCAATTGTCTTTACTCAATTAAGGGCTGAACCACCAAGATACAGAACTTTTCAACAACAAAAAACACCATGTGAACAGCAGTCCATGGAGGAATTAGCGACTTCACTTTCTCAGCCTCGGCATATGAGGGCGCATGAGCACATTAACCAGTGCCCTTACTCACTGTCTTGCCCCCCAACCGACAGCGTACGGTCAGTAGTCGAGTTGACTAGGGGGTACAGTACACCGTGTAGGTATAAATAAATTTAAAAATTCTGCCATGGCTGGCATTTGAACACCAACCTCTTGGTCAGCAGTCCGGCATGCTAACGACAAGATTACTGAGCACCCAAAAAGTAACCCGAAAATTTGGGTCTACTTACCTTCAGCGATCGGCTTGACCTCAATGACCCCTGTGTTGAGATGCTGAAAGCCACAATCAAGTCGATCCAGTATGCAGTCTACCTGCTTTTGAATACTTCTTAGCTCCTTCCGTATCTGGACTATGTCACCTGTTTCCATCGATTTTGGTCCGCCATTAACTAAAAACCACATACAGTATCTCAATCAATCAATCAATCAGTCAACCAATCAGTCAAAATGTTTTTAGCACCTCTTCAAGACCTCTACTCAGGCACCTGAACCTAGGCAAAACAGAAGAGGCTTGTCTTTAGTAGCCGATGAAGCTAAGACCACAAGACGCTTGGAAGAAACTAAAAGGGAAGGCCATTCTATGTTAACCCTTTAACAACTAAAATGCATTGACAACAACAAGATAATACAGCTCGGTGCTAAATGGTTAAAGAATGGGCAAATAGAACTGTCAAGTCACCAAGTGGGGCACGGGGGTGTAATGGTGGCGTCGTTGCCTTGGAGCCGGAAGGTTCGAGGTTCGAATCCACCTCGCCACATAGGGACCTTGGGCAAGTCCTTCACTCACAATTGCTCAACGCTTTGGCGTGAAGCTCCGATGCAGTGTCCGGCGTCCGCTATGCATTCGGGAGCACCTCTGAGTAAAAGCTTGAAGGGGCGCTATAGCAAGTGCACATACGAACAAAACAAAACAAGTAGCACAATACATAACCTGGTGACATGAGGAAGAGTACAGCGCAAAGTCTATAATAGATGTCCTTCTCAGTGAAACTAACACATTCTCGAAAAATCTAAGTTTAATCTTTACTCGTTTGCAGCAAGAATATCCGTTGAAAACGGGCTTAAAATTTTAAAATGAACTGGTAAAGGGTTAAGACAAATCACCTCAATACCAGCCAAATATTCTCCTCAATACAGAAAGTTTCGAGTGCATTTTGCAGTAAAGGAAAAAATTGCATACAAAAAGCGGTACAAAGAAATTCTTTCATCTGGCTAAAAGAAAAACCTTGTGTGAAATTTTTTCTCACCGAACAATGACAGCTTCAGGACTTTGCTGCAGTTGATGGCAAACGCTAGGTCAGCGCTATCAAATATACTCACGAGATCGCCATCTTGAAAAAAAGAAGCAACATCAATGTACATGGTCATGAAAAAAGATATGGATATTCCTTAATGAAAGATAAAATAAGAATATTCTTTATTAGACCACTTGCTATCCGCATTTTGTGGCATATATTATATTATTCGATAAATTGATCAAGACAGTGAAATGTTACTCTGCGCTGTAGTCGGGAGCTCTTCTGAGTAGAAATATTGAAAGGGCACTATAATATGTGCACATACATACATACAACACATACATAATGTACTGTACATACACATAAACTACACATAAACACAATACATGACCCTCATCCAACAGGACAGAAGTAAAGAACCTGAAATCAGCCTTAGCACATGATGACAACAACTTCATCAAAAATAACGATGACAATAATTGTACTAAAAAGTTACATTATAATTTACACTTACCTTCGTCTCTGTATTTAATGACGACTTCATCGTTACTAGACACGCGTCCTGTGAAAACTCGCTGCATCATAAGTACGAGTTCATCGTACGTTATTTCGTCGTTGTGAATAGGTATGCAACGTATGTCCTCTCCTAACTGCACTTTCATTGTTAATTTTTGGTAGAAATTAGTGGGAGATACCAGACCTTGTGAATGAAAGTTATTCTGCATCTGCAAATAGAATTTAGAAGACAAGTTTCAACAAACAATCATTGCCAGTCCATAGCCTGCAGAAGTTTGAGAACCACTGGTATTGATTACCAGCTCAAAGCCAAGAGTATACATGTATATGTATTTCAGCAGTGCAAATTATTGGTGAATGCAAGGTTTCAACAAGTCGGATTGAGGAAAAGAGAATTTTTTACTGAAATGGGAGTGGGATTTATGCAAACAATCACTGCTGAAGTCGAAGCTGAATTGATGAACAACACTTTTTGATAAAATAGAAGTTATATTGACGAGAAATAATTTCCGTCTAAATTGAAGCGGGATTAATTAAACGAATTCTTGCCTGAACATAAGATGGATCGATGAGCGCTGAGCGAATGAGCGCTCGTGATTGATCGACGAGTGATCGTGAACAAGCAGGTGCGCTGCGCTTGGCTTTCGAATGGCGCTTCAGAAATTTAGAGTTCACGATTAGAATGATTCTTGTCCAACTAAAAGTCGGATTGGATTTTCTTAAATGCTGTAAAGAGTGGATAATTTACGATTCCAAGGATAATTTATGATGCCAAAATACACGTTTCCCCCGCAAAGCATTGGTGACATGCCTTTGACAGTTACTAAACTCATACGACCAACTGCAGCCCTGCACGGCAACGTGGAGGGAGAAGCAGAGGGCGCCAGAGGAAAACTTGGATGGACAACATTTATAGAGAAGATCTGAAAGAAAGGAACATGGATATGAGGAATGCCATGGATATCATCAAGGACAGAACAGGGTAGAGATGCCGTGTAAAGGCCTCATCGTCGGCGCGGCCGGACGAGAGCAATGATGATGATGATGAAACTATACGTACACATAGAATAAGCTTACATGCATTCAGATTCGTTGGTGCTTACACACATTTTGCGTTCGGAGAGCATGTATACCTCAGTAACTTCATTCGTCTATACAATAAGAAACTGTCCTTTTTGTTCGAAACAGTAAGACTTATAATAATTATACCTTTGCATTTGGAAAGTAGTTTCTGAGCAAAATTGTCACACACTGCCACGCAGCTGCTTTCTTCAAACACAGATAATATATTTTGTGCAGGTATGCACTAGTGATGTCATTATCTATATGCTACGCTTTCTTTATTCATTATTCTGTGATGCAACTCATACCGCTGCCGCCCAGTCTGCATTTAATTTTTCTGCAGTAAAAATGGTTTGCGATGTTTTATTTCATTGAAGGGCCCGAATCATTGTAACTGTTATGCAGGAAAACGTAGCTGCATGGTGTCTGGTGTGTAGGTTACAACTCTTTTGCTTCGTTGAAAATCATAAAATATCATCATCATCATGACATCATCATCATCACCCTCCCCCCACCACCACCACCATTAACACCACCACCACCAACACCACCACCACCACATCATCATCATCATCAACGAGTGCCCGCAGGTGCCCGACGCCGTCCTGGCATCAAGTTACAATCGGGCTTCTCTTTTGCTGTCAGCACATCGCCATTCATCTGACAAACCCCTTCTTGGCCCTCTTGGGGATGGTTGCCGCCCACGTTAGCCAGTTCTCAGAGTTTCTGATTTAGTGCTTGTTATTTAGTTTTTCGTTCTCTTAGTTATTTATATATACCATAGATATCATATATTCGTATATAGGAAACGCTTGAGGTACTTACTTACCTACACGATCTCGCAGCCTCTACGAGAATTAGCGTCTATTGTTCCTGTCTGCCAATTTAAAACGATCCATTATCGTTAATCGTTCATTCCAAGTGTTCCGTTAAAGATTAATGAATACGTTTCTCTTTGGTCACATATATCCTAATGGCTCGACTCGCTCGACTTAGGGACGATACGATGTTCCTAAAAAATTTATTTGAAAGTGAAAACGAAATTTTTTGGATCGTCTCCGCTTCAGTCGACGAAGTGATATTCCGATTCATCGGAAAAGTATCCGACCGCCCCTTGACCATTCACGCTAATCTGACGGTGAGAATTTAACGTGTGATAGTTTCTGACCAATTACACGACTATTTGTTGTGCCATTCTTAGTTAAAACTCTATGAGGCGACATCAAACGTAAAACATAAAGCTTTGGTCTTTGGGAGAGTAGCCTACTGGCCACGTGCCGTTATAAGCCGAGACTAAGAAAGTGATATTAACACTAATACCACGATTACCTCTTTAGATAGTGCTACTCTTCTTCTTCCTAACTTTCTTACTATGTTTGGATGCATGACTGCATGTGTATTAAGCTTAAGTATTCTGCTATGAAGGGGCAACTCCAAGTTCAAGGGTTCACTTAGCTGCCAGGCAACGCTGAGCTTTCTCGGTTGTAGGCTGTCCATTTGAAATGACCACCCTTTCAAGTTCAAAACTGCGTTTCTTGCATCTAACCAATCAAACTTTGATTTATAAACCTCTCAAGTTTTTTCTTTTGCCATGACTGGGCTGGGAGCGATCCTGAGTAGGTTTCTTGAAGAGGTGCTATGTAAGTCCATGGAATGAATGAATATTAATTGGAATTAGGAATAACGAGAAGTAGTTTTTCAATTTAAATGAAGAGCAGATAGTCAGTCGTGAAAGAAATTGGTTTGTTGTGTTTTTGATTGTTGTGCGAGAGATTTACATGCGCTGTTTACGTGGGTTGACAGGGGAGTTACCCACAAACCGCACCGATTTGGTTCTGCGAGACAGACAATGACAACCTCTTCTCCGCAGTGACCAATAAATTGGGAGAAACATCCCCAAGAAACTACAACGTAAGTTCACTTAAAAGTACTAGTCAGCATTGATGTAATTGAATAAATTTGTAACATTCGCACACTTCAAACATTCACACTGAAAATGTTAAACTGAGGATATCCATGTGCGTGTAAAATTTAAGTTGAGAGTGACACGGGGACAGAAATATATCCCTCATTCCATCTCGCATTTGTAGTTTTAAGGAGGAATGTAAGGAGCAGTGAGTGAAGGTAGAAAAGTGTGTAGGTGCTGAGGGATTTGTTTCGTGAACATGCCAATGTAGACTTTATTCTGTCCTAAACAGGAATCCAGCTGATGGAAATAACATTAACAACAAGGAACCTGTTTTTGGTGCGACATCAACACAATGTGAGCTAAGGAGTTTTGGATGCACTGTAGTCTTTTGGTTTTATTTTTAGCAACAATGATATTAACACAATTTATATAGGGTCAACATGTCAGCCAATCAAAGCACAGGGTCAATAGGTTGACCAATCATGACTCAGTTGGCCTATTTAGTTTACAAGCTGTTCCTGGATTTGATGTATTCAAGGTAGTGATGACTCTGAACGTGCATCATCAATTTTTCTCTGCACAAGTTGCTACTGGATTTAAACAGTTTCAATTAGTTTCATTGTTTTAATGGAAGATATGTGTGCTTTGTGATAGGTTTGCAAGCAGGTTTATTTGCTGCTGTCCGAAATATGTCAGATGTCGGGATTCCCCCGACCTGATCAGCTCAAAGATATCGAAACGTATCTCCACAACAAAGTTCGTATTATATCAATAACTTTGAAACTATTATCATTATTATCAGCTACCAGGCAACGCTGAGCTTTCTTGGTTGTAGGCTGTCCATCTGGACAGATCTCCACTCAAAGATGGGTTTAAACAATCATAATTTATGATTACCATTGACCTTTGAACTTGAATACAGGGCCTTTCCTTCAGCCTCGGCTTAGCTACGGCGCTATATAAATCGTCTTATTATTATTATTATTATTATTAATTATTATTATTTATTGTTACTACAATTATTACTATTTTTTTCCCAGAGGTACATATGATCCATCAGACTAATTTATGAAATAAGTTATTATTTTTGTTGCATCTTTTAATCAGCCTTTGTATAATAAATCTCTCAAGTCTTTTTTCTTTTGCCATGGCTGGGCTGGGAACCTCCTCCCTCCCCATAAGATCACTCCATTGAGTACTTGACCCAGGTCACATGATCTAACCATAGCTAGAGCTGATGCCTCTGCCAAAAGAAGTTTAATACAAGAATGTTGCGTGACTTTAAATAAATATTTATCCTAATTATTTATCCTGTAAACTCGTCCTGTGTACATGTGAACCGTGGTTTGATTGTTGTACGTCTGCTGTTGCAGGGAGATCCTATTCACGTCACAACGACAGAGGATGACGAGGATTCGGAGGAATACGAGTTCCGCTACGAAATGGACACTGAAGAAACGAAGTAGGCTGCACTGCAACTTTGTGTTTTTCATTACACTTGGTAGGATGTTGACCTATTGACCCCTATGTGCTAGCACAATACTTAGCATTTGCCTTGACACACATAGAACACGGGTTCAATCAACAGCTCTGGACAGCCACTGTGCAGATAAATTGAGCAAGTCCTTCACGTACAGCTCTCGTTACTCCACTCAGAGTAAACTCACTCCCTGAGCACGAACTGCTCTTAGACAGCACTGCTTTCTCTGTTTAATATTGGTTCCAGTATGGAATGAGATTTCACTGTTTGCTCAAATGCATTTTATCGCAGCCTTAAAAACCCATCCTGTTCAGCCGAAGTTGGGTCGGGAGCGCTCCTGAATAGTAACCTTGAAGGGGGCACTACATGAATCTCCATATTATTGAGTTAATAGCAAGCTGTTTAAAGTTTTGTCAACTTGAATGGAACCATCATATTTTTATTTTGCGTTGAAGACAATTGATTATTGAATGTTGTTGTTTCCGCTGCTTGATGTTGTAGTGTGAATGCAGCGAAAGAAGAGGTGGAAGACATAGACGAAAGCAATCTTCGCACATTTAAAAGACTGAAATTGGAGGAAGAACAAAATGCAGGAGAAGTAAATAGCAATTATGCCCTCCATTCATTCATTCATTCATTCGGGTAGAATTGTAGATGGTGGGCCTCGCTCCGAATTTTACCAAACTCTAGATGAACATACCTGGGACCATGAACACTCAAACGCGCCTATTCCCTAAGCTCGGAACCGATCGTGACGTCATGGGAAGTCGCGACGTAAACTTTTGTATGTAAATATGGCGGCCGAGAGTGAGCTGTGATTTTTAGCATTGGATTTCCTATAGATTTTAAAATTTCGTATAAAATCGTAGGATCGGTTCCGAGCTTAGGGAATAGGCGCGTTTGAGTGTGCATGGTCCCAGGTATGTTCATCTAGAGTTTGGTAAAATTCGGAGCGAGGCCCACCATCTATAATTCTACCTTCATTCGCTCGCTTATTCATTTGTTCATTGATTCATTCATTCATTCATTCATCTGTGTAGTGACTCTTCAAGGGCTACAGAGAAGCACATATAAGGTGGTGATATTCTTTAATTGGGTTCCACGACAACTGGTCCACCGACAACTCGTCCAACGACAACTCGTCCACGGACAACTGGTCCACCGACAACTCGTCCACTGAAATAGAAGCCGGATTAATGAGAAAACGCTTGAGAAATGGAAGCTGGATGAAGGTTTTTACAGGTGAAATAGAAGCTGGATTGATGAAAAAACGCTTAAGAAATGGAAGATGGATCAAGTTTTTTTTCGATCTGAAATAGAAGCTGGATGCATGTTGAAACACATGATAAAAATCATCAATTCAGCTTCTATTTAAGCAAGGAAACCATTAGAATTTTTTTCATAAATCCAGCTCCTATTTCGTAAATAGAGAACTTTCATCCAGCTTCTATTGCCCAAGCGTTTTCTCGATAATCCGGCTTCTATTTCAGTGGACGAGTTGTCGGTGGACCAGTTGTCCGTGGACGAGTTGTCGTTGGACGAGTTGTCTATGGACGAGTTGTGGTGACACCCTTTAATTGACCATTTTGATTGCTGTGGGCATTTTGTTGTACAGACACCGTAATAAGCCTTCATCATCTATAGAGGCAATCAAAATCAAATGTTTTAATAGGATACACATTCTCCTAAATTCAACATAAATAGATTCTTATGATGGCCAACTGTTTATACTGAACTTTGGTTTACATGGCGTGACATTTAAATACGCTCGAGGAGCTATATAAATTCTCAGAATGATTGAATGACCCAACTGGATTTTTTAGCAGGCGTCTCGCGTTTCAACGGATTTAATGAGGCAACAATTAAGTGTTTTCTTTTTAGTGTTTACGTTACTTTACAGTTTGTGTAATAATTTAAACAATCCATTTGCATGGTTCAGATTCTACATGGCGTCTTTGTTTCTGTTTGGATAAAACATCCTTATGTTTGGGCTAAACATACTATGTGCCTTTCTCTATGTCTGTGTGTCTTTCTATCTGTCTGTTTGTTTGTCTTATTCTGTTTGTTTTGAATGCAGGGCGCAACGGCTGGTTCCACGCAAGCATCAAGTCGTCTGCTGAAGGAATTGCATGAAATTTACAGATCAGAAAGCGTGAAGCAAGGTTCGCTTAACAATATGTTAGCTATTGGTCAATAATAATAACCTTTGTTTAATTTCAAACTGATGCAGTGCATAATGATTGCAATTCATCTTATGAACGGATGATCACAAGTTATTGCAGGTGTCAAATTTAACTGTTGGCAGCCATCACTTCCTACTACTTATTTTACTAACGCAACGCCATCTGCTGAATGGAAGGTTGAGTGGACTTTTTGGAGTGTAGCGGGAAGCAATCACGCGTTCGTGCGCTCTTTGTGCCAAAGTGTTTGCCATTACACTAAACCCCACCTTAATATTTTTTGTCACTGGATTTTTGCCTGTGCTAAGACAGTTGGGAAAAATGTAGGGATCATCCTGCTTGTCACTGCTTTGCAATTGATGATTTTGCAAACAACGTCTGCTCTTAGATGACTTGTTTGACGCTAATTTTTCATTTATTTCTCTAAATGTTACATTTAATTTGCATCTTTAAATGTTAATTGTTGTTTTAATGTATTATATCTATGTTTATTGTGCATGTCCCGCTGTGCGTTTGTAAGTGGAGTAGTAACGAATACATACTTAGTCGTACTTATTTACCTAGACTCAACGTCATGATGTGAGTTGCTAAAAATAGTTTCTTCACTGATGTTTCTAATTAATTAGTAATAATATGCTTATTGTTGGCATTGCAGGTATCTTTGAAGTGGAGCTCGTTAAGGACAGTCTTTACGAATGGAATGTAAAGTTGAAAAAGTAGGAATTGGACTTTCATTTCTTCCTATCTATTGTATCGCAGGCTGAGCTTGTCTTCCAGTCACTCACTTGTATTATGCAGTGCCGTGCCTTTTCTGTCGCTGGCCCTGCAATCTGGAATGAGTTCCTCCGCGTCTAATGCTTAGAGCCCTTGGTACCACCTTCTACTCTACACTTACTCTACCAGGACCACCACGGACTACTCTCTCGGACAACCCTTCTCACTCAACGCAGCGCTCGTGAATAAGCTGGTGCCCCGCGCTTGGCTTTCGAGTGGCGCTTTAGAAATTTTGACTTTACAATTACGATTTTACGATTACGACTTACGACTCTTTAGCTGGGACTGGAGCACTTCTGAGTAGATGGTCTGAAGGGGCGCTATATAAATCCCTGAAATAAATTAAATGCATATTATCATGTATCCAACATCGTATATAATCATCGTAATGATGATCGTCTCCTCATGACTGTGAATTGTGTGGTTATGAACCTGTGGAAGTAGATGGTGGAAGGTAGATTTTAATTATAATAATGATATTAATTTGTTTAATTAATCCGGACTTAATTATGTAATTAATTAACAACAGTCTGGTATATGTTGTTTACCATTGTAGGGTAGATTGTGAGAGTGCGCTGCACAAGGACATGGAAGGCTACAAGGAAAAGACTGGCAATGACCACATACTGTTGAATCTGTCATTTAAGGTGCTAAACATCACGTTCAGCTTCAAATCAAAAAACATTTCAGACATCTTTTTCAGTCTGTACAATTTTTATTACCATTGCTTTATTCCACAAGGTTATTGAAACAAACGCACTAAGATACAACATGTGCAGTTTAAATTCAGAACAATGGAAATATATCTTCAGTTGACTTATTAAAAATCTTTTTTCTTTAGTCGTGGCTGGGCTGGGAGCGCCTCTGAGTAGTTTCTTGAAGAGGCGCTATATAAATTCTAATAATGAATGAATGAATTATTTAAGGAAGGAAGGAATCAAGAAATGATTGAATGGTCTTATTGAAATCGGTTGAAAGAATTGCCTAGCGGGTGCAGATATTTTTTCGTTGTTCACAGAAATTGAATAATTTTAATATTTGTTTATTCTGTTTTAGCCGAATAATGAAATATTAATATTCAAAATATACAGTATTTTTTTCCATAGGATACATATCCGTTTGAGCCGCCGTTCGTGAGAGTTGTCTATCCAGTTCTAAATGGTGAGAACATGCTGGATGGTGGAGCCATTTGTCTTGAGATTCTGACGAAGAAAGGATGGAGTGTTGCCTGCAGCGTAGAAGCACTCATCGTACAGATTTCGGCTACAATCGCCGCCACCGCAAGAATTGACTGGGGTAATTCGCAGGTGAGTTCTCTGTAATAATATAACTATCTGCTCAGTTCTCTTTGAAATGCAACAAATTCTCCTTCTGTCTGGTAGTCTCTTTTCTTCCTTTTCTCTTCTCAAAACTTGATTTTTCTCGTGGGGTCTTGCACATTGGGAGCACTTCTGAACGGTTCACCATACTAGAGGCGCTTGAAAAATGTTTGAATACAATTCAATACAATACATTCTTGATAAGAGGAGACAAGCAGTCATTTAAACTCTTGTGTAAAGGCCTGAATTGCATGATTATTATTATAACATCAATAGCGTTACGTAAATGAAGCTTGTTGCAGCTGTGTCTGTTTGTCGATTGCATTGAATTGCAATTGCCTCTATCTTGTAGAGGAAGAGCAGTGATTGTGTCGTTAGTGATAAGGATAATAATTTGACTGTAATATGTATTATAATTTGAGTGTACGGTACCTGTGATACCTTAACTGTGGTGTGCATAATAATTTAATTGGGATCTAGGAATTGTAGCCCAACAGTATTGATAGCAATTTATATGGTGTCATAACACAGCCATGCTATTTAAGGGTAAGCATTTTACTGTAGCATGTGTTATAATTTAAGTATAATAATTATAAATGTAGATCTCTTGAAATAATTTTAAATTTGCAGTATTGGTTTTATATGGTTTTGATATTTTTTTATTATCAGAATTCAAAGAAGAGGGCCGAGCGTTCGTTCGCCTTATCTGTTCAGGGCCACAAGATGTTTGGTAAGCTAAGCCCTCTTGATTGTTGTTAGTTCCTGTAACTTGATTGCTGACAGCGACTACAATGCTTGACTTATTATGTGGAGTTTGAGGCAGTTTCTATGTTAGGACTTTAAGAAAGTCCTTTGCTTGCAATTTCTGTGTACCACTTGTTGCTCCCAAACCCAGAGCCAATAAAAGGGGACTATACAGAGGCACTCCTAACTTTAGTAGGGCACAAACCACAGTTTTGATTTGAATAAAAATACACTTCTGTAAGAGTTCCTCCAATGATGATAAGATCAGATCAGATAAGAATTTTATTTAATTGACCAATTGCTAGCTACATTTTGGTGTACAGACGTGGTATGCAGGACCATGTCTTCTAGATGGTAGGACCCTCGACCTGGAATGGCCTCCCTTTTGCTCCTTATCTGGAACTCCTTCACTGGCATTCTTCTCTCATCTTAAGACAGTTTTATTGCCCCCTGGGTTTGGGAGCACCTCTGAGTAGTCCCCTTGAAGAGGCGCTATATAAAATCATTTAATGAATGAATGAATAAACGTACATCATCTATAAAGCTGTAGGAAGCAGGTGTGGTTTCCAGACCACTAGGCCCACACAGACAAAGATGCCATATGTCTGAAATACATTTTAAAAATATTTCTATAGCGCCCCTATAAGTTTACTAGACAGGAGTGCTCCCGATCCAACAGTGTCGAGACTTCTCGGTTGTTGGCCCGTCCACATGTAATGGGCTCCCGCTTGCACTACGCTTACTACCTCGGAATAATTTGCCTGCTTTCTACGAGTTGCTTAAGACCTATCTTTTTAGCCGTGGCTGGGCTGGGAGCGCCTCTGAGTAGAGTTCTTGAAGGGGTGCTATATAAGTTTTCGGAATGAATGAATGAATCTGTTAAAAAGGACAGTTTTAAGATTGCAATAGAAAATGTCAGAGGGAACCCTTGGCAGTAGGCGCAGTCATGGAGGTAACCATTCAAGATCAAAGGGCCAGCAACAGATAGAAGTACGCGTATATAGGACAAGAAGTTCGTCCTGCAAAGAGGAGCAAAGGGGATGACGAGTCTGGTTATACTGTGTGGAGTGACAAAAGTTCCTGATGGTTCAAACCAAAGTTGTGGCAATGCCATGCCAGTGCCAAAACCCTATGAAAGGCTTTGTTCCAACTCAGTGTCCAACAAAAATAATTCAAATTTAAATGAAGCGGTTTCAATTTATGCAGCATGACTTAACATGCTATTGGCCAAATATTTCTCGTTTCGTATGATTTGGTGTTCTTACAGCGAAACTTTTTCATTGCAGGCTACTCGTCAGGGAAGATGGACAGCTGACTTCGATACCAAGCAGCAAGCCTTCACTGACTCGCACGAATAATTCAAACAGAAGAAACTTATGGCTGAATCAGTTTTTCGAGTTTGAGCCCATCGTTATTTTCCGATTCAGTCCTTCCTTTTGAAACTTTTTCCATTCTCTATTAGCTCCAGCTGCAAAGGAAACTGTTATGGTTGGTAGGGAGATCGGTCGGTCGGTAATTCGGTCTGTCGGTAGATTGGTTGGTTGGTAGACTGTACGTTAAAAATTTCACAAAGCTGGAGAATTTTGTGCACATTATAAGCGATGACGAAGTCTTGTTTTATTATTGTTGGAGATTGTTAGACAGCTAAGTGTGTGAGTGCGTGCGCGCGTGTGTGTAACTGTGTATGTGTGTGTGTGCTTGGGAAATTCTACACAGAAAAATTGCCTTGAGTGGTTATAAAGTGGTTCATTTAATTTTGTTTGAGACAATGTAATAACTTGATCCAGACATCCTGTGTCTTAAACAGGTACACTAATTATCTAGTCTTTGGAATCTTCGGAAGTAAATTTAGAACACAAAAAAACAGAATATAATAATAGTCATTGTAACACTTGTTTATTTTTAAAACACTACTTGAAAGCTACTCATTTGCTTTACACTCCAGAGGCCTAAAGCCAATGAACCTGCCTTCGGGCAGAGAACTCATCATCATCATCACTTGTGTGCACATACATACATACTTGAAAGATACATGTAATAGCGGGTTGTTTACTTTTTACTCAACTTTTCCATTGTGGGTCCTATGTGGAATGACCTCGCCCTCAATCCAGGGTTGAAAGTGAGCCGGGTCTGTCCGGGTCTCAGACCCGGCATTAATTTTTTGACACTTGAATAAACATATCTAGCACCCTCTGGCCTAAAGAGACCCGGCAACTTTTGAAAACACTTTTAGCCCTGCCTCAATCTGTAGTATGTCGGGTGCCATAGTCATCCATTTGCTGCTGGAAGACTTCATTGGGGCTTTCATGCTGAGAGTGCCACTGAATAGCTAGAGCTGCCAGATGTGATTTGTAAATTTTCATAAGATACGATAACACCACGTCAAATTTTAAGAGACTCGGTTATCTGCAAACAAGAGAGGGAAGGGAAATGTTAGTTTAGATTTAGCTCTTAAAGTGTTGGAGCCCAGTGACGCATTGGATGCGTTCACTGGCATAGAGATCAGTGGAGCCGAGTACGATTTCCAAGCCCCTGCAGGATAGTTATTATTATTATGCCTTATTATTGTGCCTAGATGTCACTGTACGTCAAGGCAGTGTTTTTGGTTTCATTCCCACGAACTGCAACTATGCAGAGTCCAACCTTTTCTGTGGTGGACCCAGCTGTGTGGCATGGGCTCCCACGTACAGGAGCTACGGTACGTCTGCTTCCTGGGGCTCTTACTGAAGCCTTTTTAAAATCAAAAACTGCTTTTGCCGTGCTAGAGTCGAGAGCACTTCTGAGTAGCCTTTTTAAGGAAGCGCTACATAAATTCTGGAATGAATAGACGTGTTTTTAGGCTGCTATTAGCGACGGCATTGTAGGCTGTCTGTTTGTCTGTTGTTGTGTTCTGTTATTATTAGAAGAAGTGTAATCAATGTAAACAATCCTTTTATGAGATCACAGATCGAACCTCGACGAAGAGAATGCACAAGAGTGCGATCAGCTGAATAATAAATTGGTAGCGACATCTATCAATGTTTAAATGCAATGTTGCAGGCGGTTACTACTGAATGAATAATAATTATTTGAAGACAAACCTGGAGGAATGAAGATTAGATGACTAAATGCAAATGAATACCTAGTGCAAACAGCGATAAAACAAAAACTGAGTCTTTGTACATGTAGATGTACTATTTGCATGATTGATATTATAAAAATAAAAACAATTATGTTTGAAACTTATTGGAGTTGTCCTGCGGACTGACGTTAGCTTTTCATACGAAAAGTAAAAATAACACACGTCAGCCATTGCACTACTCGCCTCTGAAAATGTTCAAGCACTCAACTTAGCCGCTATAGTCTCGCAGGATTTTTTTACCGAAGTAGCATTGGTGTTTCAAAAATAACTAACGATTAAGACATATATTTATTTATAACACAAGAAAGAATGATAAAGTAAGATCGACGTTTATTTACATAATATAACCGAAAATGGGTAGCTTGCCTACCGAATGTTCATGAAGCGGTCATTTAGTATATCGGAGATATAGGCCTATAGGACGTTTGCTGTAGCCTATTATTAAGCAATTACTTATCTAGGCCTAATGGAAATCTAACGAGGACGCTAAACCTTAATATTCATAAAGCGGTGATTGATTAATTCGCTGCTGAAAAAACTTGTCTTAATCTGTTTGTTTTGTTTGTATGTGCACTTGTTATAGTTAATTCCCCTTCAAGCTCTTTACTTAGAGGCGCTCTCGAATGCAGATCGAGCGGACACTGCATCAGAGTTTCACGCCAGTGAAGGACTTGCCCAAGGTCCTTACGCGGCGAAGTGGATTCGATCCTCGAACCTTCCGGCTCCAAGGCAACGACGCCACCACTACACCACCGCGCCTCTATAGTAACTTGCTTCCTAAAAAGATGCAATTCATGCAAATAGGCAATTAACCGTGCAGGCTGCGCGAATACAATCTGGAACACGGTCGGTGTACGTGGCACAAGATCTCATTCTACACCGGTTATAGCCTAGATCCAGTTTTGCAACATCTAGGGCCTATGCACAGATATGTAGGCTACATGAAAAAGACAATGTAGGGTCACTGTGGTAGGGTGTCATTTTCTCTAGCGTTTTACAGTTTGAAATTGTAATGTTTTTAGCGTTCGGTCGGTAAGTATCGCCAGGGAAATTTCTTGCAACATTTTAATTTAGTAATTATTTTAGTAAAATTTGGATCGAACATATATCCCACGATAGATGTCGTTACGATATATATAATTATTGAAATGTGCGCACTCTTGTGCTATTATCTCATGCAAATGCGAGTAAACATAGCGCTTCTAAGTGTGCGCTTTTCAGCATTGTATTGGGGCACATAAATATTATGATTTCTACCACGGATGTGGACCACATAATAAATATAAGTGATGTTTTTTACTACTATACTTTTAATTAATTATTGATTAATTATGACGAAGACGAAGCCTCAGGCAATGCACAGGAAATCGATCAGCTGCTTCCAACCAAAGCACCAGATCGATCGTCTCGCATAGCTTGGATTGGATCATTGGCCTATGTCTGAATTGCTGGACAACTCAATGAGCTATCACTCAAGACTGTTCTTTTTATCTGTACTGGAGTGGAAAGGCAAATCTGAGTAGGCTTTCTGATGAAGTGTTGTGAATGAATGAATGTGACCAGATGTTTTCTTTTCAGCATGCATTTGGAAAGTACTCATTCAATTTTCCTTGTTTTGTGGTAAGGATGGTGCATACATCCATTGGTTAAATAGATAAACCAAAAAACATACTTAACTCCCCACTCGCTACCTTATTCACCCTTTTATTTATTTATAACATCAACCATTACACCAAAAACTTCAGAACAGACAAATAATCATAATTAATTCAATTCCCAAAATCACTTAACCGCTATAAGTAGATGCGATTATTCAACTAGATAAACACACATTCCTCAAGAACAGGTCTTTGTGCTTAGTTTCATTGACTAAGATCATTTAATACAATAACAAAATTGAACACAAATATTTATTTGTAACCACTTCAGTTCATATAGCAACTCATACATGCAAATCATTAGGAACAAAGTGTCATTGCCTGAATTATATTAATATTAATATTCACAGAATGGTACTGAAAGCCAATGCTTTTGTAACAACTTCAGTCTACTCAACCATTATCACTCACTTTTTTACAACAGTATTCACTGTAGTAAAAAAAAAAAAAACAGATGTAATCAGCAATCCGACCTGAAAATATGCAGTTCTAATTTAACTCGGATTCGCATTAAAGTCAAAACACTTGAAGTTAACAAAAAAATAAAGAAAATCCTTTTGCAAGTAACAATACGCTTCCACCTCCCCATAGCACGTATGTTGTTGCACACATAATACGCAAGTCATTTGCGCCAAAACATCCAAGGGATTTAAAGAGAGAAATAAGTTTTTTCAACCAAATAATATTTCTTCTTGTAGCAAATGAGTCCATCATTGAAGCCGCACTACTGCCATGCACTCCGTCTGGATAATATCCCATTGCTTTGAGTAAATGCGGGCAGATTATCAACAAAAACAAAATACAACACCAGATCATTACAAAAGACAACACAAAATCGGCCAACCAACACGCACTGCAAAAGAAACAACAATAAAAACGGTGAGTAACACAATGCAATCATTAGGTTATACTGCACAGTTGCATTGAGTAAGTATAGCCATTATTATGCCATTAGCAAATACACAATGAGACTTCAAAATAGAATCTAAGAAAATGCATGGTAAGTGTAAAGCAACCGGGCAATAAATCCCTTTCTAGCGAGGAATTTCGCAGTTGTGAGGATATGCCATAAAGAGTATAAATAGAGGGGGGGCGATGAAAATATAGCTTTGACCACCAGATCCTTCACATGTAAGGAAGCGACATGACAAAAGCTCTGCCAAATAAATTTTGATTAGTTACAGATCTATGGATATAACACACATGAGCATGTACTCGAGCAAGAATATCATGGGCACCTTCTAATCAAAACCCCATATACATGTAAATACGAATATCTTCACCTTGATCTCATAACACCACAGGGTTCCTTTGCTGAGCTTGCTCCCGATACGAAAGTCATCTGCATGGAGCTGATCAGCAAACCAAGGTAGATGTGCATCCATCTGAAAACATGAAACCATGATTGAAAAGAATGTGTTACAAATTGCCTACGGAAACAAGCAAGAAAGACAAAGACTTTTTTTACGGCGGTTGCAAGGCAACTTATTCCAGATAAATGTGGTGTACATAAGTTTACTGGCAACCAATGTCGGTTAGGCCCCAAAGTAATTACTTGTTTCCAGCAACTTGGCAGTCATTTTTCAATTTTTCTTATTTTTACCTATACATGTCTTAATTTGTAGAGAAACGAGCGATAAAGCAGGAAAAATATATGACTGGCAACCATGTGATCTACAGCCGGGTCAGAACTGTGGGGCGCTTTGAAGTTCACAGCTCTCATATCTCTGCAGCCTGTTTGTCCTTTTTATTTTTGGGAATAATGGGTTAAAGCCATTTATTTTTTTCACCTAAGGTTGGTAACACCAGAAACAAATGTTAATTTTACGGTACCCATCTGCTCCCTTCATCTTAGACATACTAGTGCTTGTGGAAAAGCACTTCAAACATGTCGGCACATTGCCATAACTCCTTGAAATAGCCGTACAAAACTTCTGCAGCAATATGTACAACAGACAGCAGTGCCAATGACTTTGATGCAGCTGTCCATTTTATATTAAACGTGCTACAGAAGTTAAACAACTGGTTCTGTAGACAGTTGCTGAGATGAAACGACGTCACGTTGCAAAATAAAGCCTTTTAGACAGCCATGAAGCAAACAATACAGCTGCTATTTTATGCACGATCACTGTTTTATTTTACCTACATTAGAGCTTTCACCTTACCTACTTACTTGACTTTGTTTGAGATATATCTCACTTTAAACTCCTTTGCCCTGACCTATAACTAACCTATCTCAACAACCTACTTCAGCACTATTAATTAGTAGGTTTCCACATAACATATTTAAGCTTGACTTGACCAATATTAGCATTAGCTTGACCAATATTGGCATTAGCTTGACCTACTTTATATATTTTCACCTGGCATACTTTAGCTATAAATTTGCTTCCAGGTCTATATCAATAACATCATTGACTTAAATGCATGTATGCAGCTTTCAGCCTGTTCCATCTCTACAGCTTTTAGCATGACCTACATTGGTCATTCACCTGACCTAGTTTGGCTTTGCTTCACCTACGATAAGCAACCATTCATCCAACCAACCTCAGTGGCAAAGGTGTTCGACTCCTTCCACCACTGCTTCTGCGCTGCCAGGTGGTGAATCCAGGTCTGCCACCTGGACCCAGCTGGATATTATCCTGGACCTGGTGCCTGGTCAGTTTCATACGAGCCGGGTCGACCTGGTTGGTCAGTCCTCCTCTCCACCCGTCCTCACAGACTGACCTAGACGGGAGTCCTGGCGTTCGAGGTCTGCGTAGACCTTTGTGCTCCTGTGAGGAGCGCTGAGAGAGGACTTGTCTTTGCCGCTCCTCCTGCAGTTTATTGTCTTCGTGGCGTGGTGCACAAACGTTCTAAACACAGAATATACACGAGATCTCAAGCAACGTACAAATTATAACAGATCATTCGTTTCATAGACGACATTTTACTATTTACTTATTTCTTAACCATTTATATTTTAAAGGAATATTTCTTCTAATATTTAATATAAAACACTTAAATATCTTATTTATATTAGCATTTAATGTTTACTTTGTAAGCAGATTAAGCACCTAGTATATTACAACATCAAAAGACCTCAAAGGTCACAACTTCATGCGGCTTAGAATCAAGCCAGGTACTGTTGCCGATAATTAATTCAAGTGCTTGGATTTTAGACGGACAGAAATCACGGTTTGAGCCGCCTCATCCAAGATCGTTACTATGTAAGGACCTTGAGACAAGTCATTCACTCACAGTTGCTCAGATCAATTTTCTGAACAATGTGCTAGAATACACATTCTATTTAAAATCAAGTAATGTAGTTCAAAAAGGTCATATAAAGTCAAGAAGAGAAGGTCTAATGAGGTCCAACAAAGCAAAGAGTAAACAGGTCAAATGTAAAATAAAGGATAAAAGGCTAAGGTCAAATACAAGGTTAAATAAAGTATAGAAGAGAAAGGTCAAATGTAGTCATAAAGTAAGATAAAGAAGAGAACAGAAAGTTCAAAAACAATTATAAGGGCAAATTAAGTAAAGAACAGACAAGTCACACTACACAGAGTGGTGCTCAATAGATGCAAGAAAGAAAAAAAAGAACTCAACATAAAATTAAATTATCTGAGTATAGACCGTAAAGGGTCGCTAAAAAAATGGAGAAATAAATAAATAAATTAAAATAAACAAGGCATTAGTAGATATGTCACAGCCACCAATTCGTAATTGGGTCAACAGATAGCAGATATAATGGATACACAACTTGAAAAACGTATATCATTTCGATATTGGTAGGATCATCATCATCATCATCATCATCCTCCTCCTCATCATCATCATCAGTTCCTGACACAAATCATTTAGCAGCGATGGGTACAAATAAATTATCTCCATTGCGTTATTCTGGAAAAACCTACGCAGCAGTCTCTGTAATGAACTTCTTGGTCAATGTTTGTCCCGTTTCAGCAAGCATTTGAAAGTCATTCTCTTTGATTACAGTTTGGCGCTGTCTGGTCGGGAACGCCTCTGAGAGTTTCTTTTGAAGTGGCATTATATAAGTTCGTGATTACAACCAAGTCCACTGTTGTCTATTGTTATGTCTCCATTGCATAATCTATCCAGCACAGTTTCTGATCTGCCTTTGTTTCTTTTTCCTTTGAACTCTTATGGAGTGCATTGCATGGGCGGCTCAACATCAAAATATGGACTAGGTGAATATCTTTAAAAAGTGGTGCTATATAAATCCTTGATAAAAGCAATAGAATCGGATAATGACCAGTACAGTACCTCATTCGGCGGCCGATCAGTCTCTGGAACATCCTTCTTATGCACTGGCTTCCACACGTTCTCGGTGGTGTGCAGCTGAACCTTTAGCTGTAGGGAGACCTGGCTGACCTTGCGTGGCAGTGGCTGTTCCTTCTGGTGGATCGGCCGGCGTTGCTGGGGCGCCCGTGACGGACCGCTGGCCACAACAGGGGGCATTCGCTGGGGAGGAGGGGTGGAGTTGCCCGGAGGGATGGAGTCGACAAAACTCTTGCGAGCAGGAGGTTGATGGAGGAGGATCTGTCTCTCGTTACTACTACGTACATTCGGCTGGAAAAGGAGAACCAAATAACAATCACAGGTGTGAGCAGACAAGAGAAGGTGAGACGCAGGGAATCAATCATTCTGTTTAACCCTTTAACGACCAGCATGTACCAAAACGCATTGAAAGCATGTAGCATTTTAGCTGATTGTTAAGGGGTTAAAGAAAAAGTTTAGCCATGATTTAATGTCATTACGTGGATCTCCCTGTCATCAATGATGAAAATGAATACTGTATGCATTTATGTAATGTATGTATGAAAAGATGCTTCTATTAATATAGCACATTTAAAGTACCTAATCATGGCAGAAGGCATCATTAAACGAAGATTATTATTATCAATAAGACAGTGCCACATATAAACCAAATGATGATGATGAATAATTATTATTATTATTATTTTATTATGATTATGACAATCACCGTAGTGAGGTTATAGTAAGGCGCTATATAAGTGTTCATATACGTAAAATACATACAGAAATACATACATACATTTATCATTATGATCACGATCATCGAACAAAAACATCATTCACGCTGCTCCCTCGTTTAAAAATCATTTCAATTTAATTGAAAGCTAATTGTAAATTGATCCATGAGAGAAAAGCGTCAAATGTCATGACGTACATTATCGAGAACGAATTCCTGAATGCATGGAAGGCTGGCCGGCCGCTGGAGTGATTCCGGTTCGAACTGGAGTTGGAGGAGGAAGTTGCGGTCATACTGGATACGACCTTGACCTGAAACAATTAAAACAAACCAAACAAAATGTACATGTGAAAGTGTTTCTGCAAGATCAACATCCTGCTTCTTAGATACATTGACGAAATAGCGTTAAAAATACTTTAACCCTTTGAACCCACCAGGCTGTATGTACCATAGCATTTATAAAGCACCTTTCAAGTAACCCACTAGGGCGTTCACTGCTCCAGCATCACAAGTTCAGACCACACATCTCTCAATGTTCATGCCAAAAAATAAACAATTGAAAACATCTGCCCTGTATTCCGCTAGATTCCCCCCCAAACGTATCAAGGTCCTCACCGTCTGTCCGCTGTTCCTTCGTCCTTGACTCCGCTGCGACCTTCATCAACTGGACGATGTCACGATGAGGCGTCGGTGACTTTACCCTACGTTGCGGTTGTTCTTCTGCGATCGAATCTCGATCTTCCATCTTCGATCGAATGCTCATCTGGAGGTTCGTGCGATTTCTGAGGCGCTCAGTTGATCCGTCTGATCTTCCAACGCCAATGCCGTTGCTGTTGTTGTTTGGGCTGAAACTACGATGACCACCACCACCAGTGTCGCTTGAATACTGTCGATTCATCGGCAAGGAGTAGGACCGACCCAATCTGGTGATCCGACCGAAGCGACGATCCTGTCCGCCACTCAACCACCGTGAAGCGCGAGATCCAATTTGACGGCTATTCGTCGTAACCATGGAAACCTCTGCAGAGCTGCTGCGTTCATACGTCTCAGAGGCATCCCTCGTTTCCATGACAACCGGTGGTGCCGCCATGATGCTAAAACCATCCGCGGTGGACTTGTGGTTCTGGACGCTGGTGTTCGAATGAGGACGTGCTTCCAACGAGGAATTGGTCGCTACAGGGTCTGGCAGATGACAAGTGGCAGGGGGTGAGTCTGTTTTATTGGCGGAATACTCCTCTCGAAAGCCATCATCATCACCATCATCGAGTTCAGCGTGACTTTCGAAGAGCGTTGTCGAGATCACTGTTTCGTCTCCCTCTACCGTTAAGTCGGGCAAGTTCGAGACTTCAACGTCAAATGCGTCTGAAGGGAACATTTCCGACGAAGGCAGATCTTCTTCGTCCGATGCTGGCGCTTCCAGCATTTTCATTTCCACATCCACATCGGTCGCTCGGCTGAGTGCTATGACTCGCGACGGCTCACTTGAAAGTTGGTCTGTCTGTTCTTGCGATGCGTCTTTACCAGCGTCGTTTGTCGCAGACTGTTCGTCATCGTCTGTGAGAAGACGAGTAGCAAGAGACGAGACACGACGAGGGTCATGGAGTTGAGGTAAGGAAGCAAGGGATGGAAGCAGCTCAGAATAATCGAGATGAGCATTGGAAGATGATGATGGGGGTGGGTCACGTGGGTGCGATGGGAATGAAGTGGGATCTGGAAGCAGATCAGGAATGAGACGGGCAATGGTGGATGAGCACGGTGGTTCGTGTGGTTCTGGGAATGAAGAGGGGCCTGAAGATGTGGAATCCTGCTGGTGGGATAACTCGGATGATGCACTCTGTGATAGAATGGTAATTATTTTCTTTGCTTCCAATTTCACAAAATCTTCGGCTGCTGTGCCGAGATTCGCTGGTTCTTCATTTGCCTCGAGATATGTCTTCGTGCGATTAGCACAAGAGGCAGACACCAAAGAGTCACTGTCAACAGCTGCAGTGCTACACACTGCGTCATCATCACACGTGCCAACAGAAGCCAAGACAGGGTCAGTGCTGGTATTAAAACTGGTGACAGACATGGCGCCAAAACCATCACCAGACATGGCGCTGTAACTCTCACAAGACTCACGAGCCACAGAACCGGCATTCGAGGTCAGTGATGCGACGAGGTGATGCTCCTCCGACTGACTGCGACTCAACAACGACAACGAGCGTGACTCCAACGAGTTACCGATGACTCCATCCGACATCTTGACGTCTGGCAATTTCTGCGGATATGTCGAACCCATGACACCCTTCGCCGTCTCGAGATTTGACGACGACTTGCCACCGTCGACGGTCGACTTCTGGACGTCCTTCGACTTCTTACGACTTCGTGACTTCATGACGCTGGACGACTTCTCAGCTTCTGGCGAAAGCACGTTGTTTCCTACCGGCTGGAAGATCATCCTATTCTCAAGTGGTCTGGCGTATAATTCCTGGCCACACGTTGATCCACGTTGCACTTCTGCCTCGTAATAGCAGTTCGCAACTCTTGGGTCGTTGCTTCCCATTGGCAGGGTGAGCATCGCGGCAACTTGAGCAGCGAACTGAGCAGCGACAACGTACGTACCACTCAACGTCTGAAAAAATAGCAAAGACTCAATGTAGAGAAAATGCCATTTGAAAAATTCCCAGACTAATCATATCTGCTACTATCCACTACCTCGGAATAATTTGCCTGCTTTCTACCAGTTGCTCAAGACCTATCTTTTAGCCGTGGCTGGGCTGGGAGCGCCTCTGAGTAGACTTCTGGAAGGGGCGCTATATAAGTTCTCGGAATGAATGAATGAATATCGCCTTTAATATATAGCGATTTTGCAAAATACTTAAAAGACGCCATCTAGTAAGTATGCGAATACATGCATAAGCTCACACACATATATACGAACATGTAGACATACGTAACACTGTAAGGACATAAAGGTAAGATAACATACACAGGTTACACGCATCTAAAGAAATCATTGCGTCCAGAAGAAATCATACAATCAAGCAAACAAATGCAGATTATAGAGTTCTTATATTTCAGACTAGTGCAGATATTTAAAATATTTTGTAAATTTGTGTCCACTACGCTCAATCACTAGGTGACACAAAATGCAGAACACATGTAGTAGCCGTCCCGTCTTCATGTGTAGATCTAACGCCTTAAGACATGCTTCACAAGTGTTCTGAAACATCATTAAAGTTACATTACATTATATACATGGTCACTTATATGGCACACATTCACAATGCACCGGAGTGCAATTCTGCAATAACCTGCTTTGCACTTGCAACCATCTCCACATTTGTATAGCGCCGTTACCCCACAATCCTTCAGACATTCATAGAACACTGACACTGTGGGGCGCGGTGGTGTAGTGGTGGCATCGTTGCCTTGGAGCCGGAAGGTTCGAGGTTCGAATCCACCTCGCCGCGTAAGGACCTTGGGCAAGTCCTTCACTCACAATTGCTCAGCGCTTCAGCGTGAAACTCCGATGCAGTGTCTGCTCTGCATTCGGGAGCGCCTCTGAGTAGAGAGAGCTTGAAGGGGCGCTATAACAAGTGCACATACAAACAAACAAACAAACATATCTATAGTCTGAATTACCTGATACTCTGTTTCCGTGGCGACTGTCACTGTTGTCGGGACGACCGGAGAAGCATGGCCTCCCGTGAGTTCATCAATGACGTTGACCCCCGTCTTTGGATTGATGATCTTTATCATCTTCTTCTCACGCTTCATTCCACACAACTGACTTAACAACGGCATCGGCGTTTCAACCATTTGGGGAAGATAGTATTCGGGACCTGTAGCAGATTTAAAAGAATTTCGCCAAGTCATTAAGTCAAATACTAATTCATTACATCAGTCAGAAATTCTTTAGCGACCAACTCTAGAGACTAAGATAATGGACTGCAATTACAGATAGAAACAGCAGAGACTCATAAGTGGTGCTCCTAATTTAACAGCAGAAAACCATGATAGACCGGAACAGTTTTCTAGCACGTACAGAAACGAGTATTAAAAGAAAGATGAATGAGTTCGTGTCATAAGATGCTTGCCAATCCATTACAGAGAGTTGAACAGACCACAGCAAACAAAACTTTTGTTCTGCAGAAGTTAATGCTGGGAAATAACCAGGTCACTCTGTGCAGCAGAGCAAAGAAAATTACTTTGCGGCCAGTATTAACTCATGAATTCCCACCGGAATTGTTTCGATACCTATTGGGTTAATCGGGTCACCCGCGACCCGATCCGGCGGGAAAGAGTTAAGAAATGGCATCTATTCTCTTCATGATCATTGTCATCAATTAGGCTGAAATTCAAGATCTAAAATTCAGAGACCACAACACACAACTTCCAAGACAAGCATTCACATCTTAATCTCAATACATCTGTGCATTGGCCAGCTAAGACCTCAAACCGGAAGTGTCTTACCTTCTGCCGGAGGTCCTGGCATGAAAGGCTGATAGCCAAATGCAATTGGAGGGTACGAGGAAGGAGGCAACGACATGTAGCAGGGCGATGGTGGAGCAGGAGGGTGTCCATTGCATCCAGAATACTGTAATAGGAATAAAACAAATATATTAGTGTACAGACAGTGGTGTCATTACGGGGGATATGCAATGGGTGCTAGTCGCGGTGGTGTAGTGGTGGCATCGTTGCCTTGGAGCCGGAAGGTTCAAGGTTTGAATCCGCCTTGCCGTGTAAGGACCTAAGGGCAAGTCTTTCACTCACAATTACTCAGCGCTATGGCGTGAAACTCCGATGCAGTGTCCACTCTGCATTCGGGAGCGCCTCTGAGTAGAGAGAGCTTGAAGGGGCGCTATAACAAGTGCACATACAAAAAAACAAACCAGATGACGCCTACAATAAGTTCAGAGGGTGACAACAAAAGGCAATATACAGGATTATGCATTATAATTATGCGTCAGAGTATCAAAAGTAAATAATTAGTAGTAATGTGCGACCTGGTGGCGGACCGGTAACGCGTCCGCTCACAGAGCGGAAGGTTGCGGGTTCAAATCCGGGTAACGACCTTGGGCAAGTTGTTCACGCACACGTGCCTCTGTCACCAAGCAGTATAATTTGGTACCGGCGTAAGCTGGGAAGTAAACAGCAAGTCCTGCGATACACTGGCCCCGTGTCCAGGACCTTGGGATTCGTCCATTGCTGGCTCAGGGCTATGGAAAAGGAGATGAGCGCCTCCCTGTGTTCCTCATGGAACGGGATGGGACTTTACTACTCTATAGTCTGGTACAAAATGAGGTACATTAGCTGACACCATAAGTTACCACATAGGATGACACTAACCCTAGCATCACCAGTGTTACGAATGTTGTTAAAAGCAGCTGCAGAAAAAATATGATTAACTTCAAAATAAATACAATGTAACTTTAACTGTTGGAAACTAGGTCACTACATAACAAATGACTGAAAATGACTGAGATTCATGAGCAAACGGATTGCTAGACCACTTCTTTTAATAAGAACTGATAATCTGACACCAAATATTAATGGTTCATATATTAATCCCAATCAAATCAAGTATTGACAATAATTATACTACAATAACAACAAGTCTAATGATTAGACGATGATGATGAAATAATAATAAATTGATCAGGCTTGTTAGGGGCAGTGCTAAACTAGGGTCGGGAGCGGTACTGAATCTGTGAGCGGCGCTATATAAATGTTCAATTACAATTACAAATACATGAAGACAATATGCTGCTGCTGCTGATGATGATGACAAAAACAACAACGGCAATGATGATGGGTGTGGTGGAGGTGGTTAAGATGATGAAGAAGTTGACGATAATGATGATGATAATCACACAACCTGGTAGGGACCCTGTGGATTAACGAGGGTGATGATCTGGTGCGGCTGGCCATGTCTGTAAGTTCCAGCGCCCTGGTGGGGGTACATGTTCTGAATGCCATAGATGCTGGGGTTCGGTGCTAACCCCATCAGGTGGCGTGGTGTTCGAACGCCCCCAATCGTCTGTGACAAGCCCTGGCGCGACTGATCTGCCATCTGTAATGAACAAAACGTCCAACATTATTTTTTTAAATGCCACTAGCTTTATATAGAGCACATTAAATAATTCACCAATGTGTGCATTGTGCACACTTTTCAATGTATTTGAAAATTGATATAAATGCATTTTAAAAACAGTAACACATAATTAAAAAATGAAATTTAGAATAAAATTTAAAATAAAATGTTATTTAGAATAAAATGTTTTATGCTGATTTCTTAATGAATGTTTACCTGGCTTCATTTCTACAGAACCTTGACTCAAACTATACAGTTTCATTCTTAGTCACCATCAATTGCTGCCTTGTACATTTTTGTAGGGTGCTAAAGTAGACTAGACTTAAGTGAAGATAATTATGTAAACTGAAATGGTTAATCGGCTGCAAAAAATTGGGTAGTATAACTCTATCATCATAACTCATTAGATTTAGGGGGCAATGCTAACACTCTGGCACATAAGCGGGATCACTTCCCAAAAAGTCGACTCAATCTTTCATTCGGGAGATCGCATTCAATGACTGCCATAGATATTCAACATCTGCAATTTGCTATCATCCGTTCAAAATATCACTAATCAGTATGAGAATTGTATGAAAACAACTGATTTATACGGAGTTGGGAGTGTGCATTGAAGACTTTACCATGGGGCCATAAGATCAGGGGTTGAACCCCTCAAACCCCCGGCAATTCTTACCCAGACTGTAATCATACTGCGGTTTGAAATTAAACGAAGATATAATTATTATTATTAGTGTACATTGTAAATATACCTGGCCCGCGGAACGATAGCACGGTTGTCCTTGCATGGACTGATGCATGGCTACGATCGAGTTCAGGATCCGTAGTTGGACTCAGACCCACCTCACCATTCCGCAAACAACTCGTATCCGAACTGCGACGCACGTCTATTCAAACAGTTCGTCTGCTAAATCCTCTACAAGTCCTAATTGCGTTTTGATCGATTAATTAAATAACTCGCCGTTCGAGTCAACCATTGCTTTGCTCAAACTCTTAGATCTTTCCTGTGATTAAAAGAACCTTTGCCATGTACAGTGTTACATATCATACAATCCGGTGAAAAACATTCGTCAAATTTAAATCTTCGAAGTCAAGATAGTTCTAGCGATCTCTGCAGCTGTGTATACTACTAGAAAAACTGATTGATTCAAAAGTAATTTCTACAATTATTCAGATTTTTTAATAATAATTACAATTCGTTTGAACAACGTTCAGCAAAACGAAGGATTTTCTAAAATCGAATGTACGCGCCACGAAACCGAGGCTAAGTAAATGACAATTATTGCATTGAGTAGAGTAAGATTTGCCATACCATTTTTCCGGTATCTCCATTTGTGTCATTATTGAACAAAACTTCTTGAGGCCACATTCATTCATTCATTCGGACATTTATATAGCGCTTTCATTTCAAAATAATTACCGAACTCGCATACTACACGCATGAGACGATGAGACGAGAGAAGGATTTTATGCTTCATTTGCTGTCTTTCAGCGACGATTGTACCGTTGCAGTGCTACGTGTTTTGCGATAGGCCCTAGTTCGAACTGCTCGTTGCTGTCAATTTTTATTTTCCATTTTGATCGCTATAATAATTATAGGCTTACAGTCGCTACACCGTCTTAGGGCCGTGTTTTGACTTTCGTCAGGCGTTCAATGCCGTTCAACCTTTCCTGCATGCAGGCCACAATCAAGGCCGTAGCTAGGGGGCGTCTTATTTGTTTGAACCCACCTCCCAATGGAAAATGTAAAAATTATAATTTTTACATTTTCCATTGGAGTTGAAGGGCGAGTCAACAGTGCATAGCGGGTGTCGAACCCGTGCCATTCTGATTAACTTGCCAGCGTGTTGCCGTTCAATTAATTATTCGTTTGATAGTTAATTATTCGTTTGCAGTTCCTTCCTGTAGCGTTTGAATTCTGCTGATGACCCCTAGCCTATTAGCCTATAGACGTCAAAAAAGTATTCAGAAACGGGAGGGGTAGGCCTATAGTTTTAAGTAAATACAAATTGTACAAACACACAGGATATCGAGACTGCAGGTGTAAGGCGCATATGCTATGCTCTGAATTAGCATGTCATTGCTATTCGTACTTGCTATAAACGTGCTACCTGATGCTAAGATGTGCTCGAACTTAACAGCTGGAGTATGTCCTTGACGTATTTTGGAATACTCAGACAAGTGCCTTAATTGGCCTCGTATCATTGAACTCCTTATCCGAAGAATAACACTCCAACCTACGCTCATATACATACATTTACATATATATATATACATGCATGCATGCATACATACATACATACATACATACATACATACATACATACATACATACATACATACATACATACATTTGCATACATACATACATACATACATACATACATACATACATACATACATACATACATACATACATACATACGTACATACATACATACATACATACATACATACATACATACATACATACATACATACATACATACATACATACATACATACATACATACATACATACATACATACATACATACATACTCACACATACATACATACATACATACATACATACATACATACATACATACATACATACATACATACATACATACATACATACATACATACATACATACATACATACATACATACATACATACATACATACATACATACATACATACATACATACATACATGCACACACTTTCGCTGCATGTTCTACATATTGTATGCAAACGTTCCTCCGTTCCTTCGTTGTTCCTTCGTTTCTTCATAAATTTTTTTTCGTTTCATCACAGCATTTATCTAACACCTTTCGTGATATGTCGACACATAAGTGCCCTCTGCCGAAACCAAGCAGAAGAGACCGGTCTTTTAAAGTGGCGTCAATTACAGCCGGACAACACTTGACTCAAGTGAAGGATAATTTATACTTTCACAGTAGAGAGGTTTATCATTACCTCATAGGTTGTCTAGCAACCAAGCTCAGACATGAAAGGTGAAAGCGTATGTACATTTGTACATGTACATGTAATTTTTGGCATATGCAACCACGTGTTTGCCGGTCTATTGGAATTTATTTTTAATAATTATATAGCCTACATCTAGACTATATGAGCCTATATCTACGCATTATACATACACACACACACACACACACACACACACACACACATATATATATATATATATATATATATCTGTAGATGTAGATATGGATGTAGATATAGATATGGATATAGATGAAGATGTAAGCCTAGATGTAGATATAGATGTAGATACAGATATAGATATAGATATGGATATAGTAATAGATACAGATGTAGATGTAGATATAGATATAGATATAAATATAGATATAGATATAGATGTAGATATACATGTATGTATAATTGTATATATGTATCTGTGCCTGAGTTTTTAAATACAAAAATCGAGCGGATGAACAGTGAACAGTGATTGTCTGGTCTATCTTCATTGTCATTCCTATAGACAATGATTATTATATAATACATCATCATTGGAGCGGTCCCGAGCAAAGCCAAACTACGTGGTGGAGGGGCTGTACCGTCAGACACAGCCAATCAGTAATTCTTCATTAATTCATTCGTTCGTTCAATCGTTCATTCAATCATTTGCTCACTCGTTCATTCATTGTTAACTTGTTATTTATTTGTTCGTTCACTGATTCATTCGTTCTTTCAATGGTTCAGATATTAGTTCGTTCATTCGTTTGTTCATTTGTTCTTTCGATGCTACTTCATCCATTTTGTCGTTCGTTCGTTCGTTCACACATTCATGTCTTATCTTGTTCATTCGTTCGTTCATTTCTTGCCTCGATCATTCGTTCGTTCGTTCATTCGTTCTTTAATTCAGTCGCTGACTCATTCGTGTTTTATTTCGTTCATTCGTTACTTCATTAATTTCTTGCTTCGTTCATTCGTTTGTTCATTTGTCTGTTCTTCAGCATGTCTAGCCTATTTGTCTGTTGGTCAGACTGTTGCTGTGTCGGTCTGTTGATCAGTCAGTCAGTTGGTCTGTAGGTCTGTCGGTCATTCAAACCTATTAATGGTAACTAATTATACTGAAAAATCGGGTTCAGATTTAGGTCATTAGGTCAGATTGGGTCCAAAAGTATAACATGTAGGCTACTAGAGAAACATAAGTTGTGCATGGATATAAAATGCAGACACACATATACATGTATACAATACATGTAAAACGTGTACATGTAGGCCTATACATGATATGGCTTGTATGTGTTTGGCCTGTTTACACACACTCCCACACGCACACACACAAAGACATTTATACATGTAGGGTCTACTATTTTTTTATCGTGCGTGTTTATTCTAAAATTAACATGCTACGTTGTAGTGTAGTAGGCTAATCTAATAATTAACAAACATAGGCTACTACAACACACACACACACACACACACACTACGCACACACGGCGAAGTTTATTTTATATGCATTTATATTATGCATGTATAATTAACGCTCAGTAGCAGTCTAATTAAAGCGAGCTCTTTAGCTGGAAGGTCAGCAGGTAACGTGACCTGCATGGACTAGATTTCAATGAAGTGTACAAGTTATTTGCATTTCACGCCCTCCTACATCCGCGTGGCCAATGCGGATTGCGTTGTCCTTCTATTCCTGCGGCTAATTTATTTACTTATTTACATATACGATGAACATGCGTAGCCTACACGCACAGAGGCCTACATACAAATACTATAGACGTACAAGTACACGTAGAATTTCATACGCGTTCAAACGACTTGTACAAGGTCGTATATATCTAGTCAATCTCGGCTGACCTGTGTTTTTTTAAGAGTATCAATGGTTACCAGGCATTGGTATTAGGAGCCCCCCGTATTTTACTCTCACTCCTCCAAGCCTAGCTACTCTGTCTGTCTCGCTCCTCTGTCTGTCTCTATACTCTCTCATTGACTCTCTGTATGCCCATGCTATTGTCTCCCTCTCTTAATTTCTACCTCTCTCTACCTCCTCCTTTATCTCTCTGTGTCTGTCTCTCTGTGTCTTTCTGTCTGTCTTTCTGTCACTTTATAGCCTGCGTCTGTCTGTCTGTCTTTTTGCTTGTATATATCTCTCTGTCTGACTCTGACTGTCTGTATGTTTGTGTCTGTCTATCTGTTTCTGTCTGCTTGTTTGAATGTCTCGTGCTCTCTGTATCTTGTCTGTCTGTCTGCATATTTCTTTCTGCCAGTCTCTGCTATGTCATGTCTGTCTCTCTGCCTGTCCTTGCTAGCTTTGTCTAACAGAGTATACATTTAGGCTACTCTGTCTATATTTTAGTTTTCCTCTGTCTGACTGTGTTTCTGTCTGTGTATGTATCTGTATCTGTCCATGACACTCTATATCTTACGCAACACTATATCTCACTCCTTCCAACTCTAACTCTGTCTGTCCATGTCACTTTATAGCCTGCGTAGCTCTATGTCTCACTTCTTCCCACTCTCTCTCTGTCTCTTTGTCTGTATGTCTGTCTGCATCTCTCTGTAATAACCATACTCTGTGTCTCTGTCTGTGTCTTTGTCTCTGTCGATCTCCACAATTCAGTCAATCACTCTGTCAATAACTCCCTCTCGTTGAACCTTGTTACAAAGTATAATTCATGATAAAGACTCCACTCCCGCTGAACGTATACATGTACATATAGACCACTTATTCGGCCTAGCACAGTCCTTGCGCATAATATATATCTGGGTCAAACGCAGACACAGCCAACGTGCACGGTCGGCGTCGGGTTCAATGGACAATTTTCAAACCAATTTCGGCAAATCAAGCATAGAAAACGAGGCCCGGTTTTCATTCGGGTCGCATATAGAAACTGGCTAAGTAGTAGACCGTTTGCATTGCGAATAATATTATATACAAGGTCGTTTTCGTATGCTAGTGTGTGGCATGATAGCATACACGTTGGGCTCATATTGCCTTATATAATAGGCGAATGGTTTAACGCAACCGCAAGTGGATTTCGAATTCGGCGCTTAGAGGCACACCGAGGTTTGTGACTTTTACGTCTGTCTTGGGCAATAATTTATACAGAGCCTGGTCAAACTGTTGTTTTTTGCGGGGGGGGGGGGCGAGATGAGCTTATAGCGAAGTAATGGGCATTTGCATGGGTTCGACGTTGTGTCCGTGAACCTGAAAACATTGCATTTTCTTCAGATCCTATCCTGATTCTTCCACTTCCCCTAAAATCCCAAGCCGTTTCAACTCTAAACATCATCCATCCTATAGTATAGCCATATGTCTAACTGCTCGCCTCAATCTCCGGATCTTGACCTCTGCCTATCTACTTTCTTTTGACTAAGCTGGTTCCCGCGACCTGGCTTTTGTGGGGCTGCATGTAGAAGCTCCGAATTTACGATTACGATGGTCGAAGTAACGGCGTGGCCCGAAGAAGTTGTAATTTGGCGAAACTTGTGCTGTAATGGGCTGGAAAACTGGAGAAGTTAATGAATCGAGCTAATCGCAAAAGGCGGTTGTGTTGTGTGTATCGTAAACTGTAATTATTGTCATTACTAACTTCTATTGCGCCAGAGTTTACTGTACGCGTCATTAACCCATGGCGCACCACACGGCAATCGTAGAGCAAAGCCGTCACTTCAATAGAAACTCCTTAGAGGCGCTCCCGACCTGAAACCAGAGGATATTGACATGCTGCTGCTTTTGTTTAGCGGGATCACTCCCTTTCTGGGTGACCCTTTCTTAGTGATCTTTTACCTGATAGATGATAATAACTGGTTAGCTCCTTATTTCACTGCACACTCTTATTTTGTATATTTTTTGCTGTTTTGATTTGTTGATCACTGTGAATAAACAAGATTTGATTTGATTTGTATAAAGGAAATTAGCGCCTTCATTTTACTTAGCCTCGGCACATCAAGCAAGCACCTGTATGGTGTACGGTCGATGTATTCATTTTGTAGCCGACTTCAACGGAAGTTGATTATGAATCCCGTTGCAAAATCTGATTATCAATCAGACATAGAAAAATATAGTTTTTGAAAAATAACAATGAAAAAATATGTTTTAACCGGTTGACTGACTGACTGACTGTCTGTCTGGCTGGCTGGCTGTCTGTCTGGCTGGCTGGCTGGCTGTCTGGCTGGCTGTCTGGCTGGCTGGCTGTCTGGCTGTCTGGCTGTCTGGCTGGCTGTATGGCTGTCTGGCTAGCTGACTGATTGACTGACTGACTTTCAAATGACTGTAATTGAATGAATGCTTGATTTGTTGAATCTCGCTCGAATATTATTATCGATCGATTGATTGATTGCACGCTGTTTGTTTGATTGAAGGGGTCCGATGATGACGTCACTTGAGTACGATCGAGCGTTGGAAGAGCAGGCGAGCGCACTGACGACCTGTTCAATATGCACAGACATCTTCAAATACCCGAAAGTGCTTCCATGTAACCACACATTCTGTCTCCTTTGTCTGCAACGACACCATGATTCCACGAACAGCCAAAGATTGGTCCCCGTGTCCAGCTTCTCGTGTCCAACGTGTCGCAAGGTATGCTATGTTCCGCGTCACTCCCTCGACCAGCTGCCGAACGACTTCAAGGTCGACCAGATCCTCGACCTCGTGAAGGCCATGTCAAGGTCGAGGGCGTCATCGCTGCCGTCGCAGAAGAACACCGACGTCCACGGCCAAGGTCACGGTCAAGGTCAAGTACCGCTGTCGGAGTGCGTCGTCTGCCGGTCAGCTCGTGCCGTGGCCACCCCGTCGGAGGTCTTCTGCGTCCAGTGTGCCAGGTCCTTCTGCTCGGCCTGTGCAGACCATCACGCCAGGACCCCAATCTTCCACGGCCACACCGTTGTTCCAGCCGCCGGCTCCGTTTCCGCCGGTTGGAAGTGCCTTCTACACGGCCTTGAAATTCTGTATTTCTGTGAACTTTGTGACGCCCCAGCTTGTACCATCTGCGTGCTTTCCATCCACGAACGCCACTCCATCTCCGACCAGGGAACGGTCGTGGCGAATCTCCGCAGCCACCTGGCCAAGTCGTTTGAAAGGCTGAAACAGCGCCGCGACGACTTCACATCTCAGCTGGAAGAGGTGTCTCTACTCAGGCAGGAACACGTTCGGAATCTCCAAGACACGGAACGCACCGTGCTCCGGGCTTCGCGAGAAGCGTGCCGGCGGATACGAGAAGAGGAAGAGCAGGCGCTGACGGATGTGAGGTCCTGCAGCAAGGAGAAGCTGGAAAGGATGGACAACACGGAGAGGCAACTGTCCGTGAGGCTCGAGTCGCTGGCGGGGCTCTGCCGATCCCACGCGGAAGTGCTGGCCCTGACAAACGCCAAGACCTTCTTCGATTCCTACACCAAGCTGGCAGCGGACCTCGGAGACGGAGTGGAAGTGGGCGGAGCAGCGGGACCGGAAGTGGAGCCGGCGCTCCGTGACGTGTCGACGTTCGTGGCGCGAATCCAGGTCCGACTTGGAGAGGTTGAGAAGAGGGTGATCGACGTGAGGACGCTTTCGAGATCACCCCGTAATGGGCTGGACGGAACGCGGACCTTAGAGGCGGAGTCGAAGAGAACGTTGACGGTGATGACTGGTAAAGATGCGGAATATCAGCGTTTACCTGATTCAAGTTCAAGGTCGAGTCCATCCAGTGAACTAGGTCAAGGTCAGGGTCAAGAACAGGGTGAAGGGCAAGGTAAAGGTCAACGTCGAGGACGAAGGGAAGAATTTCTTAACCCGGTGAAACGCAAGGACTTCCACATCAGTCACAGTTCGATAAGTACCGCAAGCAGCGCCAATAGTACCAGCAGCAGAGACAACAGAAGCCGTACTAACAATAGCGTTGGTACGGGTAGTAGCTGCGGCACCAACAGTAGTACCAACAACAACAATGCTACTGTGAACGGTAGCAGCAAAACTTCCACGAGTAGCACAGTGGGCATTAATTTGAACAGCACCAATAACGGTGAAGGCAGTACCCCACGCAACAACAATACCACTCCTACCAAAAAGAGCAATCACAGTACCACGTATGCCAGCAACAACTTCAACAACAACAACAGGCATGCCGTTGAGCGATCAAAGAGTAGTCCTAGAAGCAACGGTAACCACAGTACCAAACCTACAAGCTCCACTCGAAGTACCGACCGTACCAACGGCACCCCTCAGCTACTGTGGGTGTCCGAAGAGTTCTCTCGCTGCACTGACTGTGCCTTCACTTCCAACGGTCAGCTGGTTGCCACTGACTACGCAGTGGCCACCAACCGTGTGAAAATCTTCTCAAGCGGCGATGGTCGATTAGTGGACACGGTTGACAGCTGCCTGATCGTTCAACCGTGGGGTCTCTGCTACAACGAGTCAACTTCGTCCATCCTACTGACGGACCAGGGCAACCCCTCAATCAAGACGGTTCGCCTCGGGTCATGTTCGAACTCTCCCGAGGTTCGTGTCTATCCCAGCCGCTCGGCAAAACCCAGTGGAATCGCCGTCACCCGAAGCGGGGATCTCGTCGTAACGGACACGGGATCTCGCGGCGGGTTCAAGGTCGGCGTCTACTCGATCGACCAGTGTCGTATGACGAGGACGAGGGAGTTCGGTTGCCATGGCGATGGCGAGGGAGAGATCTTACGCCCAAACTTTGTTGCAATTGATCATTGCGATCGCATTGTGTTATCTGATTCTGAGAGCCATACGGTGAAGGTGTTTAGCTTGACCGGTCAGCAGTTACTCAAATTCAGTTCAGATTCGGAAGGGAAACGGATGTCACCGCAGGGTCTGGTTATTGACAACGCTAATAACATACTTGTTTCTGACCAGGCAGTTGGGGGTGTGGTGAGATACTCTCCTCAAGGTCATCTGTTGGATACCGTGGTTCAGACTTCGGGTCTTCCGTTTGGAATCTCCGTATCGTGGGAATCGAATCTGCTAGCAGTTGCAACCAGCAGAGGTCTCGAAGTGTATAGACTATGATGATGATGATGATCACTGCCATACGTGATCACTCTAGTTCAAGCTTTCATTCTTCTTCAAGTTCTCTGCCCAGGGGCCGTCCAATTGCACCACACCTCCCGATATTGTGCGTTCTCCTAGTTTCCTGTAGTCTTCCATCATCATAATCCAATCCAACAGCATCTGTTTTTTTCTTCCTTTTTGTTCAATTTCTCTACGCAGTCCGGGGGCCATTTCGAAGTTCGAACGTCCAATGTCGCCACTCCTCCTTGATGTTGTGTGTCTTCCAACAGATTCCTGTTCCGGCCCTGTACCTCATTTGGTCTCTGCGTGTGGAAGACGCTCTCCCATCAATACCAGAGCTCAATTTCTAGCCTGTAGGCCTATTCCCTTATTCTCATTTGCTTTCCTCGAAATCTATGTCTTCTCTCGTGGCCTTGCGCACAGGGAGCGCCTCTGAATGGCATAGCCTACCTTATTATAGGAACCTTATAAGTATTTTAATACATACAAAAAAGGATTTACCGTGGATTCGAAACTAAATGAATTAGCTCCTGATTGAAATGGATCCTATGATTCCACGATCAAAACGGACAAGTAACGAACAAATGGATCCACTTGTGATCGAAATGGAATGAGACGGTCTATAACAGGTTTGATCATTATGGATTCACTCCGGATCAAGACGGATGGATCGACCAATGATCGAAATGGAATTGGATCGACGCATGATGGAAATGAAATCTCTAATGATTTATGTGGATCAACTCCTGATCAACATGGATCAATCCAGTGGACCTAATGATCATTGATCCACGGTTGATTGGAAATGATCCATTCATGATTGAAAAAGGAAAAAGGATTAGCCGAAAAATGGCTATTAATCCATGCATGACGCTGATCATCTATTCTACATGTACAGTCAGAAGTAATGTATGATCTGAAATGTCAGGTAATGGATCATCTGAAATGTTAGATAATGTATGATCTGAAATGCTAGGTAATGGATCATCTGAAATGTTAGATAATGTATCATCTGAAATGCTAGATAATGAATCATCTGATGTGTTAGGTAATGGACCAAAATAGAGAAGATGACTTATAGTTAGAGCGCTGGAACATCCAAGCAGCAAAAGAATCAACAAGGATTACTTGCCCTTCATCGGAATTGATCCAAGTGACTTCAAAATGACAAGGTGTGACGTAGCGCTTGCCAAATAGGTGCTTTTCGATATAGCAGGAACTTAGTATTTATAAAGTAGCACAACGAGTAGCGACTAGCCATATTTTGCCCTTCCGCTTCTTTTGTAATGAATTTCTAATTTATTTATGGATCTATAGTTTAATTGCAATAGAAGAATTGACTGGCTAATAGGTTATAAATTATAGGCCTACTCATGATTTACAATGTAGTCTAGCCTATGTCTGTAGAGACTGCAGTAGGAAAAGTAGCAAAACTCTTGTTGAACTTTCGAACAATCGAGAAAGGTGATCACAAATAGGCAAAAAGATTATTATTTATTGAACAACAGTAATTGCAAGAGAAAGAGACAAGTTGTACTGATTTTGCGTTTACTGCAGTCTGCAAGGCGTTTTTAAAGGAATTTTTAGAACTGCATGCCTAACCCTTTCTTTCCCTTCTCACACTCCATGATAAATTACTTCCAATCGGATGACAATTACCTTTTTACTATTTGTAACCGTGCAGAAGTGCTTATACAACTGCATAAATCCCGCTGAACTGCACATTTTGGGTAGAAGTGCACTTCAAAAAGCCCTGCCATGGTGTGGTTTTTCTAGTTTTTGTTTCGCGACTTTGTTCTATGATAAAAGATGGTTAACGTAGCTCTCCTCCTTTCTCAGGCTTGGAACTGGCACTAAAACAGCTGTCAGATATAGTTTTGCAGCTATGCCTTGGTGTGTCTTTGAGAATCAGCTTATATAGCGCCTCTATAATATGGTGTTAAATGCATAGCCTACATCTGCGAAAGACTGGTTGTACCCTGTTCAGAATGTTCAATGAAATGCTTAAACACTAACAGCAAGTCGTAATCGTTCGTATACATCTCCAGTTAGGGACAATGATAATGTTCTCCGTGAGTTCGTTCATGATAGGCATAGCCTACTGGCAAATACAATCTGCGCCACAGGCCTCGTCTATTTGAACCGAACCAGTGCTGGTCAAACAAGCGGTCAGAAACAGAATGCGTGGACACCGTCTGCAGCATGACCGCCCAGGTACACTTCAAGCCCTAGGTGGTCATTATAAATTATAATAGCCTATTGTAGTCATAGGGGGGGGGGCGAAGGTGGGTGGAACGGAAAATCCCGAACGGAATTTCTGCGCTGTCGGGATTGAACACCGATCTTTCCATCTAGATATCAACACGATGTCGTTAAAACATCATTGGGTATGGATGGAGGCACAATAGAACATGCACTAAGCGTTAGAACGCACTAAGCCTCTAGTGAGTGAGTGAGTGAGTGAGTGAGTGAGTGAGTGAGTGAGTGAGTGAGTGAGTGAGTGAGTGAGTGAGTGAGTGAGTGAGTGAGTGAGTGAGTGAGTGAGTGAGTGAGAGTGAGTGAGTGAGTGAGTGAGTGAGTGAGTGAGTGAGTGAGTGAGTGAGTGAGTGAGTGAGTGAGTGAGTGAGTGAGTGGGTGGGTGGGTGTGTGGGTGAGTGAGTGAGTGAGTGAGTGAGTGAGTGAGAGTGAGTGAGTGAGTGAGTGAGTGAGTGAGTGAGTGAGTGAGTGAGTGAGTGAGTGAGTGAGTGAGTGAGTGAGTGAGTGAGTGAGTGAGTGAGTGAGTTGGTGGGTGGGTGGGTGGGTGAGTGAGTGAGTGAGTGAGTGAGTGAGTGAGTGAGTGAGTGAGTGAGTGAGTGCGTGTGAGTGAGTGGGTGAGTGAGTGAGTGAGTGAGTGAGTGAGTGAGTGAGTGAGTGAGTGAGTGAGTGAGTTGGTGGGTGGGTGGGTGGGTGAGTGAGTGAGTGAGTGAGTGAGTGAGTGAGTGAGTGAGTGAGTGAGTGAGTGAGAGTGAGTGAGTGAGTGAGTGAGTGAGTGAGTGAGTGAGTGAGTGAGTGAGTGAGTGAGTGAGTGAGTGAGTGAGTGAGTGGGTGGGTGGGTGTGTGGGTGAGTGAGTGAGTGAGTGAGTGAGTGAGTGAGAGTGAGTGAGTGAGTGAGTGAGTGAGTGAGTGAGTGAGTGAGTTGGTGGGTGGGTGGGTGGGTGAGTGAGTGAGTGAGTGAGTGAGTGAGTGCGTGTGAGTGAGTGGGTGAGTGAGTGAGTGAGTGAGTGAGTGAGTGAGTGAGTGAGTGAGTGAGTGAGTTGGTGGGTGGGTGGGTGGGTGAGTGAGTGAGTGAGTGAGTGAGTGAGTGAGTGAGTGAGTGAGTGAGTGAGAGTGAGTGAGTGAGTGAGTGAGTGAGTGAGTGAGTGAGTGAGTGAGTGAGTGAGTGAGTGAGTGAGTGGGTGTGTGGGTGAGTGAGTGAGTGAGTGAGTGAGTGAGTGAGAGTGAGTGAGTGAGTGAGTGAGTGAGTGAGTGAGTTGGTGGGTGGGTGGGTGGGTGAGTGAGTGAGTGAGTGAGTGAGTGAGTGAGTGAGTGCGTGTGAGTGAGTGAGTGAGTGAGTGGGTGATCTTTCTTAGCACGAGACAAACGCTCATACTTTACAACAGCTATTCATATAAGCCTACAGTGACTGTAATGATCTATCTATCTATTAAATATCTGTTTGTCTGTCTGTATCCATCTATCTATATATCCATCCATCCATCCATCCATCTATCTATCCCGATAGGGCAGAAATTCCTTTCGGGATCTATCTATCTATCTATCTATCTATCTATCTATCTATCTATCTATCTATCTATCTATCTATCTATCTATCTATCTATCTATCTATCTATCTATCTATCTTTCTATCTATCTATCTATCTATCTATCTATCTATCTATCTATCTATCTATCTATCCATCCATCTATTCATCCATCCATCCATCCATCCATCTATCTATCCAGATAGATAGATGATTTAAATCGACAAGGGTGACCGGGGTTTTGTCCGGGGATTTGGCCAGTAGGTTATGCCCTACACTCGGCAAGAATATCATTAACTGGAGGAAAATTCGTCGCCAGTTCCCTCGCTAGGTTCGCTACTGCGCGCTTTCAAACACGCATTGGAGGAATTTTCTATCCTGAGCGTGATTTGTAATAATTTTTCCATTCTGCGTGCGTATGCTTGTCTGTTTGCCCGAGCACGTTTGTGTTGTTGCTTGCTTTAAGCTACAGATTGCTCATCAGAGTGTTCCAGAAGGGAACAAACATAACCCCCGTCCCCAACAACAACAACAAACCACCCACCCCACGGAATGTAGGCTAGTCTAGAACGAGGCTTATAAATGAGGCCGTCCCATAAAACGCACCTCAGTCGCCTGCATGCATCTTTAGAAGAAGAGAAAAATTGTGGCATTGTGAAAGTAAAGTTACTGCAACTCAAGCGATCATCACCTGAGGAGTCGTCAACATATTTCATCAACTGTGTTGAATTAGCAGCGTCTTCGTTTGTCGAAATTCGAAGGTTGGTTTGCTTTAGAAGTTAAGATTAGCCTATAACTCGGAAGTGAAGCGATAGAGTTAATTGCGAATTGATAGAGGTCTTAGGATTCGATTTTTTCTCAAGCATTTTGTTAAAAGTAGGATGACCTAGTGTACTTTTTCTTATTGACTGCATTGTCAGTTTGTGCAATGGTGTGGGTGGACCGTAAGGGGCGCGGTGGTGTAGTGGGTATGTCCGTAGCCTTGCAGCCGGAGGATCGCAGATTCGAATCCATCTCATGCTGACTCGTAGGGACCCTGAGAAAGTTCTTCACTGGCAGTTGCTCGGGGCGTCAGCGTGAAACTTCTTTGCCGTGTTCGCAGTTCGCTCTGCAGTCGGGAGCGCCTCTGAGTAGTGAAAAAGCTTGAAAGGGCTTCTATAGAAATGGAGAAATAAATAAATAACGATATGATAACATTTTGGTTTCGAGCAGGACTTAAAGTGTGACGGCGTTCAGACGCCTATTTGAAACCTGAATGTAGTGCTGCTATTTGTTAGACTAGCATGGCCTGGAAAGGTCAAATGCGTCCAGGCACTTCTTTGTCTACACTTTAAGCACAGGGTTTGAGCAGACCCACACAGAGAAAACAGACAGATGGACAGAGAACAAACGGAGACAGCCAGCCCCTGCAGACAGACAGACAGACAGACAGACAGACAGACATACAGACAGACAGACAGACAGACAGACAGACAGACAAATGAACAAATGTTGAGATACTGAGACGTATGCAACTAAAGACATTGAATCTGCCAACAGAAAGAATATGTACTTGCATATAGAATCTTCTGAAGTAGCGCTACATAGATCTAAATGATAAATTTTAGTGTTCATGTAGCGCCACTTTAAAAGATTCTCTTGTTTGATGAGTCTGATCCTGAGCAATAGCATGTCTCTCCGGGGCGCTATATAAATTCTCTTGATTAGCGACTTAATAACGTGTGAATGCAGCGAGATTCAAACGCACAAACTTGTCCTAAACTCATGAGAACCTTTTCCTGTAATGGAATCTATGGTTTGAACGAGAACTTGATGAGTCACTGCACTGTTCTGTGCAGTGTGCAAACAAGAGAATCTTTTAAACAATTGAAGGGTTCTGGGAAAATACATCTATAGACCGTCCACCCAACACTTGCCTGTTTTCTAGGGGCCGAACGCACTGGGAGCGCTTCTGAAAGGCTCTTGCTGCAAGAAGCGCTATAATAAATGGTCAGATACATGTACATTGTACAATACAATACAATACAACACATTCATTCAGAGGGACACGCCTATGCATTGAACATTATACGATTTGGAATAATTTACTATGGAGGATGGAAAGGAGAAAAGAGGTGGTATGCAATTTTTAAATTCTTTAAAGAAGCCATGAATACGCGGGTTAGACATCTGAATTAGGCCTACCTTTCGACCTAGGCCTACTTAGGTCGTCTACCTGAAATGTAGTTGTTGCGAACTTGTTGCATTGAACATGGAAAATATTAATGGTTTAGAAGAGATTAAAATTCCTAATTTTTTGGTTGAATGCAACTGTCAGAACTTCCCGAACTTAATTAAGACTGGCATACTGCGTGTTTACAATTTTTAGAATTGACAGTGACCCGACACGCACACGAGATAATTTTTTACTGATTCTTACTCCACACAATGCTCTGTACGTGGAAGATTCTGGGTAGGAAGAAGAAACAAAGGCTGGCCAATGCAAGACTACATTGTAGGTCCACTTTCGATGGACATCGCTTGGACTAACACAAATCGTAATCGTAATCGTAAACTCGACATTTCTAAAGCGCTACTAGAAAGCCAAGCGCGGGGCACCAGCTTATTCACGAGCGCTGTGTTGAGTCAAAAGGGTTGTCCGTAAGAGTAGTCCGAGGTGGCCCGGGTCGAGTTACCATAGGATCAGAGGGGCGGAGCAGCTACTAAGGTGGTTGTCGTCTGGGCCGAGAATTGGACGGTACAGGATCAGATGAGACGGGGTAAGAGTAGGGGAACAACGGACTTGGCCAATGACCCAGGCCAATGGAGATAATTTTTCCGTACACCGATGCCGAGAAACGGCCGGAGTCGGAGGCACTGTTGATGAAACCTGCACGTGCTGTTTACGATTGTATTGTTCCGAGTGCAGGTTGACCTACAGGCTACCGACCGACCCAGTTTGTCCGAGATGCATAAGAAGGGGCAGAAAACTAGGCCAACAGCCAGGGCCCAGATGTGTGTGTGTGTGTGTGTGTGTGTGTGTGTGTGTGTGTGTGTGTGTGTGTGTGTGTGTGTGTGTGTGTGTGTGTGTGTGTGTGTGTGTGTGTGTGTGTGTGTGTGTGTGTGTGTGTGTGTGTGATCCATGCACGTTGTATATATATATATATATATATATATATATATATATATATATATGCATCTAGGTCACTGGAGCAAAGTGCAACTCGAGAGGGAAACACCGGTCGGTCTGTGCTTTCATTGGATGACGGAGATATATAATTTCCACGGCGCAGCGGAGAAACATGGCGTGGTTGTTGTTGTCTGGGGGTTATGTAGGACCATGGCGCAGGTCAACAGGACTTCGGCCGAGATAGACTGAGAACGAGACAAAGAGGCATGCAGACAAGCACACTGACAGTCCGTGGCAGACTGTAAGAGACAGACAGATAGACAGACAGACAGACAGGCAGGCATGGATGGTGTAGTGCAACCAGACAGATATCGATTATTTACGCATTTGAGAATGATGCACTGGCGTGCAGAACACAGTGGCCCAATTATTGCATACATCGGGTTATAGAGCACTCGGTTCGTAAGCCGATGGTGACCATGTGAAGATATTTGGAGATTTGATGCAACTGTTATTATTTCCTGAACATTATCCCCCCACGGACAAAACCCCCGGACATTATTCTCCCGGGGTAGGACATTGCCCCCCAGTCCATGATATCATTACCAAAAAATGATGGAACAAGCTGAATATTGTAAGAATTATATTTAAGGTTGATTCTCCGGCAATAGTACACCGCTGACCTTAAATGACGTGGTACTCATTCAAAACAGAGTAACAGAGTCTCCTCTGACTCTGTATTGCAAGAAATTTTCCGAAATAAAAGTATATACATGTACATTTTTCTTGTTAGTAAGTTGTTACATAATCTGGGAACGTAAACTAACCGTATGGCTTGTTCATCTCTAAACTTGATGCAACTGTTACGTACGCTGAACGAGGGAGACTTTATCTCGTGGACGGCGGAATTATTCTCTCCCCCACGAAGACTTTATTTTTCAGAATATACTCTCCGGGGCCGAATTTATTCTGGAACAGATCCTCCGGGTGTGGAGAGAATCTGTTTCGAAATAAAGTCTCCGGGGAAGGAGACTTTTAGGGGGGAGACTCTGTCACAATTGTTACGCAACTCTGCATTGCTAACTTACTTACTTTCTGTTCCGCTTGAAGGCTTTCGTTCGTCATGGCTTCAATGTGGAGGAATGTAAGTTGTCTGTTACGTCAAACGTCAGCCGTCCGTGGCTTCAGAACATCTGCTAAGAAATTGGAAAATGTCAGAGCTGATGGTAATTCATTCATTCCTTCGTTCTTTCGTTCGTTCGTTCGTTCGTTCATTCGTTCGTTCATTCGTTCGTTCGTTCGTTCGTTGGTTCGTTCGTTCGTTTGTTTGTGTAATTTTTAATAAATTCGTTTGTTTACTTATTCATTCATTCATTCGTTTGGCAATAAAATTAGTTAATTAATAATTCGTTTATTCCTTCGTTCATTAATTAATTCGATCGTTCGTTCATTCGTTAATTCATTCAATAATTCACTTGCTCATTTGCTCTTTTATTCGTACACTTTTTGCGTTCATTTGTTCGCATTCTTTTTATTCATATTTATAGGCCACTGAATGTTGTCCGTTGTGTAGGTCGGAGATATGATATCCGTAAATGAGTATTTCATATTATATGTGGGCCGCACACCGAAATCAGCATTAAGTCGGAGATTACACATCAGAAATATTAGGGAAGTAAGCTAAGTATGTTTGTGATTTTTTTAATTTAAAAAAATGTAAGCGAAACAAATTTGGGGAAAATTGTTTCACTTTTTTCAAAAGACATGTTGCTTGCTAAACTATTTTAATGCTCTCCATATGCATATTATTAATTTAACTAATTAAATTTAATAATTAATTAATTTAATTGGATCACTTCTTTCCTCAGGCCTCTATATCTGCGGTTAGAATTAAGCTATAGAGCAATAATTTTTGTGTCATTTTGATGCCTGAAACAAGGCATCTGAAATGATGTATCAAACTCAATATGTGTAGCCTAATCTCCGACTTAATGCTGATTTCGGTGTTCGGCGCCACATATGGTTCTTCTCGAAACATGGACTGAAACCTTGAAACGGAGACGACAAAAAGGATATGATAAAAAAAATCAAAGAAAATAATTACAGACAGTAAATAAGTAAATAAGGATGCATGTCAAAAAGTAGGAATGGAAGAAACGTGACGGTAGATAAAATAGCAAAAACCGGGATTTGCTGGCAACAATAAGAAAAAAGCAAGAACGTTCTTTACAACTACTGAAATACATGTAGGCTAAACAATTGTGTTTTCCTGATAGATGACAGAGGACAATGAAGTTCAATAAAAAAATCCATAAACGCCAGTCATTTACTGGCCTTATAGGGAGATGATGATGATGATGATTGACGACGACGACGACGATGATGATGATGATGATGATGGCGACGACGACGCTGATGATGATGATGATGATGATGATGATGATGATGATGATGATGATGATGACGCTGATGATAAAATGATTGCTTTTTCTAGCTTCTTTCGGAGAGACGCAACGTCCGACGAACTTTCAGAAGAAGACTCTAGTATGGGCCAAGATGTATAAAAACGCGAACGATATTCCAGAAAGAGTTAGGTAATAAACGTACACTGACTCGTACTATACACGCAATATACGCAGACAGACAGACACTGTATCATATCAAGAATTATCAGTACGTCGGCCGAGAATCAGGTTGTTCTAACTGAAAGAATGTTGTTTTCGAGAAAACGACAGAAGTATATTTGTACTTGAAAATGATACATTCAAGTAGCGAGTAAGCTATCAATAAATAGCTCTGGAGAATCAGCATTTTTCAGCCACAATGTCCCCTGTGTTATTTTTTGTGTATTTTTTTAAAATTCAATTTTGGAGTTATATATTGAGATAGAACAACATAGCGCTCAATATGCCTGGCTAAAAATAGGGTCGGCCGCGTTTCACGTGGACATAGAACATGCTAGTCCGTAAACATACTGTCAAAGTGGATATAGAACACTATAATTCTGGGTGTTTTTGGTACTTTCGAAATGTCTATGAATGTTCTAACTTCATGTGGGGATAGAGCAAGCTGCGCCAAATTCAACAGTATCAAGATGTCCCAACACATAAAAAGTGGAGTTAGAATAACCTGATTCTCGGCCGACGAGTAGTCCTATCGCCCTCCACCTTTCTCCAGGTTTGGGACTGGCAGTGCCAAAGTACGTGCAGTTACAGAGTTATCGTTCGAACTCCGAATAACTTCCTTACCCGTCCACTGGTGACACTTTATCCAGTTCAGCATTGCTTGCTATTAACGAAATAATTCCATATGCAGGACTGGTGTTGTCACAGACCAGTGGATTGTGCTTAGGTTTGTGCCAAGTGTATCTGAGTATAATAATTTACTGTAGTGTTTAAACCAAGGCCGTATACAGGGGGGTGTTTTGGGTGTTTGAACACCCCCCGAAATGAAAAATGCAGAAAAAAATCTATTGCATTTTTTAGTTTGTGATGCAAAAAAGCATGGAAAAGCCATGAAAACACCCCCCGAAACGAATTTAATTTCGGTCTGAAAATTGAAGTTGATGACTAAAAAAAGGTCATCAGAAATTTTGGTAGATAAAAATGGAAATTTTTCAGGAAATTCATCCTCCTTAAAACTTAAATCCTGGCCGCCACTGAAAACACCCCCCCCTCCCCGAAAAAAAATTCTGGCTACGGCCTTTATTCTGTAGTGCCACTTAGTGTAGTTTAGTGTAGTGGGGCGCGGCGGTGTAGGGGTTATGTTCGGTGCCTTGGAGCCGGAAGGTTGAGTTCGAATCCACCTCAATCCGCCGCGTAAAGACCTCGAGTGAGTCCTTCACTCGTAATTGCTGATTCGCCTCGGCGTTAAACTCCGATTCAGCGTCCGCTCTGAAGTCGGGAGCGCCACTGAGTAGATTTTTGAAATTTTATGGGGCGCTATAACAATTGCTCATACAGACATCATAGTGTGTGTACTGTAGTTACACGTGAATAAGCGTGATCGCGAGTATAATGACGTTTTTTTTGTTTTAGCAATGACAAGCTGAAAAAGGCACAGCGTGTCTACTGGTCGGGTCTGCTTTTAGCTTTCACGGCTGTCGGAGGTGCCGTCTACTACCTCACGAGTCGCAACAAGGAACAGATTGAAGAAGGTGTTAAGACCGTTCGCGAGAAAATACCCGCCGTAGCCAAGTCGATAAATCTTGATGCCAACAAAGATGGCGGAAAAGATGGCGGAAAGAAGGCGGATTCGGATAAGCAAAAGAAATAACGTTCTTGCTTCGTTTAACCAGGGCTGGCGTTTGGGGGATTCGGGGCCGGGGCCATCGTTTATGCCCTGCACTGTTAGAGGCACACAAACATGGTCATTGGTCAATTATAGGGGTCTCATCGGCCCTCTGTAATTATTCGTTGACACCAGCCCTGCTGTGAATATAAACAATGGAGGTTTTCTTAATGACATGGATACATTGGACAGTCGTTGATGATTGTAAGAAAGAGTTTGAATCGATTTCGATTCCTGACTTTAAGTTCTCCTCGTCATCGTAGTCTCGTTTTGTTTCCTCTTAGTTTGATTTAAAGAGCGTTTAGTGACTTTAGTTAGAAATTGCTCTGCTTCAAAGTTGGTTAGTTAGGCCGACCGAAAGACTTCGTTGAAATCTTTCGAGTGTATCGTGGACACGGAACTTTCTCTAATGGAGTTTTTCTTTTGAAGATATTTTTTTATCGAGTGTACGTAGTGGTTCATGTGCGTTTTTGTTCTCTGCCAATTTGTCTCGATCTCAAATATGAGTTGTTTTTGTTGATGTTCAAGAGGCTGATGTTATATAAACTAGACATTATTCATTTGGCGGAGGGCCACATAAGGCCTTATTTCCTGCCGTTTGCGATTCAGCCAATCTGAATCTATCAAATGACTTCTACAGCGCCGACCGCCATTATTTATTTACTTACTACCCGGGGTATTCAGTTACTAATTTACTATTAATCTATTCGCTATCTATCCATGATCCATCCATTCTCCACACATCAATTCATCCATTCATCCGTCCATGTATCGTATCCGTTTGTCTGTCTGTCTGTCTGTCTGTCTGTCTGTCTGTCTGTCTGTCTGTCTGTCTGTCCGAAGGTGATCTTTGACTTCCATTCTTTTATCAGACCATTCAGTCATTCAACCATCCATCCATTCGTCCGTCCACCCATCCATTATATATATATTATATACATGTATATAGACCTACATTTGGAAAAACGTTGCAGGAGCGCTATATCAAATTCTCAGTAAAAAATAGTAAACTCTGTTTATCATACCCAATTCAAAGTTTATCATAGGCCAACCCCAGCCCCAGTTATTTTTCCACAATTCGCACACTGCTTTTAGCCTATTTGAAAGGTGGAGGATCAGAGGGGTCGGGGTACTAATTTCCCGATGAGGTGATGCTTTACTGTTGAGAAGAAACCCGAAACGTTGCGAGTAGGGAAGCCCCCGATGAAGGTGGGGTGGGTGATGATGTGAGGTGAACCGACAATTTTGTGAATAAGGGGGGATTTGGATAGTATTTGTGTAGGCAATATTCATTCTTGTTTATCTGTCTGCGTTTATTTATGTCCGTTTATAACTTTATATATCTGACTATCTCTAGGCTATGTGACTGTTTGTTTGTTTGCATATGCACTTGTTATAGCGCCCCTTCTACCCCTCTCTCTCTACTCAGAGGCGCTCCAGAATGTAGAGTGGACACTGCATCGCAGTTTCACGCCGAAACGCTGAGCAATTGTGAGTGAAGGACTTGCGGAAGGTCCTTACGCGGCGAGGTGGATTCGAACCTCGAACCTTCCGGCGCCAAGGCACGACGCCACCACTACACCACCGCGCCCCACTGCATGCCTTAGTGCTTTGTTATTGCAAGCTTAATTATGCTGCTAAGTCTCCGATACTTTTGCCGAATCCTGTCTTATCTGTCTGTCTTTCTGTCTGTCTATCCATTGTATGTATGTGCCTGTGTCTTTGTATCTCTATCTCTGCATGACACCAAGACTAGTGGCAATGGCAACGAAGATAGCATTTCAAAGCATCCTATTGTCAAGCAGTGAGTACAATAGGAGCACTTGTTCAAACCTCTGTCTAATAAATAACCGCCCATGTATCTACTAGTTCTACAAGTACCAGAATGCGAGTTGAACACTTTAAGCATAGTTTTCCCATAGGCTACCTACCACTCACCGTCAGGCGTAATTATTGTACTGCTGCTTAAAGCACTGAAGCGTCGTATGTAGGCTATAAGCTTAATAATAGCCGTTACCAAACGTTGCGTGATACATGTTTTCTTCTTCATTGAGTCGCAACTGTCACGAAAGCGCTTGTTTTTTACGCCGACCTAGCGCATTCTTGCCGCTTTTGTGTAAACATAGCGCATACGAAGGCTTACGCAGGTTCAATACGGAGGCTTTTAGTAAATATATAAAGAAATGCTGTAAGTGGCTGATAATATTATATGGATAGTTAATCGACTGTGACGGATTGTTGGCAGGTCACTGTCATTGTCATTTTGTCGGTGAACTGATAGTGACTGGCAGCCTATACTGGTTTACGATTCACAGTTTAACATATTTTGTTATTGAAACATACGCAGCGGGGCGGGGCTGTATTGTGGTTTTTCGGGATTGCAAGGGGCGGACAAGTCACAGGAAGTGTGGATTGAATGGAAGAGAACACTGTACACACACGGCTGGCAGGATGTTGAGAAGTATTGAGATCGAAAACGATTCTGTAAGCGACGAAGAGTTTTCTACAGACGAGCCAATTGTTGGTATGTTTCATCGGAAATTCGTGAGAGATCGCATAGAAACGCAGGGATATGGTTTCCAAATAGAGAATGAGGAGCAGTCGGATTTCGATGCCTCGAACGCATATCTCCCGATGGACCGGGAACAAAGACAGGGCTGGGATTTCCATCTGTCCAATCGGACTTCAAACTGGATCCACACTCAATCCCATCGACCAAAGGGAACTTATTCCGCCCTCGATGGGTGCCCGAATGACAGCCGTTACCTGGTGGGTCTAAAAGACACGAATGTGAATCAACAACGACACCAGCGTGCTTTGGAAACTCGACCGGAAAGTGAAAGGGATCATTCGTGTATCCATGATACCAACTTGGTCTGTAACTGGCTTCCGCTTTCAGAGAAGTTCCGTCGGCAGCAGAGCGAACCATCATCAAGTCGGGACAATCCGTTTCTTCCTGATGAAATCTCATTTCTCGCTCAGCATCCGGGGACCTCGGATAGACTTAGATCAACGGAGGATGGATTGACTTCCACTCCATGTCCAGTCCGCTCCAGAGACCGGACTGGAACGACTCCACAGCATCCGGTCTCCCCGTACAATGGATCGTGTTTGCACCACTTTAACGATTCTTCTGTGGTCACCCAGGGCCAGGTTGTCAGCATTCAGTTACAGCCCGTTGGACTAGACAGTGGAAGCGAAGGGGACTCCGGCAGGGATTCAAGGTTGGTGGGAAAACTGGGAAAATCTAATCTAAACTAATATTATTATACACTAATCTAATCTCAGTTAATTATAATCTGATGCAATGGCTTCTATAATTATTGTCGTTAAAATTATACACAAAGTCTCAATTTATGGTCACTTTTAATGAATCCTATGCAAAATTTGTTTTGTGTCTGTTCACCCTCCCATCCATTCACCCATTCGTCCGTCCGTCCATCCATTTGTCTTCCCATTCCCCACTCACCCATCTATCCATCTAATCATCCGCCTACACATACATCCATCCGTCCGTCTTTCCATTCCCCAGTCACCCATTCATCCATTCATCCACTCATCCACCTAAGCATCCATTCATCCAACCATTCTGCTTTTTCTCCACATACTCATCCATCCATCCACCCATCCACTCATCCATCCATCCACCCATCTACCCATCCGTCCGTCCATCCACCCACCAAGTCATTCGTTTATTGATCTATCCACTCATCCCTCCACCAATCCATCCATTCACTCATCCTTCCATCTATCCATGCACTCATCCATTCATCCACCCATCAACTTGTTCTTTCATTGATCTATCCACTCATCCAACCAGCCATCCAACCATCAATCCACCCATCCATCCGTCCTTCTATCCCGACCACACATCCATCCATTAATCCACCCACCCATAGCCCACCAACAACCAATCCAATCATTATGTCCACTTGTCTTTGCCCTTCCTTCTCTCTGTCTTTCTTACTCTGGCATGCTATGTAATCACTGACTGTTCAAGAATGTGAAAACCTCTGCCACTGGTTTCACTCTGCCAGTGCCAGTCCCAGGCCTGGATAAATGAGGAGGGCGAAACTAATCATCTTTGAAATAATTGTGGTGTCGTTGATCAGCAACAAGGATGTGAATGATGACTCAGGTCGTCAACTATTCTGACATCTTGCGATCATAATATAATTTACTATAATATTATAATAAATTAATAATAATTCAACGCAAGAGCAAACGGCTTAGGGTGAAACGTCTAGTATTTAGGTCAGGCCAAAGGCCATCAAAGCAAACTATAAGCACGTGTTGATTTATTAAACACCGCTTGAATGTCGTCAATAATTCAAGCCATGAAGTAGTTTTGCTGTGTAAAGCTTTCGCTTCAACTAAGCAAACCAGGAAGAGACGTATCTATTTCTTTTTACAATTGAAAACAACCTCGTGTACAACCATAAAAGAATATACATTACAATGATGTATTCTAGTAGGGTTTAAAGGAGGTTAAATATATTGTATTATATACATATTTTGTAGGTATGTCTGTATATATAAAATTATATATATATAATGTAGGCCTATATGTATATACATAACGGCACTATATATATATATATATATAATTATATATATATATAGACATGAATATAGTATAATGACGCTTGAAATACTTATCGACCTTTCTGGCTTGCGTATATAATATACCATATACAGTGTATGTATATATGTAATTATAATGTTATGTATAGGCCTATGCAATTGTGTAACTGAAGTCACTTGTAGGCCTATCTCTAAGGCGGGCGACATTTCCATTGCAAACTCCGTCTTGCTTGTGTGAACATCCGAACGAATGAATGAACGAAAGAGATTTTGTAACTTTCGGGCTCTCAATAATTCCATTTGAAAAATTGAATTGAATTGAATTATTATGTTTGATAGGATGATAAACGCCCAGTTGACGCCGAGAGAATTCAGTTACGGGTGTTCTCTGACTTGTAAGTTATGCAATAACTTATCATCATCATCGCCGTAGTCGTCGTCGCCATCATCATCACCATCGTCGTCATCGTCATCATCATCATCATCATCATCAACAACATCATCATCATCATCATCATCTCATCGTCATCGTCATCGTCGTCGTCGTCATTATCATTATCGTCGTCGTCATCGTCATCATCATCATCATCATCATCATCATCGTCGTCGTCATCACCAGCATCACCGCCGCCACCACCACCACCACCACCACCACCACCACCACCACCACCACCACCACCACCACCACCACCACCACCACCACCACCACCACCACCACCACCACCACCACAACTACAACCATCTGACCATCATACAAATGGTCGATAAAAATTTCACTGCATCATTATTATTATTTCGTTGTGTTCTTAAATTGAATGTCAGTTGAAAAAGAAGCAGAGGTTTTTGACGATGACGTCTCAGCAGTTCCGGCTTTTCAGACCATGGTAACCGGAAGGTCAACGAAAGACTCTGGAATCCATCTTTCAGAGGTAAGCTCGACTGAAATCCGCAAAAACCACGACACAAGTGACATATAGCGACCCAGATGCTTCAAGGTGTCATGATGTGAAGAAGACATGCACAGGCTGGTCAGGACAGACCAGTGGAGAGAGTCGGAGGAGAGAGGGAGGGACACATACGGGCATTGACCCAGGTTGTCCTTCATGCCTCTCTTCCAGTATTCTCTTCAATCAGACAAGGTGGTCTAAGTGGTCTATAGGTGCTCCAAGATGTTAATGGTATGGAGCAGACCTGCTGACCAGACCGGTTGAAGCTGGGGAGCATGACACGAGACAGACTCAGACAGAGAGTGGCGTCGGACTCCGACGGGCAGAGCCCAGGGATTTTAAGAAGAAGAAGACGGGCGCTTCACAAAGAACTAATTAATTGCTAATTAGTTAATACAGAAACCCACATTTTCACTGTCCTTCACTAGACTCTTCAATGCCGGACTAAATTACTAATATTTTCTTTCAGCTTTGCTGATGAAAGAAAAGCCTTAAAAATTGAAGATGGCATCATGGCCGAACCGCGCACGGTTAATTGTATCGAAGATAGAAATGCATAGTAAAGGCGCAACACTGCGGCAAGCCAGGATAAAAAAAATGCACTGGTAGAAAGCCTCTGCCCTAGTCGTGGCCTGCTGAGTGTTTATTTTTGGCATAAATCATCCTGCATTGGTTACTTGCATGACTGCCCTTGCAATACCCTGGTTGCAAGAAATTGTCTGACGCCGCCACTGCATACATGTAGGCCTATGTAGGTTATGTAATATGTATGTACCAAACAACTTATATGGCACCATGTAAGTAATTCCGACACAGCTACCTATAGGCTATAATTATATAGGAATCAACGAACAAGGTGTTGAGTGGATCAGAAAATGTTGCAAGAACTTTCAAAAATGCTGGTTGTCGAAGTGCACATTGTACAGCGGCCGATTGCTCCACAGAGTTAGGAAAATATGTCTTCCTTTTTAGTGTTCTGCCTTAGGCAGGTCCAAGATTCCAAAGACACCATAGGCCTACTTGTCTATTCTGTGCTTTTTCCTTGATTTCTTTATATCCTCATCCCTTTTCTCTGTTCATCAACCAATCCAACATCATCTTTCTTGGTCTTCCTGGTGGTTTCTTTCCCTCGATCCATTCTTCCCTTCAGAACAGTCCTCAAGAGTGAGTCTCCCCTCAACATGTGCCCAGCCAGTTCATCTGCCTCTTCCGCATTGTCTCAATCAGCATCCTTTCTTCTTGCACCAGTTGCAGCACCTCTTCATTGGTTTTGTAGTCCACCCAACTAATCTTGGACATTCTTCACAGATATATGAAAATATGATGAAAATATGTGTAGAAATATGAAAATATGTGTAGAATTCATATATAATATATATTATACATAATATATTTATATACAGATGAAATTATTTGCAACGGTTTAATGCAATGCCACGAGCTGAAGGGCACCGAATTGCACTAACAAAAAAATCATCGTTCAGACTTGCATCACCTTGCAGTAGCCCACATAAAGCCACATTGCACATAATTACATGTATATTCGGTTTTCATTTTATCCACATCACGTGGACATGTACATTTAGTAAGCTTACTGTTACATTGTGAATTTCATTACATCTAAACAGATCGACGAACACAACGTGTCTCCCATATCTCCGTCGTCCTGCTTGGAAAGTCCGAGCGACACCACCATGCGACAGGAAGATAGAAGAAACGGCAGACGTGGAGAACGAGACAGAGATCCGGTTCAGGGAAGGATTCACTCAAAGTCATCGGCAGCTGGCGCCACTGTTTATCTTCCCCATCAGTCCTCATCTGCAGGGCATTCTGGGATTGCAGAACAGTCGCGACCTCTAACGTCAACACCACGCTATGAACAGAACAGAATCCCTCGCAAGAACAAAGCTCATGGAGTTGGACGTGTCAGATCTGTGTCGGAACACCATACCCATGCCGACCTGCAGATCCCTGTGGACGGTCTTCCCATGGGTAGCGCATACGAACGGAGAAGACGGAGTCATAAAGAGATGGGCGATGCAAGGAGATCCTCCTCGAATGAGAGGAAACGGAGCGGTGAGAAGCATAGTTCCGAAGGACTCGTGGGACAGCACGAGAGAAACTGCGAGGTCAGAGATGTCAGGAATCGTGAGAAAAGCAACCAGAGGAAGGTGAGAGATCTTCAGAAAGTGATTGTGGTAAATGCGGAGGTGGACGAAGGAAAACACCATGAGAGGAAAGCGAGAGGTCGCAGTAAGCAGAGGAGAACTCGCGACGAAAGCGTTTTACATCCAGCAGATGATCTGGATCGATTGGCCAGATTCTTCTGTAAGCAATCCTCCGAAGGAACACCAGACAATGGAAGAAATGCCAAAAGGAACAAGAACAATGAGAAACCATTGACCGGTTTGAAAGTTTCACCAAATGCGACGTGCGAGGAAAAAGACGTCCTTCAACAACGCCAACTTGTTTCGGGGAACCAACACAAACCCCATTCTAGTGGGGTAAGCGATAATCTCGTCAACCACTTGATGGAAAGACCCTCCAAGGTGTTCACTGCTCCGCGCGATCCAGACCCAGACGAACCAAATAAACGGAAATGGACGAAGACCAAAAGGAAGGACTGGAAAGAAGAGAATCCAATACGGAGCGGTAAGCTGTCTCCATCACCCGGTGCCTCTGACTCCCGCGGCTCTGATGGTGTTGCAGTCCTCGACCACGGTCGGCCACCGGAAGGATGCGGGTCCGAAGGAAGCGGTGAGATAGGGACGCCGGCCAGTTCCGGTGTTGGACCAAACAGTGGAATGCAGCAACGATCGCGCTCAGTGTCTGACTGCGTTGCGGAACTGAAACAGTCCGTATCCTTCGACGGAGTAATCAAAGTGGAGCTGGCCGACACGGAACATATCCCAGCCGACCAGCCTGGAAACGGTTCCACTACAGATGGCGTTTCAACTGGTGCGAAACTAAATGTCGTCGACGACCAATTAAAGAAAGAGCTTAGACTGGAAAGTGCTTCCTGTGCAGTGGAATCACATAAGAATGCGATTCAGACTTCTGACAAGTCGCTTGGAGCGATACCGAATCCCGGGAAGTTATTACCGGAGAAGCCCAAACTTCCCATTTCTGTTGGAACGGCTGAGGTCCCAGTCTCGTCCAAAGTTTCTCAGGACTTAAGCCCAAACCTGATTGATCAAGTTTCTATATTGCCGCCGCCACCAGGGTTTGAAGATAAAGAATTTGAAGACATAACATTTCCACCAATAACGTCTCAAGCCACGGTCAGAGTTGAAAGGAAACCTCCCGTACCGCTTCCGAAACTGAAACTACGCCTATATCAAAAGAAAGGTGACCAGCCGTCTCCAGAACCACTTCAGTTACAGCCTAGTAAGCTTCCATGGATACGAAACAAGCCATCACCACCGGTACCAAGTAAAACAACTCCTCCTAAGTCACCTCTTTCTGTAGTAACTATTCCTAAAATATCTCCTCCTACCCCAGGTCATCAGCAAATTGCATCGACGGTTAAAGAGTGCAATAACAACCAGCATAAATTGATCAGGGATGACAGCCACACGCCACCAGCCATGACAGGTACCGCCAAACCACCGGACCGTACCCCGGAAGCAGTTCAAGACCAACAAGTAAAGACCGAGAACAGTAAAGACATTGATTTTGTTGCGATGGCGGAAACATTCCGAAAGAACTATGTTAATACGAAACTTAATGGAGATACCGCGATAAAAGCGGAGCCGCATGTACAACACGAATCAAGCGTCTCCGCTATTCAAAGTGTGCACGAATCGCTGCAAGCGCACAAACATGAGTCAGAGGAGAAAGCAGTGGTGCAAGACGTATTCAATAATCCACAACAGACGCCAAAGACTCGTTCCGAGCCAGTGGCGATGCCGATTGCAGCGGCAAAGATGGAGAGCGTACTGATTGAGACCAGCACAAAAGCAAACGTGACAGCTGAACTGCCAAAGGGACGTTTAATAGAAGCAACGCTGCCAAAAGAAGAAACGCAAATTCATCAAAAACTGGAACCAGGGTTAGCATCGGATGACAATCAGATTCCAAGCCTCCAAGATTCCTTTTGTCTTCCAGCTCCTCCAGGTTTTTGCGACTCCACCGATACCCTAGCGGACAGGACAGTCCTGAGTCAAAGTCCTCAGGTGATTCGCTCACAGAGCTCTGCTGTGGTCAGTTCAGACTCTATACCCATGATAAGCACCGGTCATTACTTGACGTGTCCCATTGATGTCTGGACTGCGGAGGATGTTGGCGAATGGTTGGAGACCTTGGGACTCGGTGAACACAGGTACCGCTTCGTACATCATTCCATAGATGGTGCCAGACTAAAGGCATTGGATCGAAGCGCGTTGGTGTCTCTCGAAATGACTAATCATCTCCATAGGATGCACTTGGAGCGCGCTCGTATGGTGCAGATGAGACAAACTCAGGAACAGTCCCTAAATTAATCAACAGTCCTTAATCAATAGTCCGTAACAAACTTATTCCGAACAATGAACTATAATTATTATAACTATCGCAGAAATCAATGGACAAGCGCCTATAGGCCTAGGCAATCTCAGGATATGCATTTGCTATTCCAAAAGCAATGACGTGCGTTGTGTAAGCTTAATGTGTTATAGGTCCATAATTATAACGCCTATAATAATGCATAGGGATGATAGGGCTTCATACGTATAATGTAACGTAGAGTTATGTAATCTTTTATAAAAGCCACCTCAGAGAGCCCACGCAGCCGTTGCTATATAAAATCAAGTCCGCAACAGCCAAAGCTGTCCCTTTAGGTCAAAATCTGGGAGGTCAAGTCGAGGTGACAGTGTGGTGCTACGGTGGTAATCGGTGATAATGGTAGAGATGCCAGATCTGCTTCTTTAGCTTCTATGCCTACATGTAAAAGGCTTCCCTGAATTTTCAAATGAGTCGTCATAATTTGTATACGAGAAAATTCCCAACGGAACAACTTGTTTTTCCATCATTCGTCTTGTGTGTATGGGTCCGCAACTCCGCATAGCATGTTTTTTTTCATGTTTACCCACAGGCACAGGATGGCTAAATTCCATATCGGCTCTAATAATAATTATTGTCGTAAAACTGTTGATCAGTATTATACAGGTAATGGAAGTCTTGGCAACAGTTACTATACTTCCGAGTTCCAGAAGGGCTTCACAAATTAATCATACCTCCACGGAAAGGTCCACGCGGAAATAGTACACGACGTTGTTATCGGAAATAAGAAAATATTATACGACCGAATTTGAGAAGCCATGGATGCCCTAGAAAAGCCAAAGTAAGATATTTCTGGCAGCTCTATAATTACCAAGGCCAGACCTCATTACAGGGCTTTCTTTATTAACGTGCAATTGTACACAAATGTGCAGTTGTAGAAGCACTTCTGTAGGGCCTACAGTTAAAACTAGCAAAGAGGCCATTGTTCTCCGATTGGCAGTAATTTACCATGGAGGATGGGAAAGGAAAAAAGAAGTTGTGCAGTTCTAAAAATTCTTTTAAAACAGCCCTGACTCATTACGAGTTTTGATTTCACTATTTATATAGTCTATGCTATTTTCCGCAGGCTAGTTCTGTAAAGTTTCTTTTCCAGTGTAAATCATAATAACAACATTGGACGTTTGTCTTTTCGGAGAGATCTGGTTCTTATTAGGAGAAGTTTTTCATGTTTCTTTGTTTAGGAGAATTTCTCTAAAGTCTAAACGTTCATCGTCTTCGGAACCATTCAAGTTGCTAATTTTGATCGTGAGAGACCGATTATGTCTTATATAGGCTATTTAGTAAAATGAAGGTTAGAATCTATAGACCTAACGAAATTCATTCATTCTATTATTTATATTGCACCTATTTAATTAAACTACAATAGGCCTAAGAGGCTCTCCCAACTCAAGCACGGTGTGTATTTCTAAAACCCGAACCCTCTCTGCATATAATTCCTTCAAACAACAACGTTATTGTCATCCGATTGGAAATAATTTACCATGAAAGATGGGGAAAGTAAAGAAGAGGTTTGCAGTTCTAAAAATTCCTTTAGAAAGCCCTGCCTTTCTCAGACCCATTCATAATGTGCAGTACAATTTCACCACAGACCCATTATTCACCCTATGTCGTACCATTCACCCAGCTGACTCCCCCAAAATCGTCAAGACCGACTGTCCTAGGGTGAATAATCCTTAATGATAAAACGAAACTCCGGTCCTCTCCTCATCTTTTTAAGAAAACGGAGGTCAGTTCCAGTTGGTTCTAGGTATCAATGGACAGCAGAAGACCAAGTTCTTTTCTCGACAGTCGGCCATCTGTGTTCTTGTCAAAGACTTGCAGAACGGCGTATCGGTAATCCTCGACGTCTTGCAAGGATACTGACTACAACAATACCGCAGAACAATGCTTTAGCGTAACGCAAAAACACAATGGAACAATGAACATCTTGTGAACAGGCATAAAACACTATAAAAATATAATATAAATCCCGAACAACTCATGAACAAGCATAAAGACAAAATACAATATGAAGCACATCCCAACGCCCGAATATTCATGAACTCGATCATTTAATAAAACTAGTTACGACAATTTATATAGCGCCGTGACAAGGCCGTTAATTTGAAACGCTGGAGCTATAGTTTGCTCTCAAGAGCAAAATCCTGTTACATTGATTCCTCTATTATGGCCCTAATCTTCAACCAGAGCCTGTGATCGGAGCTTATCTGAGTATCGGACGAAGACCTTCTTCGGACAACTCGTATTGTACAAACCTTTTTAGACACAGCGCTCGTGAATAAGCTCCTGTGTTTTGCTTTCGAGAAGCGCTTGAGAAATCTGGAGATTACGATTACGATCCGAGTAGGTAGACTTTTACAGTGTAACAGTGCCCATCAAGGCAGATGGGCACTGTTACACTGTATAAAAGTTATATTGACTGATGATTGCTGACTGACTGAATGGCTGACTGACTGACTTCTGACTTAATGACTTACAGACTGATTGATTGTTGGTCGATTGATTGATTGGCTGATTGCTTGATTGGCTGATTGATTGATTGATTAAGTCAGTGCCAACATGGCATTAGCAGCAATGGCACCATCTAATGTGAATCGCAATTAAATATATACATGTATATATATATATATATATACATATACACTGTGCCCACAAAAAAACACACCAAAAACTTTTCAAAAATCTTCTATAAAAATAAGCCAATTGTAATAAAAGTTTGTACGTTGTTTCTCAGATAATTTTGCCACAAAATATTTTACACTTTACTTACTTACATAAGTAGTTGCTGTTGGAGGCAGTGACGCAGACTAGGCGTGTTTGGAAACATTTAAACAGAGATTAGTAACTTATAATTAAAATGGTTTTCAGCAGCGAAGATAAATTTTTTATTAAGAATTTAGTCTTGTTGAAGGGTTACAGTAGTCGTCGGTTGATAAAAGAGTTCCCGCAGAAGGGTTGGAATAAAAATGGCCTCGATGTACTGCTGCGAAAGATTCGAAAAACGGCCAGCGTGGATCGTCAGCCCGGCAGCTGAAGGAGCGCCTCATCGTTGTGTGGGCACAGTTGAAGCAGAGTGTCATAGACAAAGCTATTGAGCAGTGGCGGCCAAGGCTGAGAGCCTGCGTTCAAGCGAAGGGACATCACTTCGAACATCTTCTTAAACGAAACATTACTTTTTATTATTTAACATTAGACATACATGTACATGCGTTTCATGACAAGTTTTGGTGTGTTTTTTATGGGGCACAGTGTATATACATATACACGGTGTCCCAATTGAAGTGAGCCCCTTTTTGTTTTAGCGATATACTTGTCAATTCTAAATGAATCTCTATAAAATTTCAGAGAATGTAAGAGGGATAAATTATCAATGTTTCCTGAAATTTTTATCCAATTCTACAAACAGAGTCCGAAGTTATGCATGTTTAAATGTGGTCAACGAAAATTTTAAGTTTCCAACATGTAAAAGATAGGAAATTAGCGTTAACCTTGTTCTTCAAAGCAGCTGTTCAAAATGTCCTCCGTTAGCTCGAATGCATGCTCTAAGGCGCTTTCGCCATTCATTGATTGCATTGTCAAAAATCCCTTGATCAAAACGATTCCATTCTTCCACATTTCGCTGTTTGAAGTGGTCACTGGGCAACGTCACGTAAGCCAGTTTCATAAGTCTGCGTTGAGCCAGTTTCTGTTAGGAAATTCCTTTAAAACCTTTTGCACCGCAATGTTTTTTTAAATTAATTTTTTATATTAAACTCAAGTCATCTTTGCTGAAAACCATTTTTATTATTGTCCTCTGACATGAAAATGAAGGAATTACGACGTCATATTTATTAATTTAGAAAGTAAGACTTGCAGTTGCAAACAATAATTTCCTATCTTTTACATGTTGGAAACTTAAAATTTCCGTTCCCCAAATTTGAACGTGCATAACTTCGGACTATGTTGATAGAATTTGATAAAATTTTCAGAAAACATTTATAATTTATACCTCTTTCACGCTGGCTGTAAAATGTTATAGAGTTTCATTTAGAATTAACAGATATATCGCCAAAACAAAAAGGGGCTCACTTCAATTGGGACACCGTGTATATTATTTTCGTCTATCATTCCCCCCAATTGTATCCGTCCGTCCGTCTGTCCGTTTATCCGTTCGACTATCCATCCGCCTTTGATCCTCCACCCCTCCATCAGTCCCTTTGTTCATTCAAATGACTTCTATAGACCCTTTTAACAACAAAGGCCAATGCATGAATCTATGGTGAAATACTTCCATTGTTCGTGCCTCGACCGTCACTCTGTCCATCAGACATCGTCCCTCCGCTCTTTTTCTGATCCCTTTCCCCTCAGCTAGTGCCAGACATATATATATATATATATATATATATATATATATATATATATGTACATATATATATATACATCCTCTCTGTTAATATATACACATGTACATATATGTACATGTATATATATATATATATGTATATATATATATATATATATATATATATATATATATATATTTATGTGTATATAAAGGATTGTCGAGACTTAAAGCATTCACATCAAACGGATTTTCCGCATCGATTCGACATCCAATACGGCTTCTGCATATTAACCATTGCCATATTCAAGGGCGGATACAGAAACTTTAGACGAGGGGGGGGCAAAAAATTCTTGAGACCTTGGGTCTGGGAAAATACCATTTCATCCGCCAAAAAAGTTGATGACCTTTTCTTTTTTTTTAGTCATCCGGACAAATTTTCGGAAAAATCATACCATTTCAGCGGCCGCTGAAACCAAATGGGGGGGGGGCCACGATACATGGGCATTTCTAAATGGAAGGGCCATGGCCGGATTGGCCCCCCTGGATCCGCCCCTGGCCATATTATAGCACAATCGCCGACTGTGATGACTCTCTGTTTGTCAGCCTGTCTGTCTGTCTCTGTCTCTGTCTGTCTATCTGTCTTTCTGTCTGTCTCTATCTGTCTGTCTATCTGTGGGACCTCTTCCCTTTCTCCTCCTCTTTCTCCTCCTCCTAATCTTCTTCCTCCACTATCCTTTTCCTCCACTTCCTCCTCCTTCTTCTCCTCCTCCACTTCCTCCTCCTTCTCCTCCTCCTGCTTCTCCTCCACCTCCTCCTCCTTCTCCTTCTCCTCTTCCTCCTTCTCGTTTCATTCCCTCATTCCATCCACATGGGTAAAGTAAAAGACTTGTCACTGCTTGACAAACAGACTTGGTTCCTTGATTTCCCTCGATCCATGCAATCGATCGATACCACCGTTTCCCAATACCAATCTGACCGATAAACTTCGCTTTTTATCTAATAGGGCGCAACATCAATTGACCCAAAAAAAGAGCGACGATGAACGACCCACGCATAACAGTATCGCAATTTATCTAGCTCCATTATCTCCGCCACTGGTTGCCGTCTGCCAGTACCAGTCCCAAGCCTGAATAAAGGAGGAGGGCGTCGCCAATGGTCTTTGTTACCACACAGTGATGTTAAACTGCAACTACTACTATTACTAGCGCCATTCAAAACTCTGAAAGGCTAACTGTGTCGTCGTCATCCTCTGCTTCCACGCCTAGAACCTGTCATTCATTCATCCATTCATTCATCCACTCATTCATCCATTCATTCATCCATTCATTCATCCATTCATTCATCCATTCATTCATCCATTCATTCATTCATTCATTCATTCATTCATTCATTCATTCATTCATTCGTTCATTCATTCATTCATTCGTTCGTTCGTTCGTTCATTCATTCATTCGTTCATTCGTTCGTTCGTTCGTTCGTTCGTTCGTTCGTTCATCCATCCATTCATTCATTCATTCATTTATTTGAAGAAAAGAATTTATATAGCGCCCATTGAAGAAGTCCACTCAGTGGCGCTTCCAGTCCAACCACGGTGATACAAAAAACTCTTAATGAGCCTGTGAAACACAGACGATAGTCACGATACCACCCTATAGGCTAAGGTAACAGGCGTATCTCCAACTTGAGACTGTTCCAGATAGGTGTCGTCTATTAATTCTATATTTAAAATTGTGACGCTCGATAGTGCAGCGTTAACCATGCTGAACTGTCAAAAGCTAGAACGGGGTTCAAACCCCTGGGACAGAAATTTGGTTCATGATTTCTGCGTCGCGTGCGCCCGTAAGCAAGCTCAGCTTTAATGGGTAGAATTGGGTTTACTGATCATAATGTTGGTATGGAAGCTGAGACGGCGAAGGAGAGGACTGGTCACCAGACCTCGTATGCCGAGGCTTAGAAAATGAAGTCGTTAACACTTCATACCCATGGCTGCTTTTGAGGCTATAGCTAACTGGTGACTCAAACAAGCATGCCTCTTAGTTCTGACATGTGATTCATGTATTGCAGAGGGTTTAAAATAATGCCGGTGGTGTGCTAAAATAATGCCGGTGGTTTAAAATAATGCCGGTGTGCTAAAATGGTCGACGACTGTGCCGCGGAGAGTTAAATATTAGGGTTAATAATTTATGTCTAATCTAATATGATGATGATGATGGTTCTCTGCCCGAAGGCAGGTTCATTAGCTTTACGCCACTGGGAATGAGATGAGTGAGGTGGTTTCCCGTTGCCTTGCTCACAGACAATGATGGGTAAGCAGCTTGCCCAAGGTCGCTCCGCAGCAGCTTGCGCCACCGCGTCCCATGCGTGCTAGCCCGAGTTATCTAAATCTCTAGATGTCAACTCCCAGCCCGGGGCTTGAACCGCAGTCCGTTGTATCCAACAGACGAATGCCGCTCTCGCTTACCGGTGTAGCTAACGAGGCCAGTGACCAATCTAATCTAATCTAATCTAATCTAGGCTATTTTACTCTAATGAAGAAATACCTACATTTTGTGATTTCGTCATAATATCACGTATAAGAGCGAGGAGTTCTTTCCCCTCAATGAATCCGTTACCGTCCTGTCAAAATGTACAAATGCACAAATGTCAAAATGTACAAATGCACAAATGTCAAAATGTACAAATGCACAAATTTCAAAATGTACAAATGCACAAAAATCAAAATGTACAAATGCACAAATGTCAAAATGTACAAATGCACAAAAATCAAAATGTACAAATGCACAAATGTCAAAATATACGAATGTACAAATGTAAGTGTGCAAGCTATGCATGTTTATTTTTTGCCTAGATATTCTTGGAGCCCATGTGATGAAACACGACGTCGTAATTGCCACTCAACACGAAGAACCTGTCAACCGACTCAGCGACGGATTTATTGGACTTACGATCATAAGTTTTCCGACAAAACTGCAGTATTTCACCATTTCCTATATATATATATATATATATATATATATATATATATATATATATATATATAGGAAATGGTCAAATACTGCAGTTTTGTCGGAAAACTTAAAATATGTATATAATTATATATATATAATATGTATAATATATATAATATATATATATAGGAAATGGTCAAATACTGCAGATATATATATATATATAATATATATATATATATAATATATATATATATATACGCCCTGTGTCCACTTGTTGGACCCGGTGTTTCATTTTAAAAAATACACAAGACTTAGTGGCACTTTGTCGTGGCCAGATATAGAACAAGATGGATTGCCTTAATTGTCCTATTATAGCCAAATGGGCAACCGACAAGTAGAGTGGTTCAACTAGAGATATAAATTGTCAGATTTCAAGCTGGACTAGCTCTCACAGCGTTATCTTCCCACCGAGTGCATGCATGTGTGATCGATGTTCTCATTCTTGTCTAATGCTAAACTTGGTATCGGCAACGCAAGTGGATACGGAACTTCTGAATTTAGAATTTCCATCTGTAGCTGCCCTTTGCCGGAATTTGAACCCTAACCTATCAGTATTAGAAGATTTATTGCGTGGAACTTTCGACTGCCAGCTAATAGAAGTAAGCTATAGTTATTGACACAGAAGTTATAAGACTGACCATCTAGAAAGATATAGGTCTGTATCTTCGGCTATATATATATATATATATATATATATATATATATATATATATATATATACTCACCGGATCGTAGTGCATAAAGATCTCGTTGAACTGTTTTCGTGACAACTGAAGACAACAAGACAACAGAATGGCAATCAAAAAGCTTTATATATAATATAGCTTATTGATACATAATATAAATATTATATACATATATAACGATTACTAAAAAAGAACGTAACAACAGTCAGTCGATAGATTTTGTATCTCGTGGTATTTTACAGTCTTATCACGTAACGCGAGCTCGTCAGAACACGTTTGCGATACCGTTGTACTTCTATCGATCTCAAGATAAGGAATATCTATATTTTGTTTGGCGTCGTATTCGGAATTGTGAAGGTTTTTCAAGTGAAATGCGTGGATTATTGTACATCTGGAAACTTGAACAGATTTCATCATTTGCAACGGTAAACAGTTTAACATATCGCGACGTCATAATGCGTTGCCTATAGCAACGCAGCAAAGACGTTCGTTATTTACATTTTAAACAACGTTATCGACCAGTCTCATTCCTCTCACTTCTTCCCGAGTCCTGGGTATGACGTTAAACTACAGCTGGGTGTGGGTTTCCCTCAAAACCTAGAGACGTGGGCAGCAGCACGGCTCTTATCGGTCGCTGGCGGATGAGGAGCGACAATTAATGCACCCAACGGCAGCCACCGAGCGTAGGTCCAACCTAGTGCAACGGTTAATCTACTGCGTCATCAAGCGTTCCTGGGTACGACGCGAAACTGCAACCGGTTGTTGGTTAACCTTAAACCATCAGAACCATGGGTGGCAGCGTGGCTCTTTTCGATGATTGGCGGAGGAAGCGCTCGATACGCTGAAACGGTGGTCATCGAACTATGATGAGGCGCATGCCGGGTCTTACCCGGTACAACGGTGAATCAACTGTCAGGCTAACAAGAGACTGGGGTGCTCAGTTAGCCTTTCATCTCCCCACAGAACATGAATGGATCAAACAAAAAAGCAGTCTATACTGGCTCGGACGTCGCCCAGGATAAAAAGGTCCGCGGCACCCATTGCAGATAGGGTGGGTGTCGACAAGTGTGCTACTATCACCCCGATACCGACGATGCCGTTATCGGCAGCACCATCATTAGTGAAACGACCTGAAGTGCAAAAAAACGGATATGCACTCCTTGAACGGTAGATGTCGCACAAGAATTGGACAGTGGAATGTTAGAGGATTAAACTCATTGGGCAAGCTGTCGATACTCAGCAACGAGCTAACAAGACTTGACATCAACATATGCGGGTTATCGGAAACTAAATGGTCAGGCAATGGACACTTTAAAACACAAGATGGGCACACTGTACTATTTTCTGGAAAAGAAGGTCGTGAACATCATGGGGTTGCCATTTGGATCAATAAGAGGGTCGCCGCATGTCTTACATCGTACAATCCAGTGAACAGCAGAATAATAGCAGCAACATTCGCCTCAAAACCTAGAGACATAACTATATTGCAGTGCTACGCACCAACAGCGGACAAGTCAGATGAAGAAATGCAGGAATTTTACAGAGTGATGAGGGAAGTGCTGGCAGCAACATCTAAACGGAACATAGTTGTGATTACAGGTGACTTCAATGCACGAGTAGGGGAGGACTCAATGGAGTCTGATGTCCTTGGAAGGTATGGTCACGGCATGAGAAACGAGAGGGGTCAGACACTGGTAGATTTTTGTGAGGAACACAAACTGGTGATCGCCAATACACTCTTCCGACTGCATAACAGACATAGATATACTTGGAGGAGTCCAGACAAAGTCACCAGATCGCAGATTGACTACATTTTGATCAACAAACAATGGAAACAATCAGTAAATAATGCACGAACGTGTTTGGGCGCGGACTGTGACTCTGACCACAATCTCGTGGTGTTGACACTTCAGTTAAGGTTTAAAAAGAAACGGATCAACGGACCAGTTCTGATTGACATTGAAAAACTTGGCGACCAAGAAATCCAATGGCAGTACCAACTTGAAGTGGCCAATAGATTTGAAGAGTTGGAAAGAGTCACCGAACCGCGCACACCTGACGAACTATGGCAACAACTGAAAGACGTCACACTAGGTGTTGCTAGTGGGATATTAAAAAAAGACAAAATTATGCACAAAAACTGGATTGCAGATGACACATTTGAAATTATAAAAAGGAAGCGTGAAGCGAAAACAAAGTCTGCAGACGAGTACAAAAAATTACGAAGTGAAGTGCAAAGAATGCTGCGCAGGGACAAACAAACGGAGCTAGAAACGTTATGCAGTGAGTTGGAGGAAAACGCAAAAAGAGGCAACAACAGATCCGTCTTCCAGACCGTAAAGAGGCTCACCAAATCGTTCACTCCGCGCACTACAGCCATTAAAGACAATGTAGGGACAAAAATTGTGGACCCGAAGAAGGTGAATGAAAGATGGCAAGAATACTGCGAGGAGTTGTATGACGATGTGGACGATCACACAGATATAGATGTTCAAGAAAGGGAACCACCACCTTTGAATTGAAGGAAGAAATCAGGCGAGCTTTGTTAAAATCAACTACAAGAAAGGCATCAGGCCCAGATGCAATAGCCGCTGAACTGCTTAAGTACGGCGGGGAAATGACGCTGACCAAACTTCACGACATATGCACGGAGGTGTGGAGAAACGGGGAGTGGCCAGAGGAGTGGACACAGTCAACTTTCATCCCGCTTTTCAAGAAAGGTGACCCGCTTTATTGCGGAAACTACCGTACTATCGCGCTGGTCTCTCATGCAAGCAAGATCCTGTTACGTGTGATTCTAGAACGGATACAATCCAAACTTGAAAGCGAGATCGCCCAAGAACAAGCTGGTTTTAGACCTAGAAGAGGCACACGTGACCAAATCGTAAACCTCCGAATAATTCTCGAAAAAGCAAGGGAAAGGAACCAACCACTATATTTCTGCTTCATTGACTTCACAAAAGCGTTTGACATGATACAACATGACAAACTCTGGTTAACCATGTTAGAAATGGGTTTCCCGCCTCAAATAGTTCAGCTGCTGCAGAAACTTTATAAACAACAACGCGCAAATATTAGGACAGATGGACTCACGTCACCATGGTTCAGAGTTAAGAAAGGAGTGCGTCAAGGGTGTAACCTTTCACCGTGCCTTTTCAACATTTTAGCTGAACAAGTAATGAGAAAAGCCTTGGAAGGATTCACCGGTGGATTCAGAATCGGGGGTAAAACCATTAACAACCTAAGATACGCGGACGACATTGTGTTACTGACTACATCACCAGAGGAGCTACAAGAATTGGTGGACAGAATTGAGAGATCTGCAAACGAGTATAGCATGAAGATTAATGCTGCAAAGACAAAGGTCATGACAAATACGGACACGTTGTTGGATATAAGAGTAATCAATGGTAGATTAGAGCAGGTAGACTCCTTTGTCTATCTGGGAAGCAGAATAACGAAAGATGCAGACTGTAATGTAGAAGTAAAGTCAAGGTTAGCCATGGGTACACCAGTCATGATTAAGTTGACAAAGGTTTGGAAGAACAAGGCAATCAGCTCCAAGACAAAGATACGACTGATGAAGGCCTTAGTGTGGCCAGTGGCAACATACAGTTGTGAGACGTGGACTCTGAAGAAGGAGGAGGAAAGACTTATACAGGCTTTCGAAAACAAATGCATCAGGAAACTACTACGTATTTCATGGACAGAAATGTTGACTAATGAACGAGTTTACAAATTAGCAGGGACAAAAAGCGAGTTATTAGGTCATGTCAAAACCCGCAAATTACGTTACTTCGGTCACATCCTGCGACAGCAGGACAATATTGAAAATAGTGTCATGACGGGATTAGTGCAGGGTGTTCGCGGTCGCGGTAGACCTAGAATATGCTGGCTTGATAACATCACGCTGTGGACCGGTTTATCAGGAGCGGCGCTATTGCGGACTGTAAAGGATAGATATTGCTGGAGTACTTTGGTCCACTCATGTAGCCAATCGTCGCGCAGCGACGTCGGCGTATTGACATGACATGACATATACATATTTATATATGTATATCATTTATATACACACATTCACATAATACACTCGTATGTAGTCCAGGGCCTCTAGGCATATATATATATATAATATATATAATATATATATATCCTAAAAGCGTATGTGCGTAGGCCAATATTATTTTATCTTTATATATAATGTGCAGATCGTTCATTTTTATAGCGCCAATTCGCCGGCGAATTGAGTCTAGACAGGAAAATTACACATGACAAATGCACTGAGGAAACGACGTTTACCCCCAGCTTGTATGCATGTGTATGTATAGGCTACATGTGATCGTTTGTATACGCGCGAATCTAGGCCCTGTATATGTATACATGGCATGCGCGTATAAATGACTGTATGTATGTATAAATGCTATATGGTGTATACATGCGCGTGCGTACGTACATGCATACGTTTGTCTCACTACTGCCTACATGTATCTCCGTGTGCATGTGTTCCTCTCTCTTTGTCTCTGTCTCTGCCTGTCTCTGTCTATCTATGTCTGTCTCTTTTTTTGTTTCCGTTTCCGTTTCTGTCTCTCTTTATATCTCTGTATCTGTCTGACACCTCTTTGTATCTTCTACCTCCCCAGAGATACTTCGAATTATAAGCACACATAAATCAGTTTTATGCATGGGATAGCGTTCTGTGTATTGTACTGGCTTGAATAGGAACGACAGGCGCTATACAAATTAACAGAATAATCCATACAAGGGAGCGGACCTGCAGGGCAATGTATTTTTTTCAATCTCACACATATGCCGCAAGCAGACGATATGTAGACAACATAATTATGCGTATAGGCTATATGATATATACACACTACAGGGTGGACCAAAAAGAGACCCCTAAGTTTTTTGGCCAATATCTTGGCCAGAGATAAGAAGTTTTAAATCAAATTTCACCAGCTGATAGGCAATTCATATTTACGTACAGTAGCCAAATTTTCACCAAGCTACTCGAAACAGAACAAAAGTTATACCACTTTAGTGAGGCCAGCTACTGTTTTGTGACAATTTGCCTTTAAGCCTGTGAAATTTAATTTAGAACTTTCTACTTCTGGCCAAGATATTGGCAAAAATCTTAGGGGTAGGTCTATTATTTTATGGCCCCCCTGTACATCAGACATTATTAAATCATTGTTTAAAATGTCAACGAGCGCGCCCTGCGAATAGGATTATGTTCGAACAAACATCTTAATTAAAACCGTCTGCCGACTAATAGATGTAATTTAGCACGATTACTGCGCTCTTCTGGTGTGGCGACAAACAGCCTACTGTTCGCAAACTAATGGGATTTCATATGCCAAGGAACTAAGAGGATTAAATAACATGACTGTGGATTGTGGAACTCCGGGCGGTCATCAAGGAATCATCTGGCAGTCATCTTACTGTCATCTAGCAGTCATATATATGACTGTCATCTAGCAGTCATATATATGACTGTCATCTAGTGCTCAGTCATATATATATGACTGTCATCTAGCAGTCATCTTACTGTCATCTAGCAGTCATATATATCACTGTCATCTAGCAGTCATATATATGACTGTCATCTAGTGCTCAGTCATATATATATGACTGTCATCTAGCAGTCATATATATGACTGTCATCTAGCAGTCATCTGAGAGTCATCAAGGAGTCATCTGACTGTCATCTAGCAGCCATCTGACAGAAACCTGACTGTCATGCATGAAAAATTAATTTTCAAGGTGGCCGAGAGATTCATTTTTCTGCAAAATGTTCCTCTTCATTAGCCTGCAAGTCGTCTGTCGACATTCGTGAATCTGCAGGAACATCAAGCCAGCGGAGTAGTAATAATAATAACAACAATATCATTATAATTTTATAATGTTGTCCGTAGGGTTAGTATTAATTATGGAGGAGTAGAGCCCTGCTGCCCTTGGATCTTGATTCACAGAGAACCGGCAGGGAACCGTAAAGCCCATTTGAGAACTCCACCTGTGGACAACAAATTGAAGTAATGTGCACTCTGTGCGGAGATATATTAGCCTATAAGCAGACCAAGGAAGCGTTGACAAAAGATGAGCGGCAAGAGATGGTGAAAGGTGGAGTTAAAGGACGGTAAGGAAACGGCAGAGACGCTGTAATATGAACGAAAATGGAGAACACGTACGTGGGCATATAGTATAACTAAGCTTATATGCCGAAGGTCGGTAAAGGTATACGATATAAAAGAGGCCGTAAAAAGGCGGTTAGCAGACTTGGAGAGACGCCAAAAGTGGTTCGCTGTGAAGTTTTACACAGCTTAAGCTATACATAAGAAAACACGCCGTTGTGTACGCGCTTGTATGAGTCCTTTAATGCGGGTAATGCAACAACACATGATGATGGAAGCAAATTGTACAGAAGGGCGCCCGGAAGTAGCCGACGCATGACAGATAAGTGACCAATAAATTATCACATAATTATTATCATGAATTATGACGTAAACAAAAGTGTGACGCAATATTTCAGAAATATATAGCATGAATATAATTATAAATATCATAACCGGATACACGAAAAAACAGTAAGACCTACAAAATTCATCATAATTATTATGACGTATAACCACAGGAATAAATATGCGAGCCACGTTAAAACCAGCATGAATACAAAATCGTGAAGAAAAACCGGAAAAACCTCTGACGCAGTTATGGGACAACACAAATAAATTACGTAACACGAGAAACAGTATGTGACGCAATAAAACAGTACAAATATATGACGTAACAATAACAAAAAACCAAATCTCTGACGAAAAACAATTCTTCGGTCAAAAAGCAAATAAATAACATTAAGGAAAATTGGACGCAATTTATGTGTAATACAAGAATAGATGTTTGCGTCAAGCTGAAAATGAATGCGGAGCCATTACTCGAGAAGCAATTACTTAAGAAGCAATTTTAGTGTTTCGTGTTTGAGCAAATTTCCAGCACGAACCGAATCAATGGCCTAAGCCATGACCCGGAAAGAGATATCGGCAGTTCAACACAGGAAATGGAGATAGGAGAACGCGGTGGATGGATGAAAAATCGATTCCATACAAAAAAACTTGGACTATTTTGTTTGCACGGTCAGAAACAGAATTCTCGTCGGCAAATATCAATATTTTCCATCACCGTATTATGTATTTTATGGGACTAATAATAATATCGTTACTCCTACGACTATCGGTATTTTTATTAGGAATAGACCGAGTAGTTTTATAATAGCCGCCACTACAACTATCAATACCACAAACTCCGGCAACACTGCTACTACTAGACCTAAACTACGATGAATAATAAGATTACTTACATTGCAATTATTATTAAGATTGTTTGTTTTACCAAAATGCTCCCAGACTAATAGGCCTAATATTATAATCGCTTAGGATTTCAAAATTAGGAAAAGCGTTTTTTAGATGGCTAGCTATAAAATAACAATTATTAGGCTATTATTATTATTATTAGCCTATAATATCAGGCAAAGAAACAACTCACCGATTTTCTTGTTGAAAATTTCATCATGAAATTGTCCTCCAGTGGCAGCAGACTGGGATAAAACAATTATGTTTACATTTGTAATCACTACCATGAAAGTTTTGTTACGAATCAGCATTTAGCCAATGTAAGCCTATATAAAGAATACGAATCACGTCTTGAGGTCATTCTATTCACGGGCCACGGCAGAATGAAACACGATCGATCAGATAGGAAAAATAATTCGTTCGCACTCATAGCCACCTCACAGATGGAGCTATAAAAATGATAAAGCTATGTCGACGACAGGGGCGGATACAGAGATTTTCGAGGGGGGGGGGGGGTCGGCGAAAAATTTTGGTCTTTGACCGTAAAATCTTATTACGTTTTTTCTTTAGTCGCTTGGTCGAAAATGTCTGGAAAAAAGTTACCATTCCTAAACAAAAAGACAATTTTGCCCCGCCAAAATAGCTGATGACCTTCTTTTAGTCATATTCTACTTTTCTCACTTTTCTCTGTAACCTTTCTCTCTGCATTGCTGAAAACCTCTTCGAACCTGATGGGTGCAAATTGCTATAAAATCCATTATCGCCGCCAGAATAGCTGGTGACAAATGTGCAAATTGCCATAAAAAAATGGGAGGGCCAAGACCTAATTTGCCCAACCCTGGATCCGCCCCTGGTCGACGATGGTGACGACAAAGAGAGCGGGGAGAAGAGAGGGAGAGGGAGTGCGAGAGATACATGTATATAAAAGAGAAAATGAAAGAGAACGAAATTCAGAGAGGGAGATGGGCAGATAGACAGACCAACTACAGGCACACAATACCAACACATACAGACAGACAAACAAGCAGACACAGACATAGACGAACATCCTCCTTGCATCTCAGATGGGTGAACCCAAATGACTTCTATGAACAGAAGACGTTACAAGAGATAATACTGTCTTGGTCATCGTTAAAATGGAAGCCATAATTCAATTGTCCGTAGACCCATTATCAAGCCTCGATTGGTATGCTAACCGCGGCTTCATCGTGCGCAGAGGGGCTGAGACGTACTTTTTAACTGATGCAGCTATGTCTGGCTCATCAGGTGCACGTGTCTCGTAAAGTGGTACATCACCAGTGCTCGTGCACTCGTATGGTGGTGGTTGTTGTTGTTGTTGTTGTGGTGGTGGTGGTGGTGGTGGTGGTGGTGGTGGTGGTGGTGGTGGTGCATGGTGGTGGTGGTGGAAGTGGTAGTGGAGTTGTGGCAGAGGTGGTAGCGGCGGCGACGACGACGACGACGACGACGACGACGACGACGACGACGATGACGATGACGATGACGATGACGATGACGATGACGATGACGATGACGATGACGATGACGATGATGATGATGATGATGATGATGATGATGATGATGATGATGATGATGATGATGATGATGATGATGATGATGATGATATTGACAAGTACGACCGTGATGGTAATGATTAATACTAGAGATTTATACTGAAGATAACGATGATCACACTAGGGAAGATAAATTATTTAAAGTTGCTTTAATGATCAGAATGAGAGTAGTCTAAAATTGTCCAGTCAAAGTGATTTGATACGTTCCTGGAGGTAAGCTGTCAATACTCACTTGCCGAATTCTCCCAATTCTATCTTTCCATCCTTGTTACGATCGACTTTCTCCAAAACGGTTGTCCGGAAATCCCCCACCGTTTCCTCACTCGGATCTTGCTAAATCAGCCAAAACATAGCTACATCGGTTAAAGCGCACATCACAGGACTTAACGGTCCCATAGGTAGCCGGTTTGCATACAGATCACGAATAAACTGGTGGTTCTATACGGGGAACTCAACATTGCTTTTAGCAAATAAATTTCAGACGGACATGAAGGCGCAAAATAAGCATTCGGATACAACAAAACAACGCAGTCAGTAACTTTGAGTCGTTAGTTAAAGTCAGTCGGTAGGCCTACTTGTTAGTAACAGTTACTAGTCGAATCACTAGCAACAGTTGCCGCTCGATTTGAAAGCCGAAGATGGCCACATAATTTTTTTCACTTTTTTTGTCAATTCATTTATTGTAACCATCAACCATAAACAATAGTCATAGTACAAGATGCTTCTCATAATCGAATGACAACAAGGAAGGCCCTAAGGGATGAATATCCCGCTAACATGGACACCTATTTACATGTACAATTTTAACTGATGGCTAAACGGTTGATATCATGAATTAAACAGTGGGCTAAAAAACAGAATGAAAATTAATTGTCTTCAATGTAATAAAATAGTCTATTTAGCGCGGTTCAAACCCATCTGTAATGTATCACCTGTGGCATATTATGTGGAATAAATAAAGTTTTTTGTAGAAAGAAAGCTTTTGACATTGATTTGAAGTGACATTAATTTTGTAACAGCTGCAATTCAGGTGCAATTCAATTTTTACGCAACAGACGCCAAATCTAATTGATAAATCAAAATTTCATTTTGGAGATATATTAATTAATTTAATTAAAACCCTAATAGGCCTAGTTACCAAAGGTCACGCATCATATATAAATAATACATTAGCATATATAAATAATACATTAGCATATATAAATAATACATTAGCATATTCTTTATTATATTTATTTTAAAAACTTATTTCTCCATTTTCAAAGCGCCCGTTCGAGTCCCACTACTTCTCGAATACAGCGCGGACACAGCATCGAAGTTTCACGCCGAAGCGCATGAGCAATTGCAAGTGAAGGACTTTTGTCCTTGTCCCTACTCGGCGCTTGAGAGTGGATTCGAACCTGGAACCTCCGGCTCCCAGGCACCGAACACCACCACTACACCACCGCGCCCCACGACATATACAATATACATAATATGCGGGTGCGCATATGGATGTATGAATTGAAATTGTACAAGACTTAGTGTATAATGTGTGTGTATACATGAGTGTGTAACTGTGTATGTGTGTGTTTGTGTGTTTGTGTAGGTGTGTAGGCGTGTGTTGGAGGCTGAGGGCTGAGGGGTAGGTGTGTTGGTGAGTGTGTGGTGTGTGTAAATGTGTTTAGGTGTATGTGTGTGTGTGTGTGTGTGGGTGTGTGGGTGTGTGGGTGTCTGTGGGTGTAAGTGTGTGTAGGTGTGTGTAGGTATGTGCGTATGTGTGAGCGTAGGTGTGTGTGTGTGCGAAGGTGTATGCATATTATAGGCGTGAAGATGTGCAAGCCTGTCTCTATGACAGCCTTCGAGAACGTCAGAGGACTTGATTTAGATTAATAATAAATGATGTACAAACATATATACAGGGTGGCGCAGAAAAAACCGGACTATTAGTTTTTGCAATTGCATCGCTTGAATAATCAAAGTAATCATCACTTTAAAACTATTATTAGACAGAAATGACACAGACAAATATTAGCGCTACATAAAATAAAACTGACGTCAAGTATTCTATGGCGTTAACTATTCTTTGTACCGTCATGGCGAAGCGTCTGCTGACAACTGATGATAAATCGTTAATTCGTGCGTTAAGACTCGAAAAAGGATGGGGTTCGCTTCGAATGATTAGAGAATTCCCACAACGACAATGGAGGCGAAATCATCATTATCATCATTACGGTCCATGGGCTCAGTGCCCGTTGGTGTCAATCGCATGTTTCACCGTCAGTCTCCACTTGTCTCTCTCCTGTGCCATTCTGCTCAGTTTGTATATCTCCATTTCGCACCAATCTGTAATGTCGTCCAGCCATTCCCTACACGGTCTTCCCCTAATCCCCGTTCCGTCCATCATCCCAAAGATAGTTTGCTTGACGAGTCTCTCATTTCCCATTCTGCACACATGTCCAAAAAAATTTAGTTTTCTTTCCATTATTATTTGCTTGATGTTTTTCTTATTTCCTACTCGTGCGCGCACCTCCACATTTGTTATTTTCTGCTCCCATCTGATGTGTAATATCCTCCTGTAGCATCTCATCTCAAATGCCAATAGTTTGTTTGTATCCCGCTTACGTAGAGTCCAGGTTTCGCATGCATATAGTAGTATGCTAAATATGCACGTTTTTATAATTTCTATTTTGGTTTTTATGCTGATTTCACGACTTCTCCATAGATTCCCGAATGCCGCCAATGCTCCTGCTGCCTTTGCTATCCTTCTGCCGATCTCCTTTCCGCAGTCATTATCCCATGTCAGCAGACTTCCAAGGTATACAAATTCTTCCACGTTCTCCAGATCCTCCCCGTTGACTTCGATTGATGTCCTGTTAGTCTTTTCGCCAAAGGTCATTGTTTTTGTTTTGCTATGGTTTATTTTCAGGCCTACCTCCTCTCCTTCACTGCATAAGATATTTAAATTTTCCTGTATGTTCTTGATGTCATCTTCTATTAGGTCAATATCGTCTGCGAATATGAGGTTGTTGATCATTGTTCCGTGCATGGAAATCCCGGTTTTTCTTTCCCTGATCTTTTCCATGACTCTTTCTAAGTATGTAATGAATTCAGTGGGGGAGATAGGATCTCCCTGTTTGGCGCCCACTGAGATTTTAAACCAATTACCAATTTCCCCATCCCCACCCACTCTAATTGCTGATTTAGCCTCTGTGCATGCGCAGTGGAGCAGTTGTGTTAGCCTTCTTCCAACTCCAAATGACCTGAGTATCGCTTGAAGTATGTCGTGCCTCACAGAGTCAAATGCTTTTTGAAAGTCAATGAAGCAGTTGTATATTAATTTTCCCTTCCTTTTCGCTTTTTCCCCTATGAGTCTAAGTATTAATATCTGCTGTGTTGTGTTACGATCCTTCCTGAATCCAGCCTGTTCCTCAGCCATGTGTTCCTCCACCTGTGATTTCAGTCTTTCTAGCAGGATGGACATCAATACCTTACTCATGTGATTCATCAGTGCTATTGTTCTGTAGTTGCTACAGTTTGATAAATCGCCCTTCTTGGGAATTGCTACTATGATTGATCGCGTCCATTCTTCTGGTATTCGTCCCTCTCTCCACGCTTGGTTGCATATGCTGTGAATTCTTTGAGCTAGTGTCTCTCCTCCTGCCTTCATAATTTCCCCCGTGATTCGATCGGTTCCTGCTGCTTTGTTGCTTCTAAGTTTAGCTATGGCTGCTTCCACTTCTTCCAGAAGAATGTCCTCCTCCTCGTCTTCCCTTGGAGGTGGTGTTATTTTCTCTAGCTTTCTGATGATGTCACTGTTGTCCCCTGCTGTCTTGTATAGTTCGCTGCAATATTCGGTCCAACGCTCTTTTATCTCCTCTTTGTCCTGCAGGATGTTGCCGTGCTTGTCCGTAATTGCTGTCTGTCTTGGTTTCCACGGTCTGCTCAGCCTTTTTATGAGTTGATATGATTGTCTGCATCTGTTGTTTGCTGCTGTATTCTCTATGGCTTCATGTTGGTCCCTTAGCCATCTTTCTTTGTCCATTCTTGCTGCTTTCTTAACCTTGTTGCATTGATATCTATACTCTTTAGCCCTTTCGTCCGATTCCATTCGCCTCTGTTTCATCTCTCGAAATACGAAATACGTTGAATGATTTGATTAAAAGGATCGACGAAACTGGCGACACTAAAAGAAAACAGGGTAGCGGTCGACCGCGATCGGTTCGTACGGCTGATAACGTAGCGAAGGTCGAGGAACTGATTTCAAGTCAAGAAGGCCAACCGGGAACAAGCAAATCTCCGAGAGAAATTGAACTTCAAACTGGTAGGCTATATCTCGTAGAACTGCAGCGTATTACTGCCAGACATTATAGCTCACTCTGGTGACAATTTCACTTTCCAACAGGATGGAGCACCTGCTCATCGTTCACGAAAAACAGTTGCTTTTCTCACTGCTCACGTTCCAGACTTTATTGAACCAAAAAATTGGCCACCGAACAGTCCGGACTTGAATCCCGTAGACTATTCGATCTGGGGAATGCTTCAGCAGCTTGTCTACAGGCAGAGAATTCGAGATATTGAACATTTGAAAGAAGTTCTGACCGCATGCTGGGACGAAATCAGCGAGGACACTATCAACCGGGCGATTGGACAGTTTCGCAAGCGATTATCATTGGTTATCGCAGCAAACGGAGGACATCACTTTGACTTAAATTTCTTACGCATTCAGAAAACTCTGAAATTTTACAGTTCATTCAATGTTAGGCTATATTAAATGCCAAACCAATGCCATTTTTCTGTGTCATTTCTGCAGTCTAATGATAGTTTAAGGCAATAATTACTAATAGTCCGGTTTTTTCTGCGCCACCCTGTATATATATATAATTATAGGAGGAAAGCTGATAATGATGGAGGTGTCTATGGACATACACCGAACCGGTGGCAGAGTAAATCCGTCAGGAATTTGTCCAGCTCCTTTCGCTCCAGATATCCGCTTCCATCCTGCATCAACAAGAAAAACACAATCATCAGCTTTGCATATGGAGGTCACTGAAGAAGAGTGAAGTACTGCTCTCGTTCATTCCTTTGTCAGAAGGC
>OX243822.1:10186874-10193038 GCA_945859605.1 Lumbricus rubellus | reverse complement strand
ATGTATGTGTCGCATACCAGGTCTTACCCTAGACGCTTTATAAACTCAGTGATTCGTAATGGGTGATCAAGAATGTAAACTAGAATTGACCTACAACAAGAACAAGCTGTACTTCATTTTTGATGTATATTATAAATATCAACATTCAACAGTAAATAATATTCAATATCCTAACTACCTATTGTGGCGTATTTATCTACTAAAATATTATAAGGTGCTTAGCTTCCTCAAGAGTTCCCTTCTTGAGTAGATGATGAGGTCCTTGTCCTTGACACAGGGAAACTTGATTGGAAGGAAAGACGGGAAGAAAGGTCGCTTCTCCCTGGCTGCCCTCGGTCGCCGTTTCACCACCGCGTCGTCTTCGTTCTTCTGTGAGCACTGGCTACTCACACGTCTTCTTCACTTCTGCTTCGTCGTCGAATCACCACTTCTTCTCGTTACTTCGAAACTCCAATCGCAACTGGTTCTCGCAATGTCTTCTCGATCCCAAGATCGATGCCGAGCGAAAATTGACTTTGTTCGCTATTACAGTCCGACTTAAACTTCGAACATTTCTATCTAACCCAGGTACTACGTTCCCTAGGATTTACAGATCAGCAGTGGAATAAACGTACAATAAGTCCCGTTTTTCACACTCAAATAAATGTCATCGGCGCATTCTGAATTAACGTTTTTGGTTGACAAATCGCAAAATGTCTGCCATTCTTTTCAGAATCTCATGCCCGAAACAGACCACGTGACTCTTCGGCTGCTCACAAAGTTGACGATCGCCTGCTACGCGAAACGCTGTTGTCGTGCCTCCTCAAGCGCTTGACTGATTTTTGTAGCGCATTTGTGTTTGTGATTTCTACTGTTATATTCGCTAATGCCACAATTCAATTTATTAATTATCTATTAAATACGCCAATTAATTGTCTAGCTTAACTGTTACTTAGTATTAATAATTACACAGGTTATTAGTTAATTGATTCGTTTGTTAAGGAGCGTTTATTCGCTACAAATGCCCCCCTTCAAAAGACTGTTCACAGGCTTTAACTTACTCACATACTTAACAAACTAATCTATAAACTATCTTCCTTTACCTCACATAACACAACAACATTACTGTTCTACACCTATTTATATACAACTTATCATTCATCAAAGGTTCACTATATATCACTCTAGTCCCCTGCTCAAGTAATCTGAAATTACATTGTTGGACCCCTTGATGTATCTAATAGTAAACGAATAATTTTGCAAGGCTAGACTCCATCTCATAACCCTTGCATTTTTCATTCTTCCCTCTTTCATATACTGCAATCCGCAATGGTCTGTCTCAATCACAAACTGCTTGCCGCATAAATATCTGTCGAACCTACTTACGCCCCACATTATGGCTAAGCATTCTCTTTCTTCCACTGAATATCTCGTCTCTCGCTCAAGTAACTTCCTGCTCGCATATGCTATGGGATGATTCACCCCCTCATATTCCTGCATTATTACGCATCCGATCCCTTTTCCACTTGCGTCCGTTTGCAATATGAACTCCTTCTCTAAGTTCGGTAATCTCAGAATTGGTGCCTTTGCCAGTTCTTCTTTCAACTGCATAAAACTGTTCTCCAATTTCTCATTCCATTCGACATTTCCAGGTGACAACTTCTTTGTCAAATCACTTAGCGGTGCCATTATTTCTGCACAGTGTGGAATGAATTTCCTATAGTAATTCACTGCTCCGATGAAACTCCTAACTTGTTTTTTCGTCTTTGGTCTTGGCATATCAATGATCTTATCCACAGACTCTTCTTTTGGACTGATGTCATCATTATTCAATGTGTGACCCAAGAAATCTATTTTTCCGTACCCTAATGAGCATTTCTTTGGCTTCAATGTTAGGCTGGCTTCCCTAACCCTTTCAAAGAATATCTCCAGTGTCTCCAAGTGATCCTTCCATCCTTCATTGTGGGCTAATATGTCATCCACATAACTTTCAAGGTTTTCTGTTCCATGCAGAATTTTCCTGATTAGTCTGTTGTAACTCGAAGCACTATTTACTAATCCGAATGGCATTACATTGAATTTATACATGCCATTGGCACAAATGAACGTGGTATAATCTTTCGACTCTGGACTCATTGGAATCTGCCAGTAGCCCTTGCAAAAATCAAACTTACTGTAGATTCTGCTCCCACTCAGCTTATTAAATATATCTTCGTTTGACATCATAGGTTCAGGGTCAAATACTGTAACCTTATTCAGCTGTTTGTAGTTGCAACACAGCCTATTGCTACCGTCTGCCTTCTTTACCACCACCAATGGTGCTGCGTAAGCTGCCTCCGATCTTTCTATTATATTATTCTCCAACATTGTCTGAATTTCCTTATCGATTTCCTTTTGTAAATGATATGGAGTTGGATACGCTCTCTGTCTAACTGGTTCCTCATTTGTCAAATGTATTTCATGCTTGACCAAGTCTGTTCTTCCAGGTTTGTCCTTTCATTGTGGAATTTCACATCAGGTTTAATGCTTGCTTCTGCATATTTGTAGCCATGTGCCTCTATGTATGACTCCGCACACGCTAACATTTCTTTCAGACTTGTCTTCCCTTTCTCTTTGATAAACATTCTTAGCTCTGTGCTGCACGTCAGGTAGAATTGATCTTTTAATAACAATTCTTCTACTCCTTCATAGGTCTGTTCAAAGCCTGCTTGAGAAATCCATTGCTGCATGTAGCGTCGCAGTCTATAAATAAAATTGGTCGGTGTTTCTCCGGCTTCCATTTTGCTTGTCTTGAACCTGTGTCTATATCCACCTTCAGTTAACTGGAATCGTTTTAGCAACTGTGTCTTCAGACATTCATAATCTTGAGCTTCCTCCACGGACAGTCTCTGGTATACTTCCAGTGCTCTTGACTCAAGGTGTCTAGCTAACACTAGTGACCACACTTCCTTCTTTATCTCGTATGCTACACAAGTTCGTTCGAACCGCAACAGGTAAGCGTCTAAACAATCTTTGTTTTCGTTGAAGATGGGGAATTTGATATCCCTCATCCCTCTGTTGTTCCTGTTGTTTTCCCCTTGTTGTGGATTGTCACCAACCATTGTGAATGATGCACTTCCACTTTCTCTGTCTTGACCTCTGGACTCAATTTCTCTCATTCTTACTTGTGATTCAATCCGTGCTAATTCTAGCTGTAGCTCACGTTGTTGTTGTGCTTCAGTCGCTTCACGTTCACGTTGTTCTCGTGCTTCAGTCACTTCACGGATCTGTCTGGCATCTGATTCTGCGGCTAAGCGTTTTTCTCTTGCTTCTGTCTCCGCACTCTTAATTGTTTCTAATTCAATTTCGGCCTTTCTAGCCTGCATTGCCGCTTGGGTCTTCCTGTCTTCAGCCTCAAGCCTTCTTGTATCTGCAGCTGCCTGAGCATCTAATTCGGCTCTTCTTATTTCCGCTTCTGCTTTCTTTGTCTCAGCCTCGGCTTTCTTGGCATCAGCTGCTAACTCAGCTTTCTTGGCATCGGCTGCTAACTCAGCTTTCTTTACCTCTGCCTCGGCCTTAATCCTCTCTAATTCTGCGGCGGCTTCCTTTGCAAATGCCCTTTCGGCTATTCTATCTTGCCGCTGTTCCGCCTGTCTTTCTTTAACAAACGTACGAAACTCCTCTCCACTTAGCTCTAACTCTTTGGCTATCTTCGCCCAGTTTTCGAAATCACTGTTGGACATCACTTACTGACTTACTTCAAATTAGCAAGTAGTAAAATATAGGCAAAAAATGCGCTATATAATTTCTGAACACAGAAATCAATTCAATATATCAATCGCTGTGGACTCTTTAAAATACACTCTACAGTTCTAAAATGCAAGTCTCTATCAGTTCAGCTTTACATCCAAAAAAAAAAAATCAATATACTAGCAATATTGTTCTCTGCTGTTTCTAGTGTCATTAATGTTCAATTAGCTCAGTTTTTAAGCTGACTAAAATCCCGGAATCTGAGTCCCCATACTGTCGCATACCAGGTCTTACCCTAGACGCTTTATAAACTCAGTGATTCGTAATGGGTGATCAAGAATGTAAACTAGAATTGACCTACAACAAGAACAAGCTGTACTTCATTTTTGATGTATATTATAAATATCAACATTCAACAGTAAATAATATTCAATATCCTAACTACCTATTGTGGCGTATTTATCTACTAAAATATTATAAGGTGCTTAGCTTCCTCAAGAGTTCCCTTCTTGAGTAGATGATGAGGTCCTTGTCCTTGACACAGGGAAACTTGATTGGAAGGAAAGACGGGAAGAAAGGTCGCTTCTCCCTGGCTGCCCTCGGTCGCCGTTTCACCACCGCGTCGTCTTCGTTCTTCTGTGAGCACTGGCTACTCACACGTCTTCTTCACTTCTGCTTCGTCGTCGAATCACCACTTCTTCTCGTTACTTCGAAACTCCAATCGCAACTGGTTCTCGCAATGTCTTCTCGATCCCAAGATCGATGCCGAGCGAAAATTGACTTTGTTCGCTATTACAGTCCGACTTAAACTTCGAACATTTCTTTCTAACCCAGGTACTACGTTCCCTAGGATTTACAGATCAGCAGTGGAATAAACGTACAATAAGTCCCGTTTTTCACACTCAAATAAATGTCATCGGCGCATTCTGAATTAACGTTTTTGGTTGACAAATCGCAAAATGTCTGCCATTCTTTTCAGAATCTCATGCCCGAAACAGACCACGTGACTCTTCGGCTGCTCACAAAGTTGACGATCGCCTGCTACGCGAAACGCTGTTGTCGTGCCTCCTCAAGCGCTTGACTGATTTTTGTAGCGCATTTGTGTTTGTGATTTCTACTGTTATATTCGCTAATGCCACAATTCAATTTATTAATTATCTATTAAATACGCCAATTAATTGTCTAGCTTAACTGTTACTTAGTATTAATAATTACACAGGTTATTAGTTAATTGATTCGTTTGTTAAGGAGCGTTTATTCGCTACAGTATGTATGCATTATTTTATTGCTCGTTGCTTATGGCAACGGAACGGTCATTGTGACGTTTTGAGCGATATTATATTCTTAAGTTCATTACATTCATCATCATCGCGATCTTCCCCACCATACTGCTCACTACTCAGCTCGCCAACGCCATCAGGAAGGTTGAGTGGACCTTTGGGAGAGTATCGGGAAGCTATCACCCATCCGTGCGTTCTTCGTGTCACAGTGTTGACCATTACCTTAAACCCCTCCCCACATGCTGCTGATTACGCGGCAGTCTTGCTTTAAAAACTAATGCCTGTCAATATTAGACAAAAGAATATACGTACAATGCAATGACGTAATTTGGTGACATAATGATCAACTTTGAGATAAGCTCTGAAACAGTGCATGGATACTGTAGAACTCAGCTATTGTTGGTGTTTTATTGTTGTCGTTGCTTCCAGTAGCCTATACAGAGTAGGAGTTACATCAGAGGCGTAGCGACCACCCTCCGTACCCTCCGACCGAAGGGGGGCCCCCGGCAAGGAAGGGGCCCCTAAAAGTGCACAAAAAAGAATGAAATGCCTAAAAATAAATTTTAAAAAAAGGTCATCAAATTTTTTGGACGGCGAATATGAAATTTTCCCGAGATTTTGGCCCAAAAAGGTCATCAACTTTTTCAGACGGCGAATTGATGAAATTGATGAAATTTTTCCGACATTTTGGCCGGATGACTAAAAAAAGGCGTCAGAAATTTCAAACATTATGCTCGGAGGTGGCCACGTTCGTTCTTTCTACAATCAATCAATCAATCACATAAATTTATACAGCGCCTCTTCAAGATCTCTACTCAGAGGCGCTCCCAACCCAGGCCTGGTAAAAAAGAAAGGTCTTTAGAAGACGGTAGAAAGAGCCAGCAGAGTCACGAGGAAGAGAACGGAGAGCCGTAGGGAGGCCATTCCAGATAGCTGGACCCACCACAGAATATGCTCTTCGCTGCATAGTAGCGGTACGACAAAAAGGGACAAGATAGTCACCGCGGGCAGCTGACCGCAGCGAACGGCGGCCCAGAGAAACGGAGACAGGAGTAAAAAGTGCCTTGAGTTACATGTACAGTGTCGAAAGCGGTAATTAGAAACGAAATGAAAGGAGCATCGGCGGTGGTTTCATACGTATGTGGCCACACCACGATGTTATATAATTATTGCAAG
>OX243822.1:10171874-10181874 GCA_945859605.1 Lumbricus rubellus | reverse complement strand
ATTTTAATTCTCTTGGCGGCTGAATATAATTATGCGTCTCAGCTTAACGTTTGGGTAGGCTATACGACCGACCTTACGGATGTCATTAAGACTCATTATTTAATTACTATTAATATTTTAATAATACTATTAGTAGTAGTAGTAGAAGTGGTTATTATTGCTACTGCTGTTGTAATAGTTTTGGTAGAATTTGTGCTCATAGTAGTAGGCCCTAATAATAGTAGCCTAGTAAGATTAATAGTGTCTGCTTTTTCAGAACTGACACGGTGTAGGCCTAACTGAGCTACAATTTTGTTAGAAAATACATTCCTAGAAGGTTAATCAGATGACGTAATTTAAATTGTCCTCCATTTTTATGTCTGAATAGCTGAGGTAGGCTAGGCCTACTCGGCGCTGCTAGGGACATTTTCGTTTCTCGACCCTACCTCTGGGGTACCCAACATTGCCTGTTAAATTCCGGCTATTCACCCTACACCATTCCGAAATATCGATGGTATTGCAACCAACGCCTGCTGTAACTATCCTAGCACCGGTCTCCCCCACTTCCAATTCAGTTAGCAAAATAATTTCAGTTCTCAATTGAGTTCTTGTAAGAACATAATTTCAATTGTACTTTCTTAATTATAGGCCTACAACTTAATTGCGCTAAATTAAGCCGAGTTCAAGCATTTTTCATTATCGATGTGCTTCTTTAATTTTAGATTACCCTTCTAGGCCCCTATTTTCGGCGACCTTGGCATACTGTTTCTTGCCCCAGCTGTTACTAGCCTTTTTAGCAATCTTTACCCATTTGTTTCTACATAGCAGTTTATCATGCAGCTATATAAAACGAACAATGCCCGCGCTGTTGTCAGAAGCGCCTCTGAATAGCACCATGAGGGGCGCTATATCAAATGCACATACAAAAAACATACAAAGTTTGTTGATGGAATCTATTAGGCCTAGGCTACGCCTTATCCATTTTGTGCTGCAAGGAGACTCTGAGATGCCACGTCGCAAATAAAATAGAGCAAGAGTCTGCACCACAATATGACGTAGAAGGAAGCCTCTCAGCAGCCTACAGTTTCTTGTAAGATGCAACACGTGGGAAACGAAAATACTTTTAAAGAGAATAGTATAAAGTTTAAAGCAAATTGTTGCTTGTCAAATGGTGCTTAGCAAAACGGAGCAGAATTCTTTGATAATGCGTCACAAATTTACAGTTTGACTTTCGATCGCTAAATATACAGGTCCTTTTCACTAAAATACACTGAAAATGTAAAATTTAGAGTATTAAAAAACTATGTCGTTATTTGCTTTGAAATTTATTTGTCTTTATTTGTGTCCTTCAAAGAAATAAAACATTGCAAACCATCTTTACTGCTGAAAAAGTAAGAGCAAAATTGGCCGCCGTAGGCCTATGGACAGTGACATCACAAGTGCGTACCTGCAACGAATATATCGTTTGTGTTTACGGAAGCAGCTGCGTGACACATTAGGCTATTTGCTCAGAAACTTCTTTCCAAATGCAAAGGTAATAATTGTTATAAGTCTTGCTGTTTCGAATAATAAAAACAATATTATTTATTATCCCAATGACGGTGTGTACATGCGCTCCGAATGCAAACATGCGAACATAACTGCATAATTATAGGCACCAAAGAAATTGATGGCATGGAAGCTGTTTGGGGCTTAGTTCTAGTGTAGTAATAATAATAAGGTCCACGTTTTTTCAAACTGATACATCATTTCAGTCAGTATTGAATGGATGATCTATTAGAGAAATCGAATTAAACTGTCCGCAGCCATGTAGCCTACGTTTATAGCGTCCAACTGTTCAGTTTACCAAGCCATCTGCCGAATGGAAGGTTGAGTGGACCTCTTTGGGAAGGCAGCGGAAGCAATCCCACATTTCTGTGCTTTTCATGAGCAGAGTGTTCACCATTACCCTAAACATCATCCCAATAATGATAATAATTATGTGTATCACCAGTGAGTTTATTAAGGGCTTGTCTTCTATTCTGTTTGCAGATGCAGAATAACTACAATTCACAGGGTGTGGTGTCTCCCACTAATTTCTACCAAAAATTGACGATGAAAGTACAGTTAGGAGCGGACATACGTTGCATACCTATTCACAACGACGAAATAACGTACGATGAACTTGTACTTATGATGCAGCGAGTTTTCACAGGACGCGTGTCTAGTAATGACGAAGTCGTCATTAAGTACAAAGATGAAGGTAAGTGTAAATTGTAATGTAGCTTTTTAGTAATATTATTGTTATCATCGTTATTGTTCATTTGTTGTTGTTGTCATCATGCGCTAAGGCTGATTCCAGGCTCTTTACTGCTGTCCTGTTGGGTGAGGGTCATGTATTGTGTATATGTGTGTGTATGTATGTGTTCTATGTATGTATGTGCACATGTTATAGTGTCACCTTCAAGATTCCTACTCAGAAGCGTTCCTGACTACAGTGCAGACGCTGAATCGAAGTTTCACGCCGTAGCACTGAGTAATTGCGAGTGAAGGACTTGCCCAAGGTCCCTACACGACGGCTTGAGGTGGATTAGAACCTGCAACCCTCCGGCTGCAAGACAACAAACATACCCACTACACCACTGTGCCCACATATGACCTGCTGCCACCGGTCAAAGCAACCCTCTGTCAGCTGAGCCCATATTCTTACGAATGATATATATGTTTTTGAATTTAGCACAGTGTGTTTTTTTACATTTCACTGTCTTGATCAATTTATTAAATAATTATATATGCTGCTACCGTGTCTGTAGACCAAAATGTGGATAGCAAAATTGGTCTAATAAAGAATATTCTTATTTTATCTTTCATTAAGGAATATCCATATCTTTTTTCATGACCTGTACATTGATGTTGCTTCTTTTTTTCAAGATGGCGATCTCGTCACTGTATTTGATAGCGCTGACTTGGCGTTTGCCATAAATTCCAGCAAAGTCCTGAAGCTGTCACTGTTCGGTGAGAAAAAATTTCACATAAAGTTTTTCTTTTAAATAGCCAAATGAAAGATTTTCTTTGTACCACTTTCTGTATGCAATTTTTTTCTTTACTGCAAAATGCGCTCGAAGCTTTCTGTGTTGAGGAGAATATTTGGCTGGTATTGAGGTGATTTGTCTTAAACTTTGATTTATCGAGAATTGTGCTAGTTTCATTGAGAAGGACATCTACTATGGACTCTGCTCTGTGCTCTTCCTCATGTCGCCAGGTTATATATTGTGCTACTTGTTTTCTTTTGTTTGTATGTGCACTTGTTATAGCGCCCCTTCAAACTTCTACTCAGAGTCGCTCCCGAATGCAGAGCGAACACTGCATCGGAGCTTCACGCCAAAGCGTTGGGCAATTGTGAGTGAAGGACTTGCCCAAGGTCCCTACGCGGCGAGGTGGATTCGAACCTTCCGGCTCCAAGGCAACGACGCCACCATTACACCACCATGCCCCACTTGGTGACTTGACAGTTCTATTTGTCCATTCTTTAACCATTTAGCAATGAACTGCATATGTTGTTGAACATTGTCAATGCGTTTTAGACGTTAAAGGTTTACAATGGAATGGCCTTCCCTTCTAGTTTCTTTCTAGCGTCTCATGGTCTCGGCTTCATCGGCTACTAAAGGCAAGCTTCTTCTGTTTTGCCTAGGTCCGGGTGCCTGAGTAGAGGTCTTAAAGAGGCACCATAAACATTTTGACTGATTGATTGATTGATTGATTGAGATACTATGTGTGTGCTTGTAGTTAATGGTGGACCAAAATCGATGGAAACAGGAGAAATAGTCCAGATACGGAAGGAGCTAAGAAGTATTCAAAAGCAAGTTGACTCCATACTCGATCAACTTGATTGTGGCTTTCAGCATCTCAACACAGGGGTCACTGAAGTCAAGCTGACTGATGAAGGTAAGTAGTCCCAGATGGGAATTTTGGGGTGCTCAGTAATCTGGTCGTTAGCATGTCGGACTGCTGACCAAGAGGTTGGCGTTCAAATGCTGGCCATGGCAGAATTTTGTTATTTTTGTTATACCTACACGGTGTACACCGACAAGGCCGTAGTACTCTGATTTTAATGGAATAATTGATGATGATGATGACAATAATAATAATAATAATAATAATAATAATAATAATAATAATAAAAAATAATAATAATCAATTATTAATTCAAACCCAGAAATAAAATTGCAAGGTATTTTCGTTTATTGGAAACATAGAAATCTCTTTCAAATTCCTTAACTCTGCCACTGTTCACACTCTGACAGTGCCAGTCCCAAGATTCAATGAAGGAGGAGGTGATGCCAATGCCATAAACTACCCAGAAATGCATTCACATAATTTTTGTAGTACTACTGTTGCCAGTGAAAAAGTCCACCAAAGACAAGCTCAAGTCGAATATACAGATATCTACAGTCTAAGTTCAGTCCAAGCTATATAAACTGGATTAAAGTGAATCACTGGTAGTATAGTATATAGCAAAAAAGAAAATAATAAAGGAAAATTATGAAAACAGCAACCAAGAGTATATTTAGTAAGTAAGTAAGTATATTCTTTAATGTACCAGCTGCAAAAACGCACTCTGGTTTACAAGCACAAAACACGACATAAACAAACAAATACAATACAAATAATTGAATAATATAAATGAATCTGATACTTATTAATTACAGTTTTGGTTCTGCCATAATAATATCATTGATGTTTGTTGCTTTATGAAATGCAAGACGTTTCTGATTGTTCTTGTTTAGAAAACAATGCAGATTTGAAATCTTCTCACGCAAATTCTGGAGCAGCAAGAGTGGAACAAAGGAGCAGTGGCAAAGAATTCGATCCATTGTCTTCCGGCAAAGACAATGCAAGACCAGCGTTGCAGAGTGAACAACCGGTTCCAATGGACAGAGGTCAGTGTACTGTTGGTTAACCCTTTAATGCCGGAGGGTATAGGATTGCCCATACCATTTACTACCATCTCGGCATTAAAGGGTTAAGCATATGAAGGGAATATGATGCAGAACAAGATATAGCTCTCCCAGGGTCTCCCTCCCTTAAACTCCACCATTCGTTGCACTCTGCCAGTGCCAGTCCCAAGCTTGGATGAAGGAGGAGGGTGACGCTAATTGTCTTTGTTACCAAACAGTGTCATTAAACTGAAACCGCTACTACTACACCCCCCCCCCCCCTTCAGTCAGTCTTAAATGCCACTGAGCACTAGACTTGTAGCATGCCTTCCTCGGAATATCTCACATTTAAAATTACATGGCTCAAGTCTTAAAGAAATCCCAGTCCATTTTGCTCATACTTCCACTATGCAGAACCGTGCTTTCTCGGTGGTATGACCCTTAACCTGGAATGGTCTTCCTCTGACACTCCGCTCTCTTTCCAAAAATCCTCAGGCTTTCATCTCTCATCTTAAGACAGCTTTATTCATCCGCAATGAGGTTGGGAGCGCCTCTGAGTAACCCCCTTGAAGAGGCACTACATAATTGCATTTACTGAATTGATGAATTTTTTTTTCTACTTTTGAATTTCTTTCCAGCATCACTTCAATCACAGATAGGACAACAACAACAGCAGCCGAACCTGGAAAGACAGACAAGCCAACCAAAAGCATCCGGTTTTCAACCGGGTCAGGCGCCAGGGACTTCAACCCAACCGAGGCCAACCTATCAGGGCGTTGACCCGCGAACTGATAATCGACCTCCTCCGTTCCGTCAACCCTCTCCACAGCATCACCAGCAGCAGCAGCCTGTAGGCTTTGCATCGTATCAGATTGCCAACAGCTCCCAGGATCCTTCCTCAGCTACCTACACATCTCCATCTGGTTACGTGGGTGGTCCACAACATCCGCAACCGACTGGCACCGGATTTCCTCGGAGTTCAGCACCTCAGGATTATGGTCAACCGCAGTCACTGCCCCATCAACAGAATCCTTCATTCTCTGGCCCTGGTCCTTTCTCTGGCCCTGGTGGACAACCGGGTCACTACCAGCCTAGAATGTACAACGCTCAGGGCCAACAGCCCCAACAGGTATCCCATTGATTTTTATTCCACTGATTAAAAATTAGCCACGAAAGTAAGACTATCAGGTCATAGCTTCTAATAGGAATCTAGGACAGACAGGCTATTCAGCATTACAGGTTAACATACAGTTGTTCTAACAGAGACTACCGTTACTCATCTTAACCACTTATAACCCTTCTTATACTCGCTGGTTGTTGGAGTTGCTCCTTCAGGGACAGTCCTTTCATAATTGGGGAAACAACTATTTCATGCCTCCTTATTGTCCTATTTCTTGTATGTATGTATGTATGTATGTATGTATGTATGTATGTATGTATGTATGTATGTATGTATGAGCACTTGTTATAGCGCCTCTTCAAGATATTACTAACAGGTGCTCCGCACTACAACGCGGAAACTGAATCGCAGTTTCACGCCAAAGTGCATGAGCAATTGCAAGTGAAAGACTTGCTCAGGGTCCCTATGTGGCGGCTTGAGGTGGATTAAAACCCGCAACCTTCCGGCCCCAAGTTACCGAACATACGACTACACCACCACACCTCCACCAATATATCAATATAAGGTATTGAATTTGAATTCAATCTAACCTATGATGACATCCTGTATTTGTTGTTTTCAGCCAACATCAGGTCAGTTACCAGCCCAGATGCGCCAGCCTAATCCGTACTCAAGTGGACCAACCTACAGTTCATATCCACAAGCTCAAGGACCTTAACTTAACCTGCAACCTGCCAAGAGAATTATTTAATTTCTTTGACCTGCTGAATAAATCCCATAACCCTGACACGACCTGCTGAAATTGTACAACGCAACTATTGGTCATGTCTACCTGTAATAGAACCGTCGTACAGGTGCTCTGGACCAATGGTCATTGACGCATAACTTAATTCAGGTGTAGATGGGTATGTATCTGGGGTTTGGTTCATCAGCCTTACAGTTTCAACATTCACTGTGCTTACACAGATTAACTTTTCTGAGTAACGAGTTTATTTAGAGGAATTAAATGCTTTGATTATTTAATTGATTGCAATGATTATTCTTTTATGTCTTCGTTAGTGCTGTTTAAATAAGGAATTCTGATTTTAGGATATGATGCATTTGGTTGACCCAAATTTTTGAGTTTATAAAAAGTAGGAACTGTCCATGTGAATAATTGTAAAAATTATTAAAGAAAATAAAAATTTTGGTCTAAAAGGCAGCTCCGTTACTGTGTAATAGAAGTTGAACTTCAGACATAATCTATTGCTCCTTTCAACTGTTAAACTTGTTTAAAATCTTAAACAGCAATAGGAAAGACTTTAGTTCGTAAAATGTTATTGTTTAAATTATGAGAAAAATCAACTGCCACAACAATTATGCTTTGCAAGAAACTTTCTTTGATTATGAATGCATCTTGAATCTCCAATGTTTCTCAATGTCAAGCAATTTCAGTGAGACCAGCTTATTTAAATTGGGTTCCCAAAAGTCATTTGGTTTGTTTCACATTGGGAATTCTTGGATTGTGTATGACCTGTCATATTATATATAATTTCATGCTCAATTATATTATAATGAGAATACTGTAAATAAATTATAACACAAAGTTAATCTGCTTATTTGAATAGTATTTAGTTTCATGCTACTAAATAAATTAACTGAAGATATATATAGATATAAAATTGTGATGTTGATGAAATCGTGCTGATCTATTTTTGTTTGCAGATTTTTAAAAACCATTGTTTGCTCTTCTTCGTGTAGACAAACAAGTATTTTGTTCACGACAATAGCATGCTTTGGTGAGCCAAATCTGTGATCCATGCATAGTCTGGACTGGAGTTTTATATGCCATTGCTTGCCTTCTGTATTAGACACCGGCAAAATAGAAGTTACTAATTACAATTTACAATATCGTGTAATGTCTCTTCTTCTGTGTTTTGATTTCATAAGGCAAAGATGAGGAGTATCAGCCTTAGACAATAATTGAAAATCAAAGTAACTGTGTGGCGAGTTTCCTTTAATTCAGTATGGGGCGCGGTGGTGTAGTGGTGGCGTCGTTGCCTTGGAGCCAGAAGGTTCGAGGTTCGAATCCACCATGCCGTGTAAGGATCTTGGGCAAGTCCTTCACTCACAATTGCTCAGCGCTTCAGCGTGAACTCCGATGCAGTGTCCGCCCTGCATTCGGGAGCGCCTCTGAGTAGTGAGAGCTGAAGGGGCGCTATAACAAGTGCACATACAAACAAACAGTATAGTTAATAACTTTGTTCTGGCTTCTAGCCTCACATCAGTTGCATTGGTCTAGAATTTGGGATACCAAGTCCTCGCTCTGGAGTCATAATACTTGCACTTCCCTTGCATATCTAATATTAATAACAATTATAAAAAGGCCATAGGAAAACCGTCATGAAGTATGAAACCTGGGCTAATATACAATTCTGTGTGTCTTTCTATTAATTTATCTCAGGTCATGGGTGTGGAACATAATGACTATTTCTCTATTTCTCCCACACATTGTGAAGTGTATGGTTAGGCTATTTTAGTCGCGGATGGCACTTCACAGGCTGCTTCGGGCGCATGATGTGTTCTGCGGTAAGTAATGGCGCTATAAAATTAGCGTCGCCAGCGGATACGTGACATTTAGAGCATCGCGGCAACGAGCGGCTTCCGGTGGAAGCGAATAAAACGCATGGGGTGAGGAAAGATTCAAACGTAATTTATATAAGCCGATTATAACATCTGTCCTGCAGGGTTATATGGGATTCAGGAATAAAAAGGACGCTGGACACAAAAAAGTCCTACGCAGAGAGAATAACAGAAGTAGTAGGCCTATAGGAGAGGTAATCATTACCAGAGGCAGATAGACACAGGGCTTTTTTAACGTGCAGTTGTACACCAAATGTGCAGTTCTAAATGGATTTGTGCAGTTGTAGAAGCACTTTTGTACAGTTAAAACTAGCAAAAAGGTCATTGTCCTCAATTTTTGGAGTAATTTACCATAGAGGATGGAAAAGGAAAGAAGGGGTTGTGCAGTTCTAAAAAAAACCAGCCCTGGATAGACAGAGACATAGAGAGTGAAAGACAGCGACAGAGACAGACCATGAACGATATATTGGAAGAGAGACAGCTAGAGAGCAACGGGCATAGAGATCGGATGATTTTACGAGTGCTATCTTTGTTGCTGGTCGTGTTTTACTGTCGTGTTTTACATCGGTTTGCAGATTGCATTTGCAATATACCTTCTACGCCAGTAACACCACCCCACATCGGATGTTGGCGACATTCAGCGTCGCCACTCTCAGAAATAAAAAAAAACAAGTTGGAGCGTCGAAAAAGCCAAGAAAACCCAAGATCCCCAAATCTGCCGAAAATTTCCACAATTTTAAATTTGTGACGACCGTTTTTTTTATCAAAACATTTCTCCGATTTTCCGTCCGAAAAAATTCTGATTACCTTTTTTTAGACATCCACCCAAATCTTTGAGAAATATCGGCAGTTTCCTGAATTTTCTGCAAAAACCCCTAGTTTTCCCCCCAAAAACTCCATTTCCCAAGTTCGGATCGAAAAAACCCAAGCTTGGATAAAAAAACCCAAGATTGTTGGGCCCAAAAAACCCAAGGAAAAACCCAAGTTCGTCCAAAAAAACCATTTGCCAAGTTCGGATCGAAAAACCCAAGATCTTGTGAAATAACCCAAGAAGTGGCAACGCTGGCGACATTGGCTGATAGAGGCTCAGTCACGTGACGGTGGAGTCAGCTGATGCACTGGTTTTTGCAATGGACAGCTGCTGACGTTTTTTCGGGCGAATTAGAGTCGAGAACGTCTGCCTATTTATCGGCACTCATTCCATGCAGAACTTCCCACTCCCTCCTTCTCCGATACCTCATTCTCCTCTCCCTCCCACTCCATATCCTCTCCCTCTCTCCTTCCCCTTTCTTCTCCCTCCACAACTCCCTCTTCTTTTCCTCTTCCTGTCCCTCCTCTCCCTCATTCTCCTCGCGTCTCTCTC
>OX243822.1:10132860-10171674 GCA_945859605.1 Lumbricus rubellus | reverse complement strand
TACCTTTCCCTATACCTCCTCCCCCATCTCTCTCTGTCTGTCTCTCCGTGTCTATCTATCCGTCTGTCTGTCTTTTTGCTTGTATATCTCTCTCTGTCTGACTCTGTCTGTCTGCCTGTATGTATGTCTGTGTTTGTCTATCTGTTTATGTCTGCTTGTCTGAGTGTCTCTTGTTCTCTGTATCTTGTCTCTCTGTATGTATGTCTGTCTGTCTGTCTGTCTGTCTGTCTGTCTGTCTGAATCTTTCTTTGTTCTGTCTGTCTCTCTGCCTGTCTTGCTATCTTTCTCTACCATTATCTACATTTACTCTGTCTCTATTTTTTATTTTCCTCTGTCTGACTGTGTTTCTGTCTGTGTATGTATCTGTCCATGACACTCTATATCTTACGCAACACTATATCACTCCTTCCAACTCTAGCTCTGTCTGCCTGTCTGTCTGTTTGTCTTCTATCTTTCTGTCTTTGTATGTATCTGTCCATGACACTTTATACACTGCGTAACTCTATATCTCACTCCTTCCAACTCTTCTCACTCTCTCTGTCTCTTTGTTTGTTAGTGTGTCTGCTTGTCTGTCTCTCTGTCTGTCTGTATCTCTCTGTAATAAGTAAGTAAGTAAGTACTTTCTTTATTACTCCACTTGCAAACGCACAATGGGAGTAATAACCATACTCTGTGTCTCTGTCTGTGTCTTTGTCTCTGTCGATCTCCACAATTCAGTCAATCACTCTGTCAATAACTCCCTCTCGTTGAACCTTGTTACAAAGTATAATTCATGATAAAGACTCCACTCCCGCTGAACGACTGTGAACGTACATGTATATAGACCACTTATTCGGCCACACAGTCCTTTCGCATAATATATATCTGGGTCAAACGCAGACACAGCCAGCAGTGCACGGTCGGCGTCGGGTTCAATGGACAATTTTCAAACCAATTTCGGCAAATCAAGCATAGAAAACGGGGCCCCGGTTGTCATTCGGGTCGCATAGAAACTGGCTAAGTAGTAGACCGTTTGCATTGCGAATAATATTATATACAAGGTCGTTTTCGTATGCTAGTGTGTGGCATAGCATACACGCTGCATGGGCTCATATTGCCTTATATAATAGGCGAATGGCTTAACGCGACCGCAAGTGGATTTCGAATTCGGCGCTTAGAGGCACACCGAGGTTTGTGACTTTTACGTCTGTCTTGGGAAATTTATGCAGCGCATGATCAAACTGTTGTTTGCTTTTTGGATGAGCTTATAGTGAAGTACGGGGTTTCGTGTTCGCCTTTTTGTCAGTGAAACTGAAAACATTTTTTCCGCAGATCCTATCCTGATTCTTCCACTTCCACCAATCTCCCATGCCGTTTCAACTCTAAAAACAGCATCCACCCTAACCCAATGTCTGAATCCTCTTCTCACTCTCCGGATCTTGACCCCTGTCTATATCGACTTTGTCTTGACTAAGAGGGTTCCCGCGACTTGGCTTTTGTGGGCGCTGTAGAAAAATTAAGTTCCGAGTTTACGATTACGATGGTCGAAGTAAAGGTCGGAGTGGCCCGACAAGGTTGTAACTTGGTGAAACTTGTGCTGTAATGGGCTGAAGAACAGTACTGGAGAAGTTAACGAGCTATAATCGCAAAAGGCGGTTGTGTGTATCGTAAATTGTAATTGTCATTACTAACTTTTATTGCGCCAGAGTTTATTGCACGTGTCATCAACCACGGCGCACCATAAGGCAGTTCCGTTGTAGAGTAAGCCAATTATAAAAAATGTAACTATGAATTTATATAGGGCCACTTCAAGAGAAACTCCTCAGAGGCGCTCTCGACCTGACACCATAGAAGATATCGAACTGTTGCTGCTTTTGTATAATGGGAGTTAGCGCCTTCATTTTACTTAGCATCGGCACATCAAGCAAGCACATGTATGATGTACGGTCGATGTATTCATTTTGTAGTCGACTTCAACAGAAGTTGATTATGAAACCCGTTGCATCTGATTATCAATCAGACATCTAAAAATATAGTTTTTGAAAAATAACAATAAAAATAATATGTTTTAACCGGTTGACTGACTGTCTGTCTGTCAGTCTGTCTGTCTGTCTGTCTGTCTGTCTGTTTGTCTGTCTGTCTGTCTGTCTGTCTGGCTAGCTGACTGATTCACTGACTGACTTTCAAGTGACTGTAATTGATTGAATGCTTGATTTTTTAAATTCGCGAATACTATTATCCCAGTCGACTGATTGATCACACGTTGGCTGTTTAATTGAAGGGAGTCGATGATGACGTCACTTGAGTACGATCGAGCGTTGGAAGAGCAGGCGAGCGCACTGACGACCTGTTCAATATGCACAGACATCTTCAAGTATCCGAAAGTGCTTCCATGTAATCACACATTCTGTCTCCTTTGTCTGCAACGACACCATGATTCCACGAATAGCCAAAGACTGGTCCCCGTGTCCAGTTTCTCGTGTCCAACGTGCCGCAAGGTCTGCTACGTTCCGCGTCACTCCCTCGACCAGCTGCCGAATGACTTCAAGGTCGACCAGATCCTTGACCTCGTCAAGGCCATGTCAAGGTCGAGGGCGTCGTCGCTGCCGTCGCAGAAGAACACCGACGTCCACGGCCAAGGTCACGGCCAAGGTCAAGTACCGCTGTCGGAGTGCGTCGTCTGCCGGTCAGCTCGTGCCGTGGCCACCCCGTCGGAGGTCTTCTGCGTCCAGTGTGCCAGGTCCTTCTGCTCGGCCTGCGCAGACCATCACTCAAAGACTCCGATCTTTCACGGTCACACCGTTGTTCCAACCACCGGCTCCGTTTCCGCCGGATGGAAGTGCCCTCTGCACGGCCTCGAAATTCTCTATTTCTGTGAACTTTGTGACGCACCAGCCTGTACCATTTGCGTTCTTTCCATCCACGAACGTCACTCCATCTCCGACCAGGGAACGGTCGTAGCGAATTTCCGCAGCCACCTGGCCAAGTCGTTAGAAAGGCTGAAACAGCGACGCGACGACTTCACATCTCAGCTGGAAGAGATGTCCCTACTCAGGCAGGAACACGTTCGGAATCTCCAAGACACGGAACGCACCGTGCTCCGTGCGTCGAGAGAAGCTTGTCGCCGGATAAGAGAAGAGGAAGCGCAGGCGCTGACGGATGTGAGGTCCTGCAGCAAGGAGAAGCTGGAACGGATGGACAGCACGGAAAGGGAATTGTCCGTGAGGCTCGAGACGCTGGCGGGACTCTGCCGATCCCACGCGGAAGTCCTGGCCCTGACGAACGCCAAGACCTTCTTCGACTCCTACACCCAGCTGGCGGCGGACCTCGGAGACGGAGCGGAAGTGGGCGGAGCAGCAGGGCCGGAAGTGGAACCGGCGCTCCGTGACGTGTCGACGTTTGTGGCGCGGATACAGGTCCGACTTGGAGAGGTGGAGAAGAGGACGATCGACGTGAGCACGCTTTCGAGGTCACCACATAAGGGGCTGGACGAAACGCGGGCCTCAGAGGCGGAGTCGAAGAGAACGTTGACGGTGATGACTGGTAAAGATGCGGAACATCAGCGTCTACCTGATCCAAGTTCAAGGTTGAGTTCATCCAGTGAACTAGGTCAAGGTCAGGGCCGCGGACAGGGTCAAGGTCAAGGTCAACGTCGAGGAAGAAGGGACGAATTTCTTAACCCGGTGGAACGCAAGGACTTCCACAGCAGTCACAGTTCGATAAATAATACCACAAGCAGCGCCAATAGTACCAGCAGCAGAGACAACAGAAGCCGTACTAACAATAGCGTTGGTACTGGAAGTAGCAGCAGCAACAGTAGTACCAACAACAGTAGCAGCAGCAGTAGCAACAGTAGTAGCAACAACAATGCCACTTTGAACGGTAGCAGCAAAACTTCCACGAGTAACACAGTGGGCATTAATTTGAACAGCACGAAATACCTGAACAGCAACGTTGAAGGCAGTACCACACACAACAACAGTACCACTCCTACCAAAAACAACAATCACAGTACCACGTATGCCAGCAACAACTTCAACAACAACAACAACAGGCATGCCGTTGAGCGATCAAAGAGTAGTCCTAGAAGCAACGGTAACCACAGTACCAAAACAACAAGCTCCGCTCGAAGTACCGACCGTACCAACGGCACCGCTCAGCTTCTGTGGGTGTCCGAAGAGTTCTCCCGCTGCACTGACTGTGCCTTCACTTCCAACGGCCAGCTGGTAGCCACGGACTACGCAGTGGCCACCAACCGTGTGAAAATCTTCTCAAGCGGCGATGGTCGATTAGTGGACACGGTTGACAGCTGCCTGATCGTTCAACCGTGGGGTCTCTGCTACAACGAGTCAACTTCGTCCATCCTACTGACGGACCACGGAAACCCCTCCATAAAGACGGTTCGCCTCGGGTCATCTTCGCTACAATCATCTCCCGAGGTCCGTGTCTATCCAAGCCGCTCGGCAAAACCCAGTGGAATCGCCGTCACCCGAAGCGGGGATCTCGTCGTAACGGACACGGGATCTCGCGGCGGGTTCAAGGTCGGCGTCTACTCGATCGACCAGTGTCGTATGACGAGGACGAGGAAGTTCGGTTGCCATGGCGATGGCGAGGGAGAGATCTTACGCCCAAACTTTGTTGCAATTGATCATTGCGATCGCATTGTGTTATCTGATTCTGAGAGCCATACGGTGAAGGTGTTTAGCTTGACCGGTCAGCAGTTACTCAAATTCAGTTCAGATTCGGAAGGGAAACGGATGTCACCGCAGGGTCTGGTTATTGACAACGCTAATAACATACTTGTTTCTGACCAGGCAGTTGGGGGTGTGGTGAGATACTCTCCTCAAGGTCATCTGTTGGATACCGTGGTTCAGACTTCGGGTCTTCCGTTTGGAATCTCCGTATCGTGGGAATCGAATCTGCTAGCAGTTGCAACCAGCAGAGGTCTCGAAGTGTATAGACTATGATGATGATGATGATCACTGCCATACGTGATCACTCTAGTTCAAGCTTTCATTCTTCTTCAAGTTCTCTGCCCAGGGGCCGTCCAATTGCACCACACCTCCCGATATTGTGCGTTCTCCTAGTTTCCTGTAGTCTTCCATCATCATAATCCAATCCAACAGCATCTGTTTTTTTCTTCCTTTTTGTTCAATTTCTCTACGCAGTCCGGGGGCCATTTCGAAGTTCGAACGTCCAATGTCGCCACTCCTCCTTGATGTTGTGTGTCTTCCAACAGATTCCTGTTCCGGCCCTGTACCTCATTTGGTCTCTGCGTGTGGAAGACGCTCTCCCATCAATACCAGAGCTCAATTTCTAGCCTGTAGGCCTATTCCCTTATTCTCCTTTGCTTTCCTCGAAATCTATGTCTTCTCTCGTGGCCTTGCGCACAGGGAGCGCCTCTGAATGGCATAGCCTACCTTATTATAGGAACCTTATAAGTATTTTAATACATACAAAAAAAGGATTTACCGTGGATTCGAAACTAAATGAATTAGCTCCTGATTGAAATGGATCCTATGATTCCACGATCAAAACGGACAAGTAACGAACAAATGGATCCACTTGTGATCGAAATGGAATGAGACGGTCTATAACAGGTTTGATCATTATGGATTCACTCCGGATCAAGACGGATGGATCGACCAATGATCGAAATGGAATTGGATCGACGCATGATGGAAATGAAATCTCTAATGATTTATGTGGATCAACTCCTGATCAACATGGATCAATCCAGTGGACCTAATGATCATTGATCCACGGTTGATTGGAAATGATCCATTCATGATTGAAAAAGGAAAAAGGATTAGCCGAAAAATGGCTATTAATCCATGCATGACGCTGATCATCTATTCTACATGTACAGTCAGAAGTAATGTATGATCTGAAATGTTAGGTAATGGATCATCTGAAATGTTAGATAATGTATGATCTGAAATGCTAGGTAATGGATCATCTGAAATGTTAGATAATGTATCATCTGAAATGCTAGATAATGAATCATCTGATGTGTTAGGTAATGGACCAAAATAGAGAAGATGACTTATAGTTAGAGCGCTGGAACATCCAAGCAGCAAAAGAATCAACAAGGATTACTGGCCCTTCATCGGAATTGATCCAAGTGACTTCAAAATGACAAGGTGTGACGTAGCGCTTGCCAAATAGGTGCGTTTCGATATAGCAGGAACTTAGTATTTATAAAGTAGCACAACGAGTAGCGACTAGCCATATTTTGCCGTTCCGTTCCTTTTTTTAATGAATTTCTAATTTATTTATGGATCTGTAGTTTAATTGCAATAGAAGAATTGACTGACTAATAGCTTATAAATTATAGGCCTTCTCGTGATTTACAATGTAGTCTAGCCTATGTCTGTAGACTGTAGAGACTGCAGTAGGAAAAGTAGAAAAACTTTTGTTGAACTTTCGAACAATCGAGAAAGGTGATCGCAAAATAGGCAAAAAGATTATAATTTATTGAACAACAGTAATTGCAAGAGAAAGAGACAAATTGTACTGATTTTGCATTTACTGCAGTCTGCAAGGCGTTTTAAAGGAATTTTTAGAACTGCACATTGCACAACCCCTTCTTTCCCTTCCCACACTCCATGATAAATTAGGCTACTCCAAATCGGATGACAATTACCTTAAAATACTATTTTTAACCGTGCAGAAGTGCTTGTATACTGCATAAATCCAGCTGAACTGCAAATTTTGGGTAGAAGTGCACTTCAAAAAGCCCTGCCATGGTGTGGTTTTTCTAGTTCCTGTTTCGCGACTGTGTTTTATGATGAAAGATGATTAACGAAGCCCTCCTTCCTTCCACAGGCTTGGGACTGGCACTAAAACAGCTATCAGATAGTTATAGTTGTGCAGTCATGCCTTAGTGTGTCTTTGAGAATCAGTTTGTAGCCTATAGCGCCTCTGTAATATGGCGTTAAATGCATACAGTATATCTGCGGAAGATTGGTTGTACTCTGTGCAGAAAGCTCACTGAAACGCTTAAACATGAACAGCAAGTTGTAATTGTTCATATAGTTTCAGTTAGGAACAATGATAATGTTCCTCGTAAGTTCGTCCATGATAGGCATTATACTGGCAAATACAATCTGCGCCACAGGTGTCGTCCATTTGAACCGAACCAGTGCTGGTCAAACAAGCGGTCAGAAATAGAATGCGTGGACACCGTCTGCACTCTGCAGCATGACCGCCCAGGTACACTTTAAGCCCTAGGTGGTCATTATAAATAGCCTATAGTGACCGAGTGACCGAGTCATACGGGGGGGAGGCGGGTGGAACGGAAAATCCCGAACGGAATTTCTGCGCTGTCGGGATTGAACACCAATCTTTCCATCGAGTTATCAACACGATGTCGTTAAAACAACATTGGGTGTGGATGGAGGCACAATAGAACATGCACTAAGCGTTAGAACGCACTATATGGGCCTCGAGTGAGTGAGTGAGTGAGTAATCTTTCTTAGCACGAGACAAACGCTCATACTTTGCAGCAGCTATTCATATAAGCCTACAGTGACTATAATGATCCATCTATCTATTAACTATCTGTTTGTCTGTCTGCCTGCCTGCCTGCCTGCCTGCCTGCCTGCCTGCCTATCGGTCGATCCGCCCATCCATTTATCTGCAGTCGGTGCAGCGAGAGAACTCTTTATTTGAGACGCGTAGTTTCGATTACGTAGGTTTTCAAGCATTAAATACTATGGTCATGGGCGGAGTTTATCAGGGGCTAGGAGGGCTAAGCCCCCCCTTCAGAAGACCCGGATTCAGCTTTTCTACCATGAAAAGTGTATCTTTTCTAGAGTTAGCCCCCCTCCCCAAATGCCCAGACTCAAAAAATTTTTCGTGTAAAATGGCTCTTTTCACGAAAGAAACGTCAATCGAATGACCGAGGAAATAGTATGGTTTTTATGAGATTTCGATCCGATGACTGAAAAAAGTCATGAACTTTTATTGGGCCGAGGAAAAAAATGTTAGGCGCCGTTCGATCTGGACTAAGTCTCCGCACCAACCAAAAGCCCAAGTTTTTTAGTTTTCTTACCCCCCCTCCCACCCCAAGAACGGGAACCAAACTCCGTCCATGACTATGGTCTACATGGGACCAGCGTCTTATCCAGCCAGTCTGTCAATCGATTATGTATTCAACACAATTAATTTAATTATATCTAGAGGAATTGTTATTTAAATATAGAAGTTGCATTGATAAAAACAATTCATTCTATTTAAATTGAGGCGGGACTGACGAAACGAATTTTTGCCTAAATGGAAGCTGGATTTATGAAAAGTAGCCTAATTGTTATCTAAATATAAGTTGAATTGATTAAAAAAAGCCATTGCTGCTATTTAAATAGAAGCTGGATTGATGAAACGAGCTCATCAATTAGCTACAGAAATAGGCTATTTGCATACGGTAGGCCTAAGGTTTTCTGTCCGTCGTTTGTAGTGTGAGAATTGTGGAAAAATAACTGGGGAGGGTTGGACCATTATCAACTTGGAATTGGGGTGTGAAAAGCATACTTTGCTATGGGGATCTAAGAAAGACTGGGGTTGAAACCCCCCCCCCAACCCCCCTGCAATTCTCACCCTGTCCTTTTGTCCTAGGCTAAATCGACAAAGGGTGACCGGGGTTTTGTCCGGGGATTTGGCCAGTAAGTTTTGCCCTTTACTCGGCAAGAATATCGGAAGGAAAAATCGTCGCCAGTTTCCTCGCTAGGTTCGCTACTGCGCGCTTTCTAACGCGCATTGGCGGAATTTTCTATCCTGTGCGTGATATGTAATAATTTTTCCATTCTGCCTGAGCACGTCTGGGTTGTTGCTTGCTTTAAGCTAGAAATTGCTCATCAGTGTGTTCCAGAAGGGAACAAACATAACCCCCGTCCCCAACAGGGCCAACAATAACAACAACCAACCAACCACCCCTCGGAATGTAGTCCAGAACGAGGCTTATAAATGAGGCCGTCCCATAAAACGCAGCTCAGTCTCGTGCATGCATCTTTAGAAGAAGAGAAAAAATTGTGGCATTGTGAAAGTAAAGTTACTGCAACTCAAGCGATCGTCACCTTAGGAGTCGCCAACATATTTCATCAACTGTGTTGAATTAGCAGCTTCTTCGTTGCTCGAAATTCGAAGGTTGGTTTGCTTTAGATTATAACTCAGAAGTGTAGCGATAGAGTTAATTGCGAATTGACAGAGGTTTTAGGATTCGATTTTCTCAGGCATTTCACCGCATTTGTTTAACGTAAGATGACCTAGTGTACTTTTTCATATTGACCGCATTGCCAGTTTGTGCAGTGGTGTGATAGGACCGTATGGGGCGAGGTGGCGTATGGTATGTATTTTCGTTGCCTTGTAGCCGAAGAGTTGCAGGTTCGAATCTACTTCAAGGCGATTCGTAGGGACTCTAGGCAAGTCCTTCACTCGCAATTGCACGGGGCTTCAGCGTGAAACTGCTTTGCTGCAGTCGGGAGCGCCTCTGAGCAGTGAAAAAGCTTGAGAGGGCGCTATAGAAATGGAGAAATAAATAACACGATATGATAATATTTGGTTTCGAACCGGACTTAAAGTGTGACAGAACGCCATGGACGGCGTTCAGACGCTTATCTTCAGATCTTAATGTAGTCCTGCTATTTGTTAGACTAGCATAACCTGGAAAGGTAAAATGCGTCCAGGCACTTCTTTTTCTACACTTTAAGCACAGGGTTTGAGTAGACATACAGACACACACACACAGAGAAAACAGACAGATAGGCCAAGAACAAACGGAGACAGTCAGCCAGACAGACAAACAGACAGAGTCACAGAGACGGACAAATGAACAAATGTTGAGATACTGGGACGCATGCAACTAAAGACAGATCTGATGGAGACACAATGATTCTACCAACAGAAAGAAACTAGAATATGTACTTGCGCTATAATCACCTGGAATCTTCTGAAGTGGCGCTACATAACTAATAAATTTTAGTATTCATGTGGTTGCTTGTGGCATCACTTTGCAAGAATCTTTTGCTTGCACACTGCACAGAACAACCTCTGATCGGCTTGACCTCTTTGTCCCGCGAGTCAGGACCGCCATGGCGCAATCCAGATCATTTGCCTGCATTGGTCCTTCCCTATGGAATGGGCTTCCCCCATCAGTTCGCCCTGCCATCCTCTCTGGTAGTGTATCCTCATCTTTCTCTCGTCTAAAAACTTGCCTTTTTCTCGGAGATGAACGCACTGGGAGCGCTTCTGAAAGGCTCTTGCTGCAAGAAGCGCTTTATAAACTGTCAGATAAGATAAGAACAATGCAGTGACTCGTTTCCGTTCAAACCGTACATTCCGTTACAGGAAGTTATCATGAGTTTAGGACAAGACATAGTGTTTGCGTTTGAATCCCGCTGCATTCACTCGTTGTTCAGTAATTTATCAAGAGAATTTATTTAACGCTACGTAGGGCATGTTATTGCTCAGGATCTGACTCATTAGCCCATTCCAAAGAGAGAACGTAATTTTGGTTGCTTGACAGGCTGTAAAAGTCGTTGAAAGAAGACTCAACCACAGTTGGCCGAATTAGCGCAGTGATTTTTAGTGTGCAGTTCTATACAAAAGGTGCAGTTCTAAATGAACTTATGCAGCCGAAAAAGCATTTTCGTGTAGGCTAGTTGAAACTGGTCTGAAGTGTTCATGTTCATGAACCATGGGCGGAGACTTGGGGGTGGGGGAGGGACGAACGAGTGGCGCCGAAGGAAGGACGCGAGATTTTGGGTGGACGAATGGATGAGTCACCGACGACATTTTCCATTTTGCCGACCGAAAATTCTGACTACCTTTTTTCAGTCATCCGGTCGAAATCTCCAGGAGAAATACCCATTTTTCCCGTCAAAAAGTTGATAACCTTTTTTAGTCATCCGGTCGAAATCTCCAGGAAAAATACCCATTTTCCCCGTCAAAAAGTTAGACCTTTCTTTAGTCATATTATATTCGCCAGTGTATTCAGTTTGTCTTCGTGAAATGTCCATGCCGTAACACTCAACAATTGGGAGGGGAGCATATGCATGGGCTGTTCCCCTCAACACATTCTTTCGGGGGGGACCGCCCTCTGTCACCCCCTAAGTCTCCGCCCATGCATTGAACATTATACGATTTCGAATAGTTTACCATGGAAGGAGAGAGGGGTGGTATGCAATTGTAGGCCCTACAAATTATTTAAAGAAGCCATGAATACGCGGGTTACACATCTGAATTACATTTTGACCTACTTAGGTCGTCTACCTGAAATGTAGTTGTTGTGAATTTGTTGCATTGAACGTGGAAAATATTAATGGTTTAGAAGAGATTAAAATTCCAAAGTTTATTGATTGAATGTAACTGTCAGAACTTCCCGAACTTAACACTGTCTGGCATACTGCGCGTTTACAAATTTGGTAGAATTGACCTTAGTGACCCGACCCGCTGCGCACACGACATATTGATTCTTACTCCACACAATGCACGTGGAAAATTCTGGGTAGGAAGAAGAAACGAAGGCTGGCCAATGAAAGACTACATTGTGGGACCACTTTAGATGGACATCGCTTGAACTAACACAAGGGGGAGCAGCGGACTTGACCAATGACCCAAGACAATGGAGATAATTTTTCCGTATACCGATGCCGAGAAACGGCTGGAGTCTTGAGCACTGTTGATGAACCCTGCACGTGCTGTTTGCCACTGTATTCTTCAGAGTGCATGGTGACCCACCGACCGACCCGGTTTGTCCGAGGCGCAGAAGAAGGGGAAGGAAACTAGGCCAACAGCCAGGGCCCAGATGTGTGTGTGTGTGTGTGTGTGTGTGTGTGATTCATGCATTTTGTATAATTATATATAATGTATCATATACATAATATGTGTGTATATATAATGTATATGCATCTAGGTCACTGGAACAAAGTGCAGCTAAAGAGGGAAAACACCGCCCGGTCGGTCGGTCTGTGCTTTCATTGGATGACGGAGATATATATACAATTTCCACGGCGCAACGGATAAACATGGCGTGGTTGTTGTTGTCTGTGGTTATGTAGGACCAAGGCGCAGGTCAACAGGACTTTGGCTGAGATAGATTGAGAACGAGACTAAAGAGGCATGCAGACTGACAGAAAGGAAGACTGTAAGATACAGACAGACAAACAGATAGACAGACGGACAGGCAGGCATGGCTGGTGTAGGAACGAGACAAAGAGCAAGCAGACTGACAAAAAGGCAGACTGTAAGAGAGACAGACAAATAGACAGACAGGCAGGCATGGCTGGTGTAGGGCAACCAGACAGACAGACAGACAGACAGACAGACAGACAGACAGACATCGATTATTTACGCATTTGAAAATGATGCTGGCGGGCCGAACACATCGGGTCAATTATTGGATCGGGTCATAGACTGACATAGAACACTCGGTTCGCAAGCCGATGGTGGCCATCTGAAGAGATTTGGGGAAACGGACATTATCCTCAGAACATTATTTTTCCCCCGGGACAAAAGCCCCCCGGACATTATCCCCCGGGGAAGGACATTATCGGATTATTTCCTCAGTCTATGATATCATTACCTAAAAATGATGAAAAAAGCTGAATATTGTAAGAATAATTTAAGGTTGAATCTCTTGCAATAGTAGGCTACACCGCTGACCTTAAATGACGTGGTACTCATTCTAAACAGAGAAACAGAGTCTCCCCTGCCTGAAACTCTGTACTGCAAGAAATTTTCTGAAATAAAAGTTGGCCTATATACATTTTTGTTTGTTTGTTATAATCTGGCAACGTAAACTAACCGTTTGGCTTGTTCATCTCTAAACTTGACGCAACTGTTACGTAGCCCATTTCACGCTGAACGAGGGAGACTTTATTTCGTGGACGGAGAAATTATTTTCTACCCAACGGAGACTGTATTTCAGAATATACTCTCCGGGGGCGAATTTATTGTGGAGCAGATCCTCCAGGGGGAAAAACTGTTTCGAAATAAAGTCTCCGTGGGGAGACTTTTTAGGGGGAGACTATGTCACGATTGTTACGCAACTCTGCATTGCTTACTTACTTACTTTTCTGTTCCGCTTGAAGGATTTCGTTCGTCATGGCTTCAATGTGGAAGAACGTCAGTTGTCTTTTGCGTCAAACGTCAGCCGTCCGTGGCTTCAGAACATCTGCTAAGAAATTGGAAAATGTCAGAGCTGATGGTAAAGCATTCATTTTTTCGTTCGTTCGCTCGTTCGTTCGTTCGTTCATTCATTCGTTCATTTGTTCGTTCGTTCGTTCTTTCGTTTGTTTGTATAATTTTTGACCAATTCATTTGTTTACTTTAATTAATTCATTAATTAATTCGTTTATTCCTTCGTTCATTTATTCATTCGATCGATCGTTCATTAGTTCATTCATTCAATAATTCACTTGCTCATTTCAAGTCATTTGTTCTTTTATTCGTAAATTGTTTACGTTCATTCGTTCGCATTCATTTTAATCATAATTAGCAATATGTCGGAGATTACAGAGACATTAAGGAAGTAAGCTTAGTAGGCATATGTTTGTAATTTTTTAATAAAAAGAGGAAACATTTTAGCGAAAATGTGAGGGAAAATTGTTTCACTTTTTTTCAAGAGACAAGTTACTAGCTGAGCTATTTTAATGCCCTTGATATGCATATTATTATTTTAATTAATTAAATATAGTAATTAATTAATTTAATTGGATCACTTTTTTCCTTATAATTATCTTCGGTTGGAATTAAGCTAGAGCAATAATTTTTGTACCATTTTGATGCCTGAAACAAGACATTTGAAATGATATATCAAAATCAATATGTGTAATCTCCGACTTAGGCTAATGCTGATTTCGGTGTTCGGCGCCATATATGGTTTTTCTCGAAACATGGACTGAAACCTTGAAACGGAGGACGACAAAAATGATATGAGAAAAAAATAAATCAAAGAAAATAATTACAGACAGTAAATAAGTAAATAAGGTTGCATGTCATAAAAGTAGGAATGGAAGAAACGTGACGATAAAACAGCAAAAAATCGGGATTTACTGAAACAATAAAAACACGCAACAAGGTTCTTTACAACTATGGTTCAAAGTAGGCCTATCTGATATATAGGCAAAACAATGTGTTTTCCTGATAGATGACAGAGGACAATGAAGTTCAATCAAAAATCAATCACCGCCAGTCATTTACTGGCCTTAGGAAGCAGATGATGATAATTATGATGCTGATGATGATGATGACGATGACGCTGATGATGATGATGATGACGATGACGACGACGACGATGATGATGGTGGTGGTGGTGGTGGTGATGATGATGATGATGATGATGATGATGATGATGATGATGATGATGACGACGACGACGACGGTGGCGACGGTGACGATGTGATTGTGATTGTGATTGTGATTGTGGTGGTGGTGATGATGATGATATGGATGATGGATGATGGATGATGGATGATGGATGATGGATGAAGATGACGACGACGATGACGCTGATGATATAATGATTGCCTTTCTAGCTTCTTTCGGAGAGACGCAACGACCGACGAACTTTCAGAAGAAGACTCTAGTATGGGCCAAGATGTACAAAAACGCGAACGATATTCCAGAAAGAGTGAGGTAATAAAGGTACACTGACTCGTACTATACACCGCAATATACTCTGTGTGGACAGACAGACAGACAGACAGACAGACAGACAGACAGACAGACAGACAGACAGACAGACTTTTCAGCTTCACTGTGAAGTTTTTAAAAGACTTTAGATATAAATAAATATTGTAACCCAATCTACTTTTTTTATATAAATAAGAATGCATGAATCTGATCTTATTTATCATGTGTTTGAGAGTAGAATTCCTGTTGTAGTCAGCAAGAGCACGCTGTTCAGAATCAAGAAATACAGACACTGTATCACATCAAGAATTATCAGTAGTCCTATCGCCCTCCTCCTTTCTCCAGGTTTGGGACTGGCAGTGCCAAAGTGCGAGCAGCGGCAGAGTTATCGTTATAACTCCGAATGGCTTCATTAACAATCCACTATTGACTCTTTATCCAGTTCTGCATTGCTTGCTATTAATGAAATAATTCCATATGCAGGTGTTGTCACAGACCAGTGGATTGTGCTTAGGTTTGTGCGTAGTGTATCGAGTATAATTACTGTAGTGTTTTTTTCTGAATGTGACACTTGGTGAAGTTTAGTGTAGTGGGGGGGGGGGGGGGGGCGGTGTAGGGGTTATGTTCGGTGCCTTGGAGCCGGAGGGTTATGGGTTCGAATCCACCTCAAGCCACTGCGTAAAGACCTCGAGTGAGTCCTTCACTCGTAATTGCTGATTCGCCTCGGCGTTAAACTCCGATTCAGCGTCCGCTCTGAAGTCGGGAGCGCCACTGAGTATGTGGGGGGCGGTGTAGGGGTTATGTTCGGTGCCTTGGAGCAGGAAGGTTATGGGTTCGAATCCACCTCAAGCCGCCGCGTAAAGACCTCGAGTGAGTTCTTCACTCGTAATTGCTGATTCGCCTCGGCTTTAAACTCCGATTCAGCGTCCGCTCTGAAGTCGGGAGCGCCACTGAGTAGATTTAAAATTTTATGGGGCGCTATAACAACTGCTCATACAGACATCATAGTGTGTGTGTGTACTGTAGTTACACGTGACTAAGCGTGATCGCGAGTATAGTGACGTTTTATTTTGTTTTAGCAACGACAAGCTGAAAAAGGCACAGCGTGTCTACTGGTCGGGTCTGCTTTTAGCTTTCACGGCTGTTGGAGGTGCCGTCTATTACCTCACGAGTCGCAACAAGGAACAGATTGAAGAAGGTGTTAAGACCGTTCGCGAGAAAATACCCGCCGTAGCCAAGTCGATAAATCCTGATGCCAACAAAGATGGCGGAAAAGATGGCGGAAAGAAGGCGGATTCGGATAAGCAGAAGAAATAACGTTCTTGCTTCGTGTAACCAGGGCTGGCGTTTGGGGAGATTCGGGGCTGGGCCATCGTATATGCCCTGCACTGTTAGAGGGACGCAGACATGGTCAATAGGGGTCTCATCGGCCCTCTGTAATTATTCGTTGACGCCAGCCCTGCGTGTGGATTGTAAACAATGGAGGTTTTCTGAATGACGTGCAGGGATACATGGATAATCATTGATGACTGTAAGAAAGAGTTTGAATCAATTTCGATACCTGACTTTAAGTTCTCCTCGTCGTCATCGTAGTCACGTTTTGTTTCCTCTTAGTTTGATTTAAAAGAGCGTTTAGTGACTTTAGTTAGAAAATAGAAATTGTTCTGCTTTAAAGGTGATTAGTTAAGCCGACTGAGAAACTTGGTTGTAATCTTTTGAGTGTATTGTGGACGCAACGGAACTTTCTCTAATGGAGTTTTTCTTTTAAATATATTTTTTTTATCGAGTGTAGTAGTGATTCATGGGCGTTTGTTTTCTGCCAATTTGTCTCGATCTCAAAATATGAGTTGTTTTGTTGATATTCAAGAGGCTGATTATAACTAGACATTATTCATTTTGGCGGAGGGCCACATAAATCGCTTCATTTCCTGCCGTTTGCGATTCAGCCAATCTAAATCCATCAAATGACTTGTACAGCGCCGACTGCCATTATTTATTTACTTACTATTCAGTTTCTAATTTACTATTAATCTATCCGCTATCTATCCATGATCCATCCATTCTCGACAAGACAGTCATCATCAATCCATCCATTCATCCGTCCATGTAGGCTATCGTATCCGTCTGCATGTCTGTCTGTCTGTCTGAATATGATCTTTGATTTCCATTCTTTTATCAGACCATTCAGCCATTCAAACATCCATCCATTCGTCCATCCACCCCATCCATTATATATATAATTCTATACACACATGTAATTTATATATAGACCTACATTTGGAAAAACCTTGAAGGAGCGCTATATCAAATTATCGGTAAATAAATAGTAAACTTGGTTTATCATACCCCAATTCAAAGTTTATTTTAGGCCAACCCCACCCCCAGTTATTTTTCCACAATTCTCACACTGCGTTTAGCCTATTTAAAGGTGGAGGATCAGATGAGTCGGAGTACTAATTTTCCGAGGAGGTGATGCTTTACTGTTGAGGGGAAACCCGAGGAGTTGCGGATAGGGGAGACCCCGAAGAAGGTGAAGACGGGTGGGGGGCGATTGGCGATGATGTGAGGTGAACCGACAATTTTGTGAATAAGGGGGATTTGGATCGTATTCGTGTAGGCAATAATTAGTCGTTCTTGTTTATCTGTCTGTGTTTTTTCCTGTCCGTTTATAACTTTATATATATATATATATATATATATATATATATATATATATATATATATATATATATATATATATGAAGCCTTGATCGGAAGAACCACTTGAGTCCATTTTTTCGATTTTGAGATATTCACAAAATAAACTTTGTAAGTCTACAAGTACTTCACTTATGAAAATATGGAAATAATATTTGGCACATGTGTTGATATGTGTTGTCTCTGTAACATGTAAAAATAATATTGGCTAACCAGCTAGGTGGCGCCACATAATAAAATTTTTAAACATGCTCCATAAGGCATTTTTAGGACATTTTTTTCAAATTTGGCAGTGTGCATACAGATCATTCAAGAATTGTCGTAGGATAACTTTGAAGTTGCTACTTTTCAGTAGCAATAATAATATAACCAATTACAAATGAATTAAATTTTATAAATTGAAGCATTATTTTAGTGGATTGCCCTTGTGTTGTGAGTCGCTTAATGCTAATATGTTGATATTTTCGTCGTCATTGCCAGATTCCCGCTTGAAAACAAGATTATTCACAATCATGATGGTATAGGACAGCTGCTCCAGCGCCATACATGCATACATAGCCTACATACATACATAGTTACATACATACATGCATACATACATGCATACATACATACATACATACATACATACATACATACATACATACATGCATACATACAAGTTGTCATATTATGCTTTCTTCAGGGGGGAAAGTGCTTTATGTCAGGAGCATCATGGATTGTGCTACTTTCCTCCTTTCTTCTTATTGTCTTCTCCAGAACTTCCAAGCACCATTGAAGTTCGCATGTAAATAAACTACACTGTAACTGAAGGATTACGTCTTGCACTGGTCAGCATTTCCTGTGCACCAACCACTGGGTGATCCCACAGCTGTTTTTGGTTAATCAGGCCCATGCTCTGATCACATTCAAAGTGGGAAAGACCTCGAACAGGAAATGTCTTGTGACATGGTCAAATCTCTTCTTGCCAGGTTACAATAAGGCAGTGAAAATAGTGAAAGTCGTTGTATAATTACTGTTATTCTGTCAAGCACATGAATAAAATATCAACACGACGTGGTATCCAAACAGAATATTGAATTCTGTGTTGAACATCTTGTTGTAAGCCCCATATGATGTTTTGCTGGATGGATAATACTATTTGTACAGTAAACAAGCATCTATTTGATGTTTATTTTTTCTGGCAGACATACTTACTTTTATTTGACCTCTATTGCATGCAACTAAAGATGCAACAAACTGTTGCTAAGGTGAAACATGCATAGCCCGCCAAAAGTAGTTACACGTGAATTCATGGAAGAACCACTGAAGTCCTGGACTTCAGTGGTTATTGCATGAACACTATATTTTATTTTCATTATACCTTTGGACTGACGTTAGTTTTCTGAAAAACGACCTCACCAATACATGCTTTATAGCATTAAGAATGGCTGGACACAGATAACTAAAAAATGTCAAAAATGGACTCTAGTCGTTCTTCCGATGAAGGCTTCATATATATATATGACTATCTCTAGGCTATGTGACGGTTTGTTTGTTTGTATGTGCACTTGTTGTAGCGTCCCTTCTAGCTCTCTCTCTCTCGCTACTCAGAGGCGCTCCCTAATGTAGAGCGGACACTGCATCGCAGTTTCACGCAGAGCAATTGTGAGTGAAGGACTTGCCCGAGGTCCTTACGCGGCGAGGTGGATTCGAACCTCGAACCTTCCGGCGCCAAGGCAACGACGCCACCACTACACCACCGCGCCCCACTACATGCCTTAGTGCTTTGTTATTGCAAGCTTAATTATGCTGCTAAGTCTCCGATACTTTTTTCGAATCCTGTCTTTCTGTCTGTCTATCCATTGTATGTATGTGCCTGTGTCTTTGTATCTCTATCTCTGGATATCACCAAGAGTCTAGTGGCACAGGCAACGAAGTGTAGCACTTCAAAGCATCCTATTGTGAAGCAGCCATTACAATAGGAGCACTTGTTCAAACCTCTCTCTAATAAATAACCGCCCATGCATCTACTAGTTCTACAAGTACCAGAATGCGAGTTGAACACTTTAAGCATAGTTTTCCCATATAGGCTCCCTACCACTCACCGTCACGCGTATAGGATAATTATTATTGTACTGCTGCGTAAAGCACTGAAGCGTCGTATGTAGGCTATAATAATAATAGCCGTTACCAAACGTTGCGTGATAGGCCTACATGTTTTCTTCTTCATTGAGTTGCAACTTACTGTCACGAAAGCGCTTGTTTTTTACGCCGACCTGGCGCATTCTTGCCGCTTTTGTGTAAACATATCGCACACGTAGGCCTACGCTGCTACGCAGGTTCAATACGAAAGCTTGTAGCAAATAGGCCTATATAGGCCTAAATAAATGGTGTAAGTGGCTGATATTATATGGATAGTTAATCGACTGTGACGGATTGTTGGCAGGTCACTGTCATATTTTGTCATTTTGTCGGTGAACTGATAGTGAATGGTACTGCATGGTTTACGATTCACAGTTTAACATATTTTGTTATTGAAGCATACGCAGCGGGGCGGGGCTGTATTGTGGTTGTTGCGGGATTGCAATTGGGGCGGACAAGTCACAGGAAGTGTGGATTGAATGGAAGAGAACACACAAGACTGGTAGCATGTTGAGAAGCATTGAGATCGAAAACGATTCTGTAAGCGACGAAGAGTTTTCAACAGACGAGCCAATTGTTGGTATGTTTCATCGGAAATTCGTTAGAGATCGCATAGAAACGCAGGGATATGGTTACCAAATAGAGAATGGGGAGCACTCGGATTTCGATGCCTTGAACGCATACCTCCCGATGGACCGGGAACAAAGACAGGACTGGGATTTCCATCTGTCCAATCGAACATCAAACTGGATCCACAGTCAATCCCATCGAGCAAAGGGAACTTATTCCGCCCTCGATGTGTGCCCGAATGACAGCCGTTTACTGGCAGGTCTAAAAGACATGAATGCGAATCAACAACGACACCAGCGTGCTTTGGACACTCGACCAGAAAGTGAAAGGGATCGTTCGTTCAACCATGATGCCAACTTGGTGTGCAACTGGCTTCCACTTTCAGAGAAGTTTCGTCGCCAACAGAGCGACCCATCAAGCAGGGACCACCCTGATGAAATATCATTTCTCACGCAATATCCGGGGATCTCGGATGGACCTAGGTCCTTGGAGAATGGATTGGCTTCCACTCCATGTCCAGTCCGTTCCAGAGACCGGACTGGAGTGACCACACAGCATCCTCTCTCCCCGCACATGGGATTGTATTTACACCCCTTTAACGATTCTTCTGTGGTCACCCAAGGCCAGACTGTCAGCATTCAGTTACAGCCCGTTGGTTCAGACAGCGGAAGCGAAGGGGACTCCGGCAGGGATTCAAGGTTGGTGTGAAAACTGGGAAAATCTAATCTAAACTAATATTATTATACACTAATCTAATCTCAGTTAATTATAATCTGATGCAATGGCTTCTATATCGCCGTTAAAATAATACACAAAGCCTTAATTTATGGTCACATCAAATGAATCCTGTGCCAAATTTGTTTTGTGTCTGTTCACCCACCCATCCATCCACCCATTCGTCCGTCCATCCATCCATTCGTCTTCCAATTTCCCCCACTCATCCATCTATCCATCTAATCATCTGCCCACACATCCATCCATCCGTCCATCCTTCCATTCCCCAGTCACCCATTCATCCATTCATCCACCCACCCACCTAAGCATCCATTCATCTAACCATTTTTCATTCTCTCCCCATATTCATTCACTCATCCAACCGTCCATCCATCCACTCGTCCATCAATCCATTCACCAACTCATTCTTTCATTGATCTATCCACTCATCCACCCATCCATCCATTCACCCATCCACTCATCCCTCCATCCCTCCATCCATCCATCCATCCATCCATCCATCCATCCATCAATTCATTCTTTAATTGATCTATCCACTCATCCAGCCATCCAGCCATCAATCCACCCATCCAGCCGTCTTTCTTTCCCCACCACAGATCCATCCATTAATCCATCCACCCATGACCCACCCACCCATCCAATCATTCCGTCCGTTTGCTTTTCCTTCTCTCATTCTCTTGTGGCATTTTACATAATCATTTACCGTTGAAGAATGTGAAAAACTCCGCCACTGGTCACACTCTGCCAATGCCAGTTCCATGCCTGGATAAAGGAGGTGGGCGACACTTAATCTAATCCTCTTTGAAATGCCAGTGTCGTTAAGCAGCAACAAGGATGTGAATGATGACTCGGGTCGTCAACTATTCTGACATCTTACAATCATAATGAATTAAGAATACTTAAACGCAAGAGCAGGGTGAAAGGTCCAGCTTTTAGGTCAGGGCAAAGGCCAACAAAGCAAACTATAAACAAGACAGTGCTGACTTATAAACACCGCTTGAATGCCGTCAATAATTCAAGCCATACAGTCGTTCTGATGTGTAAAGCTTTGCTTCAACTAAGCAAACCAGGAAGAGAGACATCTATTTATTTTTACAATTGAAAACAACCTCGTTTACAACCATACTAGAATATAGGCCTACATTATAATGATGTATTCTAGTAGGGTTGTAATGGAGGTCGAATATATTGTATTATAAGCTTACGTATATTATATATGTATGTCTGTGTGTGTATATATTATGTATATACACACGCTATATATAGGCCTATACATGTATATAATGATGCTTGAAATGCCTATCGACCGTTCTGGCTTGCATTATTATATGTATAGGCCTATACATGTACCATATACATGACATTGTATATGTGTAATTATATGTAGGCCTACCGTATATGGAATATATAACTGAAGTCACTTGTATCTGTCACACAGACGACATTAATAATTTCCAATACAAACCCCGTCTTGCTTGAGTGAACATCCGGAGGAATGTAATATTCAATGTATGAAAGAAAGAGATTTTTGAACTTTCGCCTTTCGGGCTTTTACTAATTCTATTCGAATAGTAATGATTGAACTAAATATGTTTGATAGGATGATAAACGCCCAGTTGACGCCGAGAGAATTCAGTTATGGGTGTTCTCTAACTTGTAAGTTATGCAATGACTTATCATCATCATCGCCGTCGTCGTCATCATCGTCATCATCATCATCATCATTGTCGTCGTCATCATCATTGTCGTCATCGTCATCATCATCATCGTCGTCATCATCATCGTCATCATCATCATCATCATCATCATCATCATCGTCGTCGTCGTCGTCGTCATCATCAACATCAACATCATCGTCATCATCATCGTCATCATCATCATTGTTGTCGTCGTCATTGTCATCACCAGCATCACCACCACCACCACAACAACCACCATCTGACTACCATACCATGCAATGATCTGATCGATAAGCATTTCACCGCATCATTATAATTATTATTTCGTTGTGGTCTTAAATTGAATGTCAGTTGAAAAAGAAGCAGAAGTATTTGACGATGACGTCTCATCAATTCCGGCTTTTCAGACCGTGCTAACCGGAAGATCAACGAAAGACTCTGGGATCCATCTTTCTGAGGTAAGCTTACATTTATTAATTATCCTACGGGTGCTTCACAAAGAACTAATTAATTGCTAATTACAGTGAAGACAAGAGCCCACATTTTCACTGTTCCTCACTAGACTCTTCAATGCAGGATTAATTTTTTCTTTGAGCTTCGCTGATGAAAGAAAAGACTTGCAATTGGAGATGGCATCATGGCCGAACCGCGCACGGTTAATTGTATCGAAGATAGAAATACATAGTAGCGGCGCTACTGTACTGTAACACTACGGCAAGCCAGGATAAAAAATGCACTGGTAGAAAGTCTCTGCCCTAGTCGCTGCCCTGCTAGAATTGCGCCATGCCGAATGTTTATTTTGGGCATAAATCATCCTGCATTGGTTACTTGCATGACTGCCTTTGCAATGTATACCCTGGTCACAAGAAATTGTCTGTCGCCGCCACTGCATGCATATTGCATACATATACATATATATATATACATGTATGTGTGTATTTACATCTATGTAGCCTACCAAACAACTTACATGTATATGGCACCATGCTAGTAATCCAGACCTACCTATAAATAGGAATCCACGAACAATGTGTTGAGTTGTCCAGAAAATGTTGCACGAACTTTCAAAAATGCTGGTTGTCGAAGTGAAGGGCCTACATTGTACAGCGGCCGATTGCTCCACAGAGTTAGGGGAAAATATGTGTAGAAATATAAAAACATTGTTTAAATATGCGTATAAAAGAATTTATCTATATTAATAAAGAGAGGATTCTGTCTGTCTGTCTGTCTGTCTATGTGTCTGTCTGTGTGTGTGTTTGACCGGAATGCATTTCGACAGTTTTTGACCTTTTCACTCCAAACCTTCACTACTCTCTCCGTCTCGGCGTCGGACACCCAGTGGAGGGGTTGGCGATTCTCTATAACCATGGGGGCCAGGGTGGGGGGCGAACCCCCCCCAAATTTTTTTCAATAAAACGCAGCTATTGATTTCAAACTTTGCACCTAGACAGAGGGCCATCGGAACCCCCAGTGGAGTTGTTGGCGAATCTCCCCCACCATGGGGGCCACGGTGGGGGCGAAAACCCTAAGTTTATTAAACACCTTTTTAAACGCTTGCATGGTCATTATATAAACGCAGCTGATGTAAATGATCTTCCAATCCGCTTTGCTGTAAAGTCTTACTATAATTATAGTCAACTAGCTGAACCTGGCCACGCGTTGCTGTGGCTGAAAAGAGCATTCAACCATCCCTCCCTACCTCTCCCTCCCCAACCCCCTCACCCACCCCTCCCCTTCCCTCTGCCAACCCTTCCCCTTCGCCTGCCCCTCCCCTCTCCCCCCCTCCCCCTCCCCTCCCCTTCCCCTCCCCTCCTCTCCCTCCGCTCCCTCTCCAACCCCTCTCTCAACCCCTCCCAACCCCCTACCCCTCCCCCTCCCCTCCCACGTCCATCGCTCCCCTCCGCTCCCTCTCCCCCCTCTTCGTGCCGCTCCCTCCGGTCTTTTCCTCCCTCACACAGTCCCTTTCTGACAGCGGCCGGCCGCTTTGGTTTTTGAATGAAGGGAAATTATTTTGCAACTCGCTTATGACGTCACGGCACTCGACCTCATTCTATGTTTCGTACACAGTCCCTTCCTGACAGCGGCCGGCCGCTTTGGTTTTTGAATGAAGGGAAATATTTTGCAAGTCGCTTATGACGTCACGCACTCGACCTCATTCTATGGTTCGTTTGCGACGTTTAAAATCGTATGGGTCAAATAGTGGACGAATTTTATCGAATATTGTTGTTAAAGATTGCGTTTTTTGGGAAAAAACCATTCAAAGAACACTGGCGTATTCGAATGGAACGTTTTGGTGAGATTTTGAAAGAAATCGGTGCGTTACTTTGGCAGATCCTATCATTTTCAATTTGCTGCGAACGCCGTTAGATTTTTATTTATATAGATTTACGCGTAGGCCTACCGGTGGAGGTCGGAGTTAGTGGTGGCGTGTTGTGGGGTTGGGGTGGGTAGGGGTCGTGGGGGGGTGGGAAATTTCCCCCCGAAAACCCAAATTTCACGGGTGGCGCACCGGTGGAGAGGTCGGAGTGTGGTGGGGTGTTGTCGGGTGGGTGAGTTTGGGGTGGGGTGGGAGGGAAAATTTTCCCGAAAACCAAAATTTCACCGATGGCGTACCATTGAAGGTCGGAGTGTTGTGGGTTTTGGGGGGCGGGGATGGGGTGGGGGTTGGTGTGTTGGTGGAGGGTGTGGAGTGGGAGCTGGCTTAAGCTGGGGGTTCGGGTGGGGGTGGAGGGTAGGGGTGAGGGTCGGGTGGGGTTGGGTGGAGGTGGTAGGTGGAGGGGTGGGATGGGGCGGGTGAACGGGGTGGGGTAGACGGGATGGGGTGGGGGTTTGGGGGTGGAGGTGGAGGTGGAGGTTTTGGGGTGGAGGTGGGGTGGGGTGATGGTGGGGGTGGAAGTGGGGTGGAGGGTGGATGTGTGAAGCTGGGGCGGGTGGAGGGGTGGGGTGTACGGGGTGGGGGTGGGAGTTTGGGGATGGAGGTGAGGTGGAGGTGGGGGTGTGGTGAGGATGGGGTGGAGGTGGCTTGGAGGGGTGGAGGGGTGAAGCCGTGGCGGATGGAGGGGTGGGTGTACAGGTTGGGGTGGGGGTTTGAGGTGGAGGTGGGGTGGAGGGGTGGTGTGATTGGGTTGTTGCCGGAGCAGGTCGAATCCTAAATTTCCCGGGCAACGCCGGGTACCCCAGCTAGTATATAATAATAGGCGGCTAGGCCTATATTCTTCATAATATATTTATATAGGCTACATATGAAATTTGCAACTGTTTCCTGCAATGCCATCGTCAAAGCCATAAGTCAAGTAAGTCAAGTCCTGCAATGCCACGAGCTGCATGAAGGGCACCGCATTGCACTAAAGAAATCATCCTTCAGACTTGCCTCACCTTGCAGTAGCCTACATTGCATATAGTTTGACCTACACGTTTTCAGTTTTCCACGTCACATGGTGTTACTCTTACACTGTGAATTTTGTTGCATCTAAGCAGATCGACGAACACAACGTATCTCCCATATCTCCGTTGTCCTGTTTGGAAAGTCCGAGCGACATCACCATGCGACAGGAAGAGAGAAGAAACGGAAGACATGGAGAACGAGGCAGAGATCCGGTTCAGGGAAGGATCCACTCAAAGTCATCGACAGCTGGCGCCACTGTTTATCTTCCATATCAGTCCTCATCTGCAGGGCATTCTGGGATCGCAGAACAGTCGCGACCTCTAACGTCAACACCACGCTATGAGCAGAACAGGATCCCCCGCAAGAAAAAAGCTCATGGAGTTGGGCGTGTCAGATCTGTGTCGGAACATCGCATCCATGCCGACCTGCAGATCCCTGTGGACGGTCTTTCCATGGGTAGTGCATACGAACGCAGAAGCCAGAGGTATAAAGAGATGGGCGATACAAAGAGAGCCTCCTCGAATGAGAGAAAACGGGGCGGTGAGAAGTATAGTTCCGAGGCACATGTGGGACAGCACGAGAGAAACTGCGAGGCCAGAGATGGCAGGAATCGTGAGAAAAGCAGCCAGAGGAAGGTGAGAAATCTTCAGGAAGTGATTGTGGTAAATGCGGAGATGGAGGCAGGTAAGCACCATGAAAGGAAAGCGAGAGGTCGCAGTAAGCATAGGAGAACTCGCGACGAAAACGTTTTACATCCAGCAGATGACCTTGATCGATTGGCCAGATTCTTTCCTAAGCAATCCTCCGAAGGAACACCAGACAATGGAGGAAACGTCAAAAGGAACAAGAACAATGAGAAACCGGTGACCGGTTTGAAAAGATCACAAAATGCGATGTGCAAAGAAAAAGACATCCAACGTCAAGTTGATCCGATGAACCAGCACAAACCCCATCCTAGTGAAGTAAGCGATAAGCTGGAAGCTAGCGCCAACCACTTTATGGAAAGGCCTTCGAAGGTCCTCACTGCTCCACGCGATCCAGACCCAGAAGAACCGACTAAACGGAAATCGACGAAGACCAAAAGTAAGGACCGGAAAGAAGAGGATCCAATACGGAACGGCAAGCTGTCTCCATCACCCGGTGCTTCTGGCTTCCGCGGCTCTGATGGTGTTGCAGTCCTAGACCACGGCCGGCCACCGGAAGGACGTGGGTCCGAAGGAAGTGGTGAGATAGGGACGCCGGCCAGTTCCGGTGTTGGAGCAGACAGTGGAATGCATCAACGATCGCGTTCAGTGTCTGACTGCGTTGCGGAAGTGAAACAGTCCGCATCCTTCGATGGAGTAAGCAAAGTGGAGCTGGCCGACACAGAAGCTAACCCAGCCGACCAGACTGGAAACGGTTCCACTACAGTTTCAACTGGTACGAAACTAAATGTCGTCGACGAGCAATTAAAGCAAGAGCTTAGACTGGAAAGTGCTGCCTGTGCAGTGGAGTCACCTAAGAATGCGAATCAGAGTTCTGACAAATTGTCTCGAGCGAAACCGAATCCCGGGAAGTTACCGGAGAAGCCCAAACTTTCCATTTCGGTTGGTGCGGCTGAGGTCCCAGTCTCGTCCAAAAATTCTCATGGCTTAAGCCCAAACCTGACTGATGAAATATCTACCTTGCCGCCCCCACCAGGTTTTGAGGATGAAGGTATTACCTTTCCACCGGTAATGTCTCAAGCCACGGTCAGAGTTGAAAGGAAACCTCCCGTACCGCTTCCGAAACTGAAACTACGCCTATATCAAAAGAAAGGTGACCAGCCGTCTCCTGAACCACTTCAGCTGCAGCCTAGTAAGCTTCCGTGGATACGAAACAAACCATCACCACCCGTACCAAGTAAAACAACTCATCCTAAGGTACCTCTTCCTGCAGTACCTATTCCTAAAATACCTCTTCCAACCCCAAGTCATCTGCAAATTGCATCAACGGGTAAAAGCTGCAATGAAAACCAGAATAAATTGATCAGGGATGACAACCAATCGCCCCCAGCCATGACGGGTACCGCCAAACCACCGGACCGTACCCCGGAAGCAGCTCAAGACCAACAAGTAAAGACCAACGACAGTAAGGACATTGATTTTGTTGCGATGGCGGAGACATTCCGAAAGAACTATGTTAATACGAAGCTCAATGGAGATACCGCGATAAAAGCGGAGCCGCACGTACAACACGAAGCAAACGTCTCCTCTATTCAAAGTGTGCACGAAGCGCTGCAAGCGCACAAACATGAGTCAGAGGAGAAGGCAGTGGTGCAAAACGTATTCAATAATCCAGAACCAGAACGAACGTCAAAGACTAGTTCCGAGCCAGTGGCGATACCGATTGCACCGGCAAAGGCCGCAAAGATGGAGAGCGTACCAATTGGGACCAAAGCAGAAGCAGGCGTGACAGCAGAACTGCCAAAGGGGCGTTTAGTAGAAGCAACGCTGCCAAAAGAAGAAGCACGAATTCAGCAAGAACTGGAGCCAGGGTTGGCACCGGATGACAATCAAATTCCAAGCCTCCAAGTTTCCTTTTGTCTTCCAGCTCCCCCAGGTTTTTGCGACTCCACCGACACCATAGCCGACAGGACAGTCCTGGGCCAAAGTTCTCAGCTGATTCGCCCACTGAGCTCTGCTGTGGTCAGTTCAGACTCTATACCCCTGCTATGCAGCGGTCGTTACTTGACGTGCCCCATCGATGCCTGGACTCCGGAGGATGTAGGCGAGTGGTTGGAGACCTTAGGACTCGGTGAACACAGGTACCGCTTCGTACATCATTCCATAGATGGTAACAAACTGATGGCATTGGATCGAAACGCGTTGGTGTCTCTCGAAATGACAAATCATCTGCATAGGATGCACTTGGAGCGCGCTCGTATGGTGCAGATGAGACAAACTCAGGAAAAATCCCTAAATTAATCAACAGTCCATACTCTATTGTCTATTAGTCCGTAGTAAATTGTCCCTGAATTAATCAACAGTCCTTAATCAAAATAGTCCGTAACAAATTTATTCCGAACAATGATTGGCTAGCCTATATTATAACTATCGCAGAAATCAATGGACACGCGCCTATAGGCCTAGGCCAGCGGTTCTCAACCTGTGGGTCGCGACCCCTACGGGGGTCGCCTGGCGATTTGCCAGGGGTCGCCTGGACCCTGCAAAATCTGTAAAAGATGTACTAGCAATTTCAACGATATAATTATCTACTACACCTTAAAATAATTTTTACTTATGCTTCTGCTATGATTCATTCGTTAGATTGCAGCAACTAGTTTAATTTTTGCCATAATTAGTTTTCAAATGTAAATTCCACTTCTACCATTCTTAGAAAGGAAACAATATTCGGTTTGCTCAAAGAATGGGAGACCGAGCTGCTTACAACCCCTATAGTTATTTCATAAATATTTCATCAATTTCTATAGTGTTATTCACTGTTTATCCATAATGAGCAATTTTGTGAAGATGCCAGCTTAGAATGCTATCATTGCATCTGCAAATAAAAATTTAAACATGCGGTAGGGATTATTGATTAAAATCCTAAACAACGTCTCTGAGCACTGAAATCATTAGCATGCTTGTTAAGAAGACAGCTTAAAATGTTGCTGTTTGTGTGCAGATCCAAATAAGTGCAAGCAATTTGGAGGCGACACTCTGAAGTCTTAAACCATGACCAACAGCACTGAGTAACTGGCAATTTTATTAAGCTGACAACCTAAAGTCGAGCCATTAGAGTGGGGAAGATAAAAAATTAAACAATATGAAGTGAGCATTTATTGAAGTCTTGAGACATATCTTTCAGCACTGAAATTATGAGAAATTGTGCTGAGATGGCAACTTTAAGTGCAACCACTGCAGTTTGGAAATTAGATGTTTCAAAACAAAGAGTGGGGACAATTTTGAAGTCTTCAGCCACGTCTATCAGCACTGAAATGATGAGCAATTTTTGCTACAATGGCAGCTTAAAATGTCATCATTGCAATGTGGAAATTTTTAAAAATTCGATAATGGAAAAAAATACAAAACCCATACCTCTGCTAAATAGATTTATGAAACTTTGACTTCAGACTGACGAACAGGTTGCTCTCACAATCGCAAGAGCCAAGAAGCCTCACGCAATCTTACTGCCACAAGCAGTATTCAAATTAAGAAGTGAAAATTCGTAACAATGACAATGGTAACAAAAATGCAATGAAGGAATGGCCAATCAATTTTTTGGCTGGGGGTCGTCACAACTTTCGGAATGTCAAAAAGGGGTCGCCGCCCCAAAAAGGTTGAGAACCGCTGGCCTAGGCAATCTCAGGATATGCATTTGCTATTCCAAAAGCAATGGCATGCGTACTTTGCGTAGTATAGTGTACCTTTTTAAAGGTCCATAATTATGATGCCTACAATAATGCATAGGGCTTCAAACGAATAATGTAACGTAGAGAAATGTATGCTAATCTTTTAGAAGTCACGTCAGAGAGCCCATGCAGCTAGGCCAGCGGTTCTCAACCTGTGGGTCGCGACCCCTACGGGGGTCGCCTGGCGATTTGCCAGGGGTCGCCTGGACCCTGCAAAATCTGTAAAAGATGTACTAGCAATTTCAACGATATAATTATCTACTACACCTTAAAATAATTTTTACTTATGCTTCTGCTATGATTCATTCGTTAGATTGCAGCAACTAGTTTAATTTTTGCCATAATTAGTTTTCAAATGTAAATTCCACTTCTACCATTCTTAGAAAGGAAACAATATTCGGTTTGCTCAAAGAATGGGAGACCGAGCTGCTTATAACCCCTATAGTTATTTCATAAATATTTCATCAATTTCTATAGTGTTATTCACTGTTTATCCATAATGAGCAATTTTGTGAAGATGCCAGCTTAGAATGCTATCATTGCATCTGCAAATAAAAATTTAAACATGCGGTAGGGATTATTGATTAAAATCCTAAACAACGTCTCTGAGCACTGAAATCATTAGCATGCTTGTTAAGAAGACAGCTTAAAATGTTGCTGTTTGTGTGCAGATCCAAATAAGTGCAAGCAATTTGGAGGCGACACTCTGAAGTCTTAAACCATGACCAACAGCACTGAGTAACTGGCAATTTTATTAAGCTGACAACCTAAAGTCGAGCCATTAGAGTGGGGAAGATAAAAAATTAAACAATATGAAGTGAGCATTTATTGAAGTCTTGAGACATATCTTTCAGCACTGAAATTATGAGAAATTGTGCTGAGATGGCAACTTTAAGTGCAACCACTGCAGTTTGGAAATTAGATGTTTCAAAACAAAGAGTGGGGACAATTTTGAAGTCTTCAGCCACGTCTATCAGCACTGAAATGATGAGCAATTTTTGCTACAATGGCAGCTTAAAATGTCATCATTGCAATGTGGAAATTTTTAAAAATTCGATAATGGAAAAAAATACAAAACCCATACCTCTGCTAAATAGATTTATGAAACTTTGACTTCAGACTGACGAACAGGTTGCTCTCACAATCGCAAGAGCCAAGAAGCCTCACGCAATCTTACTGCCACAAGCAGTATTCAAATTAAGAAGTGAAAATTCGTAACAATGACAATGGTAACAAAAATGCAATGAAGGAATGGCCAATCAATTTTTTGGCTGGGGGTCGTCACAACTTTCGGAATGTCAAAAAGGGGTCGCCGCCCCAAAAAGGTTGAGAACCGCTGAGCTAGGCTATATCAAATCAAGTCCGCAACAGCCAAAGCTGTCCCTGTAGGTCAAAATCCGGGGAGGTCAAGTCGAGGAGTCAGTGTGGTGCTACGGTGGTAATTGGTGATGATGGTACAGATGCCAGATCTGCTTCTTTAGCTTCTACATGTAAAAGGCTTCCCTAAATTTTCAAATGAGTCATAATTTGTGTACGAGAAAATTCCCAATGGAACAACTTGTTTTTCCGTCATTCGTCTTGTGTGCATGGATCCGCATAGCATGTTATCCATGTTGACCCACAGGCACAGAATGGAAGAATCGTGTATCGGCTCGAACTGTCGTAAAAATGTTGATCAATATGCAGGTAATGGAAGTCCTGGCAACTGTACTTCCAAGTTCCAGATTGGCTTCACAATTCATACCTTCAACGGAAGGGTCCACGCGGAAATACATGTAGTGTTATCGGAAAAACACGACGTTATTATCGGACATTTTTCTCATAAAATATATTATACGACCGAACATGGCTCATTTGAGAAGCCATGGATGCCCTAGAAAAGCTACAGTAACAGATCTGGCAGCTCTATAATTGACAGAGCCAGACCTCATTACGCGTTTTGATTGTATTATTTATATAGTCTATGCTATTTTCCGCAGGCTAGTTCTGACAAGAATTTTCTTTTCCATAGTAAATTTTAATAACGGCATTGGACGTTGGTCTCTTCGGAGAGATCTGGTTTTTATTAGGAAGTTTCTCATGTTTCTTTGTTTAGGACAATTTCTCTAAATGCTCGTCGTCTTCGTAACAATTCAAGTTGCTAATTTTGATCTTGGCTGACCGATTATGTCTTATATATTTAGCAAAATGAAGGTTAAAATCTACCGACCTAACGGAATTCATTCATTCTATTATTTATATTGCACTTCTTCAATTAAATTACTATAAGAGGCTCTCCCAGCTCCAGCACGGTCTGTTTTCCAAAAAACCGGACCCCTCTCAGTATACAATTCCTTCAATCAACATAACCCTGACATCTTTTTTCTATTCAATTACCCAGGATGCAACTCCCCGTTTATGGTGAACCTTAGGAGGGCCAGGATGCCTTTACCTTTAGTCTAAAGTTGATGTGCTGAAGGATCCCTAAATATTTCTTTTCGTATTGTCTCACTCTAATTTACGGTATTTAATTCACGCAAAACCTTGAAAACACATAGTCAATAACTCAGGTTATTTTCCCGATGCGCAAAATATTTTACCACCTCTCCAATTCTTTTTGTCCCCATATCACAAAGACATTTTACCACCTGTCCCAGTACCTCATTTCTGAGATGTGACGCCATTCCAGAATCTCGCCAAAGACACATTTTCTAATGTTCCAAACCATTCACCGCATGGCTTTATACCCTCTTCCTTATGTACGGTACCAAGTCATTGAACCCGCTGGATGTGCACCATTCCCTGCCTCCCTTCCTTCCCTCCAATTTCTTCCCATTTTCTCATATTATGTCATGTATCGATTTCCACCAGATGGTTTAATGTTCTTCCTGATCTGACACATTATTTTTGCCACTGGCCACATACTTTGATTCCTCACAATCAACACCATTATATGACCTTCTCAAAGACTATTATACACACAATGTACCCTGCAATTATTTCACCGCCTTCCCAATTTTACCACCTTCATCCAGGGCTTTTTTAACGTGCAGTTGTACACAAAATGTGCAGTTCTAAATGGATTTGTGCAATTGTAGAAGCACTTCTGTAAAGTTAAAACTAGCAAATAAGGTCATTGTCATCCGATTGGAAGTAATTTACCATGGAAGATGGGAAAGTAATGAAGAGGTTGTGCAGTTCTATAAATTCCTTAATAACAGCCCTGCCTTCCTCAGACCCATTCATAATGTGCAGCACAATTTCACCACAGACCCATTATTCACCCTTTGTCATTCACTCAGCTGACTCCCCAAAATCGTCAACACCGACTGTCCTGGTGGACAGTCCTTAATGATAAACGAAACCCCGGTCCTCTCCTCATCTTCTTAAGAAAGCGGAGGTCAGTTCCATTTGGTTCTAGGTATCAATGGACAGAAGAAGACCAAGTTCTTTTCTCGACAGACGACCATCCGTGTTCTTGTCAAAGACTTGCAGAACGGCGTATCGGTAATCCTCGACGTCTTGCAAGGATACTGACTACAACAATACCGCAGAAAACAATGCTTTAGCACAAAGCAAAAACACAATGGAACAATGAACAGCTCGTGGACAGACATAAAAACACAATAAAAATAGAATATAAACCCCGAATAACTCACGAACAAGCATAAAGACAAATGTAATATAAACCACATCCCAATGCCCGGATATTCATGGACTCCATCATTTAATAATACTAATTACGACAATTTATATGGCGCCGTAACACGGCCATGCCATTAATTTGGAACACTGAAGCTATAGTTTCTTCTCAAGGACAAACTCATCCGCCTTTGATTCCTCTCTTATGGTCCTTCTTTTCAGAAAGAGCTGGGATGGCAGCTCATCTGATTACCGGACTATTATGGCCTTCTTCGGACTACTCTTATAGTACAAACCTAAATAGACACAGCGCTCGTGAATAAGCTGGTAGCCTGGTACCTTGTGTTTTTCTTTCGAGCAGCACTTTAGAAATTTGGAGATTACAATTACAATCTGAGAGGTATGTTGAGGGGCACTGTATAAAATCTATATTGACTGATGATTGCTGACTAACTGACTTACTGATTGATTGATTTATTGTTGATCGATTGATTTATTGGCTGGCTAATTGATTGTTTGATCGATTGATTGTTTAAGTCAGTGCCAACATGACATTAGCAGCAATGGCACCATCTAATATAAATCGCAAGTATATATTTTTTTTCGTCCGTCATTCCCACCAACCGAAGCCGTCCGTCTGTCTGTCTGTCCGTTTATCCGTTCGACTATCCATCCGCCTTTGTTCCTCCACCCGTCTATCAGCCCTTTGTTCATTCAAATGACTTCTATAGACCCTTTAGGCTACATAACAAAGGCCAATGCATGAATCTATGGTGAAATCGCTATAGAAAACTTCCAAGGCTCGTGCCTCGATCGTCACTGTCTATCAGTCATCGTCCCTCCGCTCTTCTGTTCCCTTCCTCCTCAGCTAGTGCCAGACAGAGCTATGTATATAAATACATGTACATGTATATATATAAATGTACATGTATGTATGTTCTATGTATGTATACATATATATATATGTATGTATAGGCTATATGTATATTATAACATACGGAAAGGATTGTCGAGACTTAAAACATTCACATCAAACGGACTTTCCGCATCGATTCGACATACAATACGGCTTCTGCATACTAACCGTTGCCATATTACATCACCATGGCCGACTGTGATGACTCTGCTTGTCAGCCTGTCTGTCTGTCTCTGTCTCTGTCTGTCTATCTGTTTGTCTCAGTCTGTCTGTCTGTCTATCTGTGGGACCTCTTCTCTAGTGTGGTCCAAAAAAATGAAATTCAAGCTAGAATCCAAGACTAAGTCCCAGTTTGTTAGACTTGTAATTAGTATTATTGAGACCAAATTTCAGCCCCAGATTCGGACTAGAAGGCGGTGCTTAATGACACACAAAAATTACCACGTAGTAGTATTAGCTAGAAATCTTGATACCTTTCTTCTTTGGTCAAAAACTCAACATATGTCATGTAGATGAACTTGAAATAGTTTCTGTTGTTTATTTGTATGTGCACTTGTTATAGCGCCCCTTCAAGCCCCCTACTCAGAGGTGCTCCCGACTGCAGAGCGGACACTGCATCGGAGTTTCATGCCGAAGCGCTTAGCAATTGCGAGTGAAGGGCTTGCAACTTGAGATGGATTCGAACCTCTGCCTTCAAGGCAATGACGCCACCACTACACCACCGCGCCCCACGTTGTGTTATCATACTTACCAGAATCAACACTACACAGTTAGTAACTGTTGTTACGCCATTAAGTGACAAGTGTATTTTATGGAAATGAAACTTCTGGTGATTTGATCATGAAGGATTGAGATTTTTGGTGCCAATTTCTGCAGCACTTGTGTAGCCTACTATCCTTCTGTCCTGCGCTTTCATGGAGTACCATTAACAAGGAATGCTTAAGAAGACCAGGATGGAGCGTGCCGAAGTTGAAAGATCTGATTTTGTACCACCAGATTATCCAGTGGTAGCACAATGGATGGGAAATTCCTACCCGAGATCTTCAGAGCAGGAAATGTTAACCGCCTGCCAGTGCTGGTTTCAGGTGATGGTGTGTATAAACTCTTAGGTCCAAATTAGCTTCAGTGGCAGGATGCAATTCAAATCCAAAGCAGTTCGTTATTTTCTGGAGTTATGGAAACTCACTGATAATATGCAGGCCCAGAACTGTGATACATCATTATGCCAGCACCAGAATTTTCAATAGAGTGCACGATTTTGCATGAAATCAAGATAGGTCAAGAGTTCCTGTGGCTGACCTTCATGTGATGGAATTGATTTTGACCATAAGCCTTCTGCAAGTTCCTGTGAGTTATCGAATTCACAATATATTCCAATGTTTAAAAGATTTAATGCTGCTTGGTAAGGTGTGACACTTGACAACATCTTAGGACTGGAAGTCACATCCAGTACTGAAGCCCTCCATGCAAGAGTATTCAGTTTTCTCAAGTACTTTGCTGAAATAAAGTCAGTTTTAGATAAATTAACAAGAACTCATTCAGATATCAATGGTTGACATTGGAAGTCAGTCTTCAATAAGAAACTGGAGTCCAATAATAAAAATGCACATTGGATGGCCAGGTTACTGTATGACATCAAAATATACCTTTTAGTGCTCAACAAAGTCAACATGATGTAATCAATCTAATTAAGAAGAAAATACTCGGATTCATCAACTTAGGCTATGTAATTTGGTGGCCTTCGTCACACAAGGGCATGGCTAAAAGACTTGCTGCTGTAGCTGCAGGACAAGATCTTTCAATATGGACATATGTAGAAAATACGAGTCAGTTGCCCAATGCCCATGCAGGAGATCAGCTTTGCTTCCATGAAGGTCCTAGAAAACCACCAGTAGTACCTTTCAGATGAGGTTGAAGGTCTGTTATGTGGCTATTTGCCCATAACAGACAAGGTTAAATATTCCACAGAATAACTGTGAAGCTTGGTGAAAGGATTGTGAGGCTTAGTGATATGGCGCTGAAAAAGGAGATTGCATGGGTGATTTTGCATCTCAGCAAATGAGGACGCTGCCATCACGCCTGAAGATTGGTGATTTCTTTTTACACTTCCACCAGAAAAATAGATCGAGAAAGAGGATTACAAAAAAGGCAGAGACTTAATTCAACAACAGAGTGTTGAACAGCATGTCTTAGAGATGTGAGAAGTTGTTTGAGGAATGAATTAGGCTATCACTGATGTTGAAAAGCCAAGTGGTCGGGGGAAGTAGGAAAGCTGTCCCCACTCACTCATTAAAGAAATCTGCTGTTGACACAGTGCCTGCTTACACAGGGGCGGAAACCTGGTCCGAACTTTGGGGGGGACGGACGAGCGGCTGAAAGACGATCGCTGAAGCGCGAAGCACCGAGTTGGGAGGGGTGAATTAAGGTTGTTTTTAATATTCACACCTAATTGTAGCATTTTAGCTGTCGTCAAAAATGAAAAATGATCCATTTTCTTAGTCTCAATAGAAGTAGTTCAAACTGTAATTTGTTATTGAACACGATCGGAGTGCAGATTGTATTAGACACCTTTTTAATGCTGATATCACAAATTTATATAATGATGGAATGTGCTAAATTTCGCAAAACAGTTTTGCAAAAAAACTATCTATGCATTTAACATAGACACCTCTGTAATGCAATCAATCAAAAATATATATAAGAAAATCATGCTATGTAGTGAATATTACTCAAATTCATGACTAAAATATTTGCGTTAATTTATTACATGCAAATTATGTTTATTAGAAAGACTAAAAAGAAAACACTGATAGGAATGAAAATCTACTCTTGTCTTTAATTATTATATACATACTATCAGAGCATATCAAAAGAATTCCGTTACAGAACTGCATGACTTTTTCTCAGCCTTTTGATCTACCCTGGTAAATAACTGCCAACCAGATGACAATGACTTTTTCAAAACTATTTTTTGCTTCGAGGATGTGATTTTACAACTGTCTAAGACCATTATAACTGCCATTTTATTTAAAATCAACACTTCTATGTGAACTTGCACGTTTAAAAGCCCTGCCAACTCTCATTATGCATAGATTAAATCCGTTCAAGAGACCAAATCGTGGACGGAGTTTGGTTTACATTTTTGGGGGCTAAAAAAACTTAAAGTTTGGATAGGAGGCGGAGACTTGGTCCAGATTGAGCGGCGCCGGAATTTTTTTCTCGAATCAAAAGTTAATGAGCCTTTTTAGTCATCGAGTTTAATTTAAATCTAATAAAAACCATACTATCTTGCGTAAACACCTTTTTTAGTCAAGTAGTTTATTTGAAATATCATAAAACCATACTAATTACCGTAAACACCTTTTTTAGTCATCGAGTTTAATTGAAATCTCATAAAAACGATACTATTTAGCGTAAACACCTTTTTTAGCCATCGAGATTAATTTAAATCTTAAAAACATACTATTTTGTGTAAACACCTTTTTTAGTAATCGAATTAAATTAAAATCTCATAAAAACCATATTTTTTGCGTAAACACCTTGTTTGGTCAACGAGATTAACTGAAATCTCATAAAAAAAACATACTTTTTTGCGTAAACACCTGTTTAGTGATCCAATTTAATCGAAATATCACAAAACCATAATTTATTCCGTAAACACTTTTTTTAGTCATCGAGTTTAATTGAAGTGTCATAAAACCATACTATTTTGCGTAAAAACCTTTTTTAGACATCAACTCATCGAGTTTAATTAAAATCTTATAAAACCATACTATTTTGCGTAAACATCTTTTTCAGTCATCAATTTTTATTTGAATCTCATAAAACCATACTATTTTGCGTAAACACCTTTCTTATTATCGAGAATAATTGTAATCTCATAAAAACCATACTATTTTGCGTAAACACCTTTTTTAGTGACCCGGTTTAATTGAAATATCGTAAAACCATGTTTTTTTCCGTAAACACCTATTTTAGTCATATTGTTAAATTTAAATATCATAGATCTATACTATTTTCCGAAGACACCTTCTTTGGTCATCGAGTTTAATTTAAGTCTCATAAAAACTTTACTATTTCGCGTAAACACCTTTTTTAGTCATTG